>VBSM01002608.1:65001608-65027384 GCA_008086735.1 Cheirogaleus medius
TGGGCCCTCCGCAGGCAGGGGCGCCCGTGAGCCCTGGACGGCCCCTCCGCAGGCAGGGGCGCCCGAGAGCCCTGGGCGGGCCATGCCGGCTCCGCGCTGCCCACGCAGGCCGGGCGAGGCCGCCAACCCGCACGCGCCCAACGAGGCCGCTCGCCCCCAGCATCCACGGCGTCTGCACCGTCTTGGGGCCGCGGGCCTCGCTTCGCCTCGCCGCGTCACCCCTGCGGCGCCTGCGCCCGCCGGTGCCCGGTGCTCGGTGCTGGCTGGCAGGCCCTCTGTCCGCACCGATTTCTCTGAGCATTTCCTTCCCTTTTTGCTCTGACAAGAGCTGAACGTGTTGAGGACACTCTAAGTACCTGCTGGTTTTCCTTTCCCGCTCCTGCCCTTCCACTGGCCTGTGGGTGGAAGTCCCGGTCGCTGTTGCCAGGCCGTTCTCCCTCTTCTCTAAGGCCGCCCACTTTGGCGTTTCATGTTCCCAGGCTGTGCCTCTCCCGGCCTTTCTTATCGCCGGCATCTACCCCTGCTGGGGCGCTGCCCTCACGTTCTTGCGTGTTTTCTCTCTCTGCCACTGCAGACCTGCGACTCTACTTGTTAATGTCTATGGCCACATAAATGATCATCCAATACTCTGCCCTCTTAATCCTTGATATCTTCCCACTGTCTCACCTCAACTACTTACACCCTTATTGATACCCTTGACCTAGTCACTGTATCTGCAGTCCCTTCATAAACTCAATTTCAAAGATATGACTCTCTGACCTCATCTCTCTCCACCTCACTCCTAATAACCCCACTGCATCTATCCCACAATATTGCCAGGACTTTGAAATCGTTGATCCTATTACCTACTCATCTTTCCTTTCTTAGCTTAAATTCCACTGTCAATCATACCCATTTCTCAGCAAATATTCTCTTATTTGGTTATACCACTAATCAGATTAATTTCAACACTCTGCAGCCAAAGTGACTAAAGAAAAATATACAACCATGCTGTCTTGTCTCACTTCAAAGCCATGATCATTAAACTCAAATGGGCTCTTGTAGTTGCCTGGCAACACACTGTATTCCATGTATCCACTATTTACTCATCCGCTGCACTGAATGATTAATTCATATTTTCTCCTCATTCAGAAGAACATTTCCAACAAGCTCCCCCCACATCTACCTACTGCTCTGTATTTTTGGCCAGAAGCTCTATTTAATCTCCTGTTACAGTATATCAAAAATCCCTATATCTATACGGGGTATGAGGAGCAGTAATGGAGTGAATGTGGACAATGTTAACATGGAGGTATGCAGGAGTTTTTGTAACTTTTTTGTGGGGTTAACATTATTAAAAAAAAACCAGCCCTTACTTTCTTACTATGATTTATTAGGCACTTCATGATCTGATCTTCTTACCTCTCTGACCTCATGTGCTGCTGTATATTTTTGCTCTTTTGCTCCACTCTCCATCCTTGCCCACCCTGACCTGTGCCTGAGGAAGCTAACCCATGAGAACACATCAGGCAGGTTCCCTTTCCCCAGCTTCCTGTTGGGTTTGAACGATGCAGACCACTTTCACAGGAGAGAAGAGCAGGAGGGAAGAGTAGTGGTGTATTTGTTCTTTTAGATCTCTCATTGCCAGGTATCGCATTGGCAGGAACCGTGTTCTGTATGAGGCCCTCAGCCCCTCAGAGACACCTCTCCTCCATTCTCTTCTACATCTATAGTGACACTTCTCTCCGTGTTTTGGCAGCCCCTCATTTCCATTACATTGGAAGCCTTGATCTCCCTGGGACTTTGTCATCTTTTCTTTGCTTCCCTTAGCTCTGTTCATCTTATACACACCCCCTTCAACAATTTCCCAGTTGTCCTCGGAGATTGTCCACTTTTCCTTCTAGAATCTGAGTGAACACAACTCAGCTTCTGTTACTCTGCTCGCAGTGCATTCTGCTTCATCCTCATTGGCTTCCATGGTAACCCTTGGTCCTACCAGGAACCCCTTTGTTCTGTTTTCCCTCCCTGAAACATTCTTCCCCCAGATGACCACATGGCTTTCTTCCTCATCTCCTTTCTGTCTTTAATCTAAAGTCGTTTCCCCGGTGAGGCCCAAAATTTCAACCCCTGACATTTCCTACTGGCCTTCTCCATAACACTACTCTCTAACAGTATATATTTTATATATTTGCCTTTATCATGCCTGTTTCTCCTTTAGAAGATCAGGTACAGGATTCCAGGAATTTCTGTCTGTTTTTTACGTTCCTGTATCCCCAGAGCTAAGAACAGAACCTGGCACATAATCAAAGCACATTCAATATTTGCTGTTGAATAAATGAAATCTGTATGTCTGACATATAGGTGATCAATGATTTTTTTTATGAATGACTGATTGACTTACTGATTGAATGAATAAATTTGAATTCATTGAATCAGAGACGTTAGGAGCTGAGTGGAACTTGAGAGTTAAGAGACAATTTGCTTCAACCTTCTAATTTCAGAGATAAGGAGATTTGAGGTGCACAGTTTAGTGGCTTATAGTGAGACTGAGTCACTCTCGCAGTTCAAGTGAAAAGCGAGGTCAGGCCTAGCTCTGGCCTCTAAGTCCAGTTCTCTGCCACATTTGTAGATTAGTTTTAGAAAAAAAATTAAAGCAATACGTTTCATATTATTCTAACTTTTTCTTTATATACAAACATTGGCCAGAATATTGGACTAAGCCACCTCGAATCTTAGATGACTGTCACAGTCATATTCAGGCCTTAAATATAGGTAGCTCTGGCTTTAGGCTGCTTCATTCTCAAAGCCTCTGCAGCCTGTGTCTCGGCTGTGTCACATCACTTCCCACTGCATGAGTGACGAGTGTTCGTCTCGATTAAGGGAAGCTGCTGAAGCTAATAAAACTAAAGGTCTTTTTGTCTCTCCACTCCTGTTCATGAAGGAATGTTTTTTCTATGTGTTTTTGCACTAAGTCCTCTTGTGTCCTAATAATCCAGAGGATGGAAAACTAAAGGAAAAGAGCATTTCTGCCCAGCCCCTACTGGAATTGGAGAAAATAGTTTCCAAACTATTTCTATTTTTAAAGTAGATTTAATAAGTAAAAAATCCTTTTACCTTCATTCTTCCTACATTATTTGCCACATAAAAGTGACTCAGAAATGATCTTCAATTTTGGACTAGGCAAAAGAGAAATTCTGAGCTTTTGTTGTTGATGCTATTGTTGGTAATAGACTGTTTGTTGGTTTTTAATCATGTTGGTTTTTAACCTTAGAGCAGAATAGAATATTTTTAATAAACTAAGCATAACTAATGGTTTTTGCCTGAGAGAGGCATAGTGATAACTCAGTAAATTGGTCTTGTTATCCCATTTGAGAGAGGAAGAAACTGAAGTAAAACAGCTTGTCTAAGGACTCACAGATAGAAAATGGCAGAATTTGGGTTTTAATTCAGACCCGTCTGATTCCAGTATCGAAGCACTTTTGGTTATACTATGGCAATAAAGGAGAGTTATTTTCCCTGAAAAGTAAGACATGTCTCATTTCTACACTAGTATCTTTTAAACAATTCTGTATATTTTAAAATATTTAAATTATATTCCAGAAGCATAGATTCTCAGGATTGAAAATCTCTGTGGTCATCTAATTCAAACCTCTTCTGGAAGCTGGAATCTCTTTCACAGTGTCTGGGCAACAGAGCATCTGTTCTCTCACTGAACAACTCAAGTAATAGGGAACTCAGTCATTCTATTCAAAGTGTTTCAGTATAACTCTAATAATTAGCATAGTCACTTATTTGAGATAAAGTCTATATCTCTATGATTTTTGATCTTTAGAAAAAAAGACATGTCTAATTCAGCAAAACTATGTTCTAATTCTCTCATCTGTCTACTTCTTATTTGTAGGATCAGAATAGAAGACAATACCAGAAAATCTCACTCTAAAACATTTTGGGGGTTTGAAAGTTTTTAAACATTAAAATGAAGATGGGTCCAAAAATCTGAATATTTCAAATGCAGATGGGATAATGTCAAGTCAATTAAATTACCATGAGGAGCCGAACTTCCAAGGGTGTCTTGTGACCAAATCCATCCCTATGCCTGCTGTGCTTTGGTGCCACCTGGTGGTGGTTGCTATGTGACAGATACTGCATGTGGACTGGGTACTGGATTAGAGTCTAGTGAACAATGACACAAATAAGAATTAATATTTTATAACAAATTGGGATAATTTCAAAGAAGAATAGAAACAGTAATAGAGAATAGAACAAAACTATTTCTATTAAGAGTGAGAAGTAAGACAAGGCCTCTTTAAGAAAGTAACATTTAAGACCTAGAGAATTAGAGGAGTTAGTCTTACATAAAGTTCAGTGAAAGGAAATAGCAGGTACAAAGATCCTCAGAAATATAAAAATAGCACATTTCAAAAACTGCAAGAAGCTCAATGAATCTGACAAGTAATTAACAAGAGGAAAATGAGACTGGAGAAATAACCAGAAGTCTGAACTTGTAGGGTCTTGAAGAGATGTGGGGTTCTCTGTCATGGGGAGCCGCTAAGGGAAGGACCCATGCGACTGGAGCAGGAGCAGAGCACAGGCAAGTCAGGAGAATGTTGCAATGATGCAGGTGAGCAGTGCTGGTGGCAACAGACGTGGCACTTATTTGTTGGGAGTTTGCTTTCTCTTCATTTCATTTTCTCTTTTTATCCTTATGTGGTTTACGAACATGCCCTGCATGTTTGAATGAAGAAGATGAGATAATTAGAAGTACCATTGGGTAGATGCCCAGTAATGGGATTGCTGGATTGAATGGTAGATCTACTTGTGTCTCTTTGAGGTATCTCCATATTGCTTTCCACAGAGGCTGAACTAGTTTGCAGTCCCACCAGCAGGGTAAGAGTATTCCTATCTCTCCACATCCATGCCAACATTTATTGTTTTGGGACTTTTTGATAAAGGCCATTCTCACTGGAGTTAAGTGATATCTCATTGCAGTTTTGATTTGCATTTCCCTGATGATTAAAGATGCTGAGCATTTTTTCATATGTTTGTTGGCCATTAGTCTATCGTCTTTTGAAAAGTTTCTGTTCATGTCCTTTGCCCACTTTTTGATAGGGTTGTTTGTTATTTTCTTGCTGATTTTCCTGAGTTCTATATAGATTCTAGTTATCAGCCCTTTATCGGATGTGTAGCATGCAAATATTGTCTCCCTTTCTCAACCCAAGTGCCTGTCAATACTTGAGTGGATTAAGAAAATGTGGTATGTGTATACCATGGAGTTCTACTCAGCCACAAAAAACAATGGTGATCTAGCATCTCTTGTATTATCCTGGATAGAGCTGGAGCCCATTCTACTAAGTGAAGTATCACAAAATGGAAAAACAAGCACCACATATACTCACCACCGAATTGGTATTAACGGATCAACACTTAAGTGCACATACAGTAATATATTCTTCAGGTGTTGGGCAGATGGGAGGGGTGTATCCACACCCAATGGGTGTGGTTCAAACCATCTGGGGGATGGACACACTTAAAGCTCTGACTCAGGTGGGGCAAAGGCAATATATGTAACTTAAACATTTGTACCCCCGTAATATGCTGAAATGAAAGAAAGAAAAGAAAAGAAAAGAAAAGAAAGAAAGAAAGAAAGAAAGAAAGAAAGAAAGAAAGAAAGAGAGAGGCATTGGTTGAACTAAAACCAAAGCGTTTTGGTTTTGCTTGTTTATTTGCTCGTTTTCTTAGATAGGCAATTTGTCACAGATAGCTCTCTAAGTTGCAACTGCATCCATTAAAAGTCCTGGCATTCTTTGTGTCCCCTTAGAAAATGAGAGGAGACATTGAGAGGCTGCTTACAACATATTGGTCACCTGACCTTCATGCTAATCCTAAAACAGAATGGAAAATGTAGGCTAGGAGGAAATATGTCTTCCTTTCCTATTCTTTCAGGGTGTTTATCTAGCTTCCTCTCAGATGTGAACAAGAAAAGTTCACACAGAGGCGTCTAATGTAACAGGGAGCAACGCAGAGTTTGACACAAAACTGCCTGACATCCCTCCAGCTCTCCCCTCACATGGGCAAGTTACATAACCTCTTTGTGCCTCAGTTCTACATCTGTGAAATGAAGATAAAAACTGAACCAATTTCATGACATCTTTAGCAAGATGAAATTAATTAAAATACGTAAGTGTGTATAAGAGTGCCTGGCATATAGGCAATATGAAAAATATTGGCTTTTAAGTTTGTGAAAGATCAGTATGGAGTTGTTTATTAAATACTTTGAGCACAATAAAATTGTCACCAGTAAGGGGGTTATATATTTAGAGTGGGAATAAAAGTGCAGTGTTTCAACATTTTCTATCAGCTACCTGGAGATGAGTCACGTACTGAAAATACTTTCTCTAACTTGAACACCCCCAAAGCTCCAAGCTCAGCAAAAGGATAAAATGAAGAAGGTGGAGATGAAATAAACTAATGTTTCTACTTAGATCTCTTTTTCTATTAAGAGTTTTAAGAGAGAGGCTCTTAGTGGATGTTTTTTATTTTTTCAAAATAGAAATCTGATGGAAGAACCTCTACACTTAACAAGCATTTCGATACCTCTAATCAGTTTTTTTGTAAATATGGAAGAAAAGAAATGAGACAATGCTCTCAAAACAGGTAATGGACCTTGTACTGATTAACCTTAAAGATAAATAAAGGCGTAAACTCTTCACTGCATTTTCTCTTAAAGGATTTTATGTACAATGTTAAAAAATAGTTTTGTCTGGATAACAGAGTTGGACTATAAACAACGGTCTGCAAGAGTAATATTTCCCAAAATGGTACTCTGACATTTTTTTTTAAAACCAGTAGACCACTTTGGCCATAGCCAAAACATTCAGGAATCACTGTTAATGACATAGCCAGATGTGTCTTAGAAAATCAACTGTCTGGCCAAACCACCAGACCCTACAAAAAGGGACAATGAGCTCAGCAGGTAGAAAAAATTGCATCATGCATGATGTATGCTAGGAATATTCTTGTGACCCAATTAATAGCATAGTCTTTTTTTCCTATTTGATTATAAATTCGTATTGAAGCCAGTTTCTCCCAGTGCTTCTGCAAGATACCAGACGTACCTTTGCTAAGTCACATCGTGGCACCCTGGAAGTATTCCTGTGAGTTCCAGCAGTGCCGATTCATTCTCAGGCATACAGCACTCAGTGGGTGATTCTGGTTTATTATTACAGAAAAGTGGCATGCATTAAATCCTTCAAAATAATAATATCCAGTGAGCCATTATACTGTGGTTTGTTATTAAAAATTGATTTTCAAAACCAATTAATATTTGAAGGTGTTTCTTTAAAGAAAAATATTTACCCTTATATTAGCAGTGTGAACTAAAATAAAATTTTAAGGCTCACCCCCCCCCCCACACCGGCTGACTAAATGGACCCCCTCGTGGCCAAAGGAATATCCTAAAACTAAATTGTCTGCCAGGAGGAGGGAGGTCAGATATGCCTCATCATGCCCCCCTCCCTTCTTGGGGACATCCTTTGTATCCCATTAACAGGCCTAAGGGTATTCAAGACAAACCTGCAGGTCCTCAATTTACACAACAAATCTATGATCTATGTCCCAAGGCTTATCTCTGATAACAGCTCCTTATGTTGAAACATTCCAAGCCTTTCAACAAAGCTTCATGTCTTTAACCAATTACAAGCCAAAGAATCTAAACCCGCCTATAACCTGTAAGCCCCCCCAACCCCCCCGCTTCGAGATGCCCCACCTTTTTGGGCCAAACCAATGTATGCCTCCCACATATTGATTTGTGATTTTACTTGTAACCCCTGTCTCCCTGAAATGTATAAAACCGAACTGTAACCCAGCTACAGCGTGGCAGTGGCTCCGGGTCATGGTCCTCAAATTTGGCTCAGGATAAACTTCTTTCAAATGTTTCAGAGTTTGGATTTTTCCGTCCACAGCGGGGAGTTCTTTCCCACTTCTCACCACTTCCCCATGCTTATTCAATTCTAGGATTCTTCACCAGTGGTGGCTGCTCTCTGCCTTTCTCCCACTGCTGCCCAGAGGAAGAAGAGAATTTATCTGATTGGAAAGTTTGGGGCTCCTTTACATCAATTTCTCTCTCTCCTTCTTTCTGTTTCTCTCTCTCTCTCTTTTTCTGTTTCTCTCTCTCTCTCTTTCTATTTCTCTCTCTTTTTCTGTTTCTCTCTCTCTCTTTCTGTTTCTCTCTCTTTTTCTGTTTCTCTCTCTCTCTCTCTCTCTCTCTCTCCCCCATCTCTTTTCACTTCCTCTCCATCTCTATCTCTGTCTTCCTCCCTCCCTTCTCTCTCTGTCTCTATCTGTTTCTGTTCCTGTCTCTCTCTCTCTGTTTCTGTCTCTCTCCTCCCTCTCTCTTTTTCTCTCTCACTGTCTTTCTGTCTCTGTCTCTCTTCCTGTGGCTACTGGCAAAAAGATGCATTCTCAGCTGCCCTTTGTTCCACAAGAACTTTTCTTGCCTGTGGGTAGTTTGCAATCTCTTTGGCTTTTTGTCATTCAGGCAACTTAATCAGTTTAAATTGTCTTAGGGAATTGAGGAGGAGAAGAGAGAGAGTTCTGGCTGTTTGTTTTGGAGACTGGAGTAAATTCAGTTCATGGGCCTGGGGGAAACCGGCTGGAGCAGCAGCCTTAAAACTTACTCTTCCGTTAGCTTCAGATATGATAAAGGCGTGCGTTTCTCAGTTGTTCAGAAGTTAGGCAAGGAAGAAAGAAGTGTTTCATATTGGCCTTCTATCATTTAATACCATCAGTATTAAAACATATAAAACAAAACCCTTTTTAAAGAAATGAGTGATGAATGCATGTCGATGTTCCATTTAGGGCTTTCCATGAGGAAAGTGTTTCTGAACAAGCCAAATTCATAGAATCTCTCTTGGTAGGGACATTTCAGAGGAAAAGAGAGTAAATACGAAATAAGTTTAAAAAAATGTCCAGGTCAAGGTCATTAGACTCCTAATTAGCAGTTACCTGGCAGACAGCTGCATACCTAAAGCTCTTGATCTTTTCTAAGTCCCTCAGAAAATTGATTAAATATTTTATAAGAAATTCATTTCTTACCAGAGGGATTATATAAATAACTACATGTCAAAGTTTTGTCTCAGAACAAACTACGAACAATTTTCACTCTATCATTTCCTTCACTAAATAAATTTCAATAATGAGATGTTTGACTTTTCTTCCATATGACCTTTTTTACATCATGTATGTATTCACATCAAAGTACACTTCAAACAGCTGTCAGAATGACATGCCAAATAATAATGATGATAATAATCATAAACAGCCATATGTTAAGCATTTATTGTGTGTCAAGTACTATTATAAATATTTGATATTTGTCAACTTATTTTAATCCCACTGCACTATAATGCAGGTGGGTGGTGGCAGACGGTCTTGGGCCCCAGTGACAGGCTCTGAGATCTAGCTTTGTACTATAAGTTGGCTGCCTTCCAACTTTAGCATATTTATCTCTTTGACTAAGACTTTTTCTGGATGCTTGAGCCTGTTCTGCCTGTATGCACTGAAGGGCCAGAGAGTTAAGACTTCCCGGAGGAAGCTTCAACCAAGCAGTCACAGGATTTGGTATACAGAGACCCAGCTCCTTTGCTCCTTCCATGGGATGATTCTGAGGCTAAGTGTTCCACACGGGCTCCCAGCGGAGTAAGCCCTAGTTATCTACAGTGGTAACCTGCTTGATCACACATCTTATTGGCTGCTTTTATTTCCCTTTTCCCACCTCCCCTCTTCTTTAACGGTATTTCGTGCATCATCTCCCCAGTATATTACTTACAATTGAATCCTTGACTCAGAGCTGGCTTTGGAGGAACCCAAAGTAAGATAATTGGTACCAAAAATGGTCCTAGGTTGCAGACTCTTGAGATGGGATTCTGTAATTGTATCATATACTGGTCAGACGGCAATAACTAGGCTAGTGGGGTGGGAGGGGACTGGCAACATCCTCAGGAATGCAAGAATGAGACTCTGTAGTTAGACTGTATTGAGTTAGAAGTGGGGGCAATGCATTGACTTATGTAGTGTTTTCAGCATTTCAGCAAGATGGGGGCAATGATAATTATAAAGACTGTGAAGCTGGTTAGTATCTGTGCAATTTATGCACAGTCTCAAAAGAGTTGACAGTTACTCAGGTGGATGTGTGAGAGCTAGAGTCCTCCATGGTAACGTCTAAAGAGAGCCTCATTTCCTGACGCCAGAGGGCAGAACTACTTTAAAGTTCAGTCCCAGGACCTGAATTTGAGACAAGCACATTTACAAGATGGCTGAATTAAAGCCCTGGCAAGTCTTTTAGGGTAATGTTGGAGACAGGATAAAGGAGTGAGACTTTCCATATGGGTTGAAGACATGTGAATGGCTATCCTTAAGACATAGACTCCCAGATTTACCCGAAACCTCCCAAGCCTGCAAAAGTTTCTCCCTCCTACTGCTATATCATAACATCCTCTCCTTGCTTGGAGATCATTTAAAAACCTCATGTGGGGTATACGCCTTGTATAGTGATACTAGCCCTCCTCAAGATCTGCCCCAATTTCCCTCATTGCTTCCAGACCACAAACTAGACTCAGTCTCAGCATGGTCAAACCAGGAAAGTATAACTCCTACTTTGGAGGAAATAGATTATTAATCAAAAATACTTCAAGACCTGGCTAATGTGTGTCAGTACAGGCCAAAAGAGCATGCTATGAGTGGAGGAAGATATCCTGTGCTTTAAGGTTCAATGTCCTAGCAAGGACAGCTGAAGTCGTTTCTAATAGGCCACTAATTACAGCTCCTTGAAGTTGGAAAAAGTGACGGCTGGATCACATGGAACTCCATGAATGAGTGCTGAGGAAAGTCTCAGGAAATTAGTCATTTAAGAATGGATTTATTATATAACACCTTAGAATAATTGACTATGTTTCCCTGAAGCTCTCAGAGGAAGCTCCCTTCACTCTAGCCACAGGAATGTTCTAGCAAAGAAGAACCAGCATTGTTGAGAAGCTCAGTGGTGGCTGTTCTCTGTAGGCAGGACAGAGAGTAAAACATACTCTTCTGGAACATCTTCTTTCCCTGAGGGTGACAGGATTCCAGAGCAGTCAAGGCCAGGTGGCAGCACCAGATGGTCAGAGCCAAGACAAACACAACGCTGTCAGGAGCAGCACTCAGGAACCCTAGCCTGCAGGAATCCATGGTAATAGCTGACCCTACGGTCAAGACAGATGGGAAGCCAACAAGGGCACTGCTTAATATCCATGACAAACAATGACCAAGAGTGCAGGAGCAGAAGGCTATGTCAGGCAAGTAAAGGAAAGTCATGATCTATTGCCCAGTTTTCAGACCTGAAACTATTTTCAGACCTGGAGCCCATAGATTTAAGAAAAGACTGGGTCCTCTTTAAAAAGAATGCTGAAGTACCTATGAAATGTTTACAGTAGTCATTCCCTCAGTCCTTCTCCTAAGGGAACTATGACCATTTCTTCAGGTAGTGTGAATGACTGGGGAAAATAAAATAGTTACAACCCCGGGGGTGGTTGAAATGTAGGGTCTGAGCTGACTTTAATACAGGAAACAAAGTACCATCATGGCCTCCCAGTAAGAATGCAGAGGCCAGTGATAAATAGTGTCTTGATCAAAGTTTGTCTCACAGTGGGACCAATATGTCATATTCCTGGCCCCTGAGTGTGGAATTGGAATGATACACTTGGTAGCTGGTAGTACCCTCATGTTGGTTCCTTGGCCTGTGGAATAACAGCCAGAAGGGGAAGAATGGCTAAGTAGAAGCCCCTAAACTTGCTGAACCAACATAATAGATCAGAAGCAAGACACCTTCCCATGTAGAACAGCAGGGAGTATTGCCACTCTCAAAAATGTAAAAATGTAAGTTCCCATTATATACCCCATTTAACCTGCCATCCTGGTCCCTGCAAAAGTGAGGTGAATTATGGTAGATGATGTGAACCCACTTATTGAGTAATATGGAAGCTGCCAGCTTTGAGAGGGGCTCTTCAGTAGATTCAGGCTGCATTACAAGCACCACTGCTATTTGGGCCATATGTTATGGCAGATCCCATGGTGCTAGATGTTCCTGTGATAGATAAGGATGTCATATACAGTTTCTGCAAGCCCCAAGAGAAGAGTCACAGAGTATACACCCTACAGTTTGGGAGCAAGAGCATGCCATCTGCAACAGAAAACTACTCATTATTTGAAAAATAGCTCCTAGCATGCTACTGGGGCCTAATAGAAGCTTGACATTTGACTTTGGAACATTAAGGGACTATATGAAGGAGATGCCCATCATCATTTGTATTTTGTCAGAATCACCAAGTAATAAAATTGAGGGGTAATGCATGAGATGGAAATGATACATGCAACACCAGGCCAAAGAGGGCCAGAAGGAATAAGAAACTTAGAGATAGCCCAGATTTCCTCTTCACGTCACCTTTTTCTATTGCAATGATGTCAATCTCACAGTTCATAAGTATGGCTTTGTGCAGAGTTCCCCATGACCAGCTGTTATAATGTGATGGGTTCAGGTTGTGATGTTGGTAAAATGCAGAAATGTACTGCATCTACATTACAGCCCCACTCACTGTGGCCCTGATGGTAGGCCTGGCCATCAGGTGGGTGTGGAAGGGAAGTGGTCTGAAGTAAAGACATATGTAGACTTCCAGGCATAAAAAAACGGTTTGGTAAATTGGTTAATCACTTGGACAGTGCAAGATTGAGGGATTTAAAATAGGTGGAAAGATTTATTGAAATAGGAACAAAATGTGCAGATCTTTATATCTTGTATCAATGTTTACACACACTGCAAAGGAGGCACTGAACCCATAGAAGAATAGGATGATTGCTTATATAGCAAAAGGCCCTATTCTCATCAGCACAGTGCCTGAAAAATCAGCCTTTAAATGGAGTAGCCAAGGTGCGGGGGATGAAGGTTACGCATGTGCTCCCTCTTGACAAGGCTGGCATGGTCACTACCGGTGCTGAATGTCAACATATCAGTAGAAAAGACTGATAGTGAACTCTCAACGTGGCACTATACTGTATGAAACCACATACCACTTGGTGGTGGCAAGTTGAGTACATCAGACTTCTTTCAGCCTGGAGGGGACAGTGATTTGGGTTTACTGAGATTGATACATATTTTGGTATGTTTTTTTCCATCCTTTTCCAAAGCCCTTTGGCCATCATTACTATCTGAAGGCTCAGAGTTTCTGATTTATTGCCATGAAATCTCACATAACACCACCTTGGACGAAGCAGGTGTGATACAGGGCACATGTCACTGGTCCTAACACACACATCTTCATAAGCTGTCAACCTTATATAACGTTAGAATGGCCTCTTAAAGGCAAACCAAAGCCACAACATAGGAATGACACTCTCAAGGGGTTGGGGGTGTTGTTCTTCAAGATGCAGTATATTTTTTAACTGACAACCATTATATGGTTCAGGATTCCTAATACAAAAAAAAAAAAATACATCCAGAAAACAAGGTATGGAAGCAGGAGTAGCCCTCCTCACCATCATTCCCAGTGACCCATTGGGGGACTTTGTGCTTCCTGTCTCTGCTACTTTAAGGTTCTCTGGACTCAAGGTCCTGGTTTCTGAGGAAATATAGCTACTTCTACCAGACCATAGCACTAAGTTTCCGTTAAATCTAAAGCTGTGACTTCAGCTTGGTCATTTTAGATGATCATACCAATAGACCAGCAGGCAAAAAGGAATTCATTATACCAGCAAGGATAATGGACCCTGCTTACCATGAGTCATTGCTACATAATTGGGATAATGCAGAGTGTTTTTGGAATTCAGAGAGTTCACTGAGGGACCGCTTATTTCTTCCATGTCTGGTGATGCTCAGGGAAGGCGTTATAGCAATCTGACAGAAGCACAAAGTAAGGAGGTTATAACCCTCAAGGATGAAGACCTAGGTTACCCAAAAGGCAAGCAACCTAGACTAGAAGAGGTGTTAGCCAAGGTAAAGAATCTACAATGGGTGGTAAAAGAAATGATGACTATTACTTGTAGCCTTGAAAGTAACTACAGCAGGAAAGAATGTAGCTGGTCCTTCTAATCCATATATGATAAGTATTTTCTTTAAAAATTATGAACGGTCACCACCTTGAAGATTTAAGTGACAGAATGGAATAAACTTAATGAGAGTCTTGGGTAGATGTGAGTGATGCGAGAGGTGAACTCTAGCAGATGCTAAGACTTATATTAATATCTTCATTCTATTGATGAGAAAATTAAAACAAGAAAACAGAGACTAAACTTACCTAAGGTTATCCAGCTAGTGACTGATAGGACTAAAGTTTTAATTCAGGTCCTCTCCACTCTGATAATAACTTGAATGAATAAAAATAGACACAGCAAGATTTCAGTTCATGGATGCACTTTCAGAGGCACGACTTAAATAAAATACAATTGAATGGTTTGGAAATGATATATGATGTTATATAATATAAGTATAGGATTTGTTTGTCTAAGTTATGTATCTATACTCTAGAAGAAAGAAGGATAGAGTAGTCCATAAGAACCTTACTGTTCCCAGTCAAGAAAAAACCCAGGGTACAAAGTAAGGAAATAAACTGTTCTTTACTTTGGGTTCTAATCTTCCCACAGGTGGGTGGGTATTCATGGGCCACTTGTCCGCTATTTTCAGTTTGTCTCAGCTGTCTTCAAAGGGTGTTTTGATCATGTGTTGGGGCTGGCCTCTGGCTAGCCTCACTACTGGTAGAGAGAACCCTTCCTTTTTGACTTCTTTCTCATTTGCCCAACATTTCCCCAGCCCTGTCATTCTTTTAACCACCTTAAGCCCCAGGATTTTGTTTCATCTCCTTGGCATTCTATACAGGCTCAATCAGTCATTCAGATCCAGCTAGTTCCACTCTGGATGGAGCCTGGAATAGAGAGATGGGAGGCAGAGTGGTTGTGAGTCTAGGAAAAATAAGTATTTCAGATGCTGCGGGTCAATAAGACAAACTGTCAGATTTGTTATTCTAGAATCTCTTTTCCTCTGTGTCTTAGTCCATTTTGTGTTTCTATAAAGGAATATCTCACACTGGAGAGTTTATAAAGAAAAGAGGTTTACTGGGGATTGGACTCGCTTGGAGCTCTGGCCTGTGTGGGGGGAGGGGAGGTAGGGGCAATGTATGTAACCCTAACAATACTTGTACCCCCGTTATATGATGAAATAAAAAAGAAAAGAAAAGAAAAGAAAAGAAAAGAAAAGAAAAGAGGTTTAGTTGGCTCACAGTTCTGCAAGCTGTACAAGACACATGGCAACACACCAGCGTCTGCTTCTGGTGAGAGCCCCGGGAAGCCTGCACTCATGATGGAAGGCAGAGGGAGACAGGCATTGCATGGTGAGAAAGGAAGCAGCAGCATGAGGGGCGGGGGTGGTGTCAGGCTCTTTTTAACAATCAGTTCTCAAGAGAACTAAGAGAGTGAGAACTTACTCTTGACCTCAAGGAAAGCACCAAGCCATTCATGAGGGTTCCGCCCCTGTGACCAAAACACCTCCCATTAAAGCTCCACCTCCAACATTAGAGATCAAATTTCAATATGAGATTTGGAGGGGTCAAACATCCAAACTATGTTTTAGATGACATTAGTAAATGTCTTTACTGGGCAGCTAGCCTTGGTGTTTGCATATTTCAGGAAGGATAATGAGGGGAGGGAGAAAAACTCTGCTATTCTGGCTGCTATTTTACCTCCAGGAAAGTGTGTGAATGTGTGCTCGGTCACATTTGTCAGTGATTCAAGTTAGTATTATGTAGTAGTGAGAATAGGCAATAATCCATAAATAGGCAGTAATCTACGCAATGAGATTCTGATCATGAGAAACAAATTCCTATCCAGAAATCCCCTCATTAACCAATTTCAGGATTTTACTCCTCATGTACTTAAAGTGATATGTATTTTACACTACACTGAATTAGGCAACATTTGATAATCCTGAAAAACACTTAGAAAAGAATTTTAAGGAACTGCTAAACAAAATTGAAAAATAAAAAAAAAAATTTTGGAAGAAAATAATTCAGTAAGATGAATTAAGGAAGACAAATTTAGGACCAAAGGAGTTCAGGGGAAATGAGGGAGGGTGGGAAAACACTCACGAGGACAAGAGATGCTAAGGAGTAGAAATATGGACATCAATAGGGTTTTACATAAACATTACATATAAAATTTTAACTATTTTTATAATTTTGTATACTGTAGTAAATTATATATTTAAAATAAATTCATAAGTATGCATTTTATTATTTATTTATATCATTCCCATCTCTGTTTATTTACTTTTTATCTATTTGATCTGTAAAAATATAAGTATTTTTAAATCTCTTCTTAAGATGGTGGATTTCTCAATTTATTTTTATTTCTAACTCTTTATATTATATGGTTTTATGTTATATTTTTAGATACATAAAATGTCTTACTGTATATTTTTTCAATGATTAGCATATATTTCCTTTTTTTTATTGTGATCTCTTTTTTCTTTTATTTGCCTGAAATATCCTTCTGTTCATTCTAAACTTTCTGGATCATTTAATTAATTTGATTGGATAACTTGATTATTTGATGCAATAATAACATATTATATATTACATATAATAATCTATACATATAGCAATAATAAATAATTATATAATATATGCATAATATATATAATGTAAAATCTCTCTTCTTTTTTTAGTGACCATGTCTTCCTCTGTTGCCCAGGCTGTGATGCAGTGGTACAATAACAGCTCACTACAACTTTGGACTGCTGGACTCAAGTGATCCTTCTGCTTCAGCCTCCTGAATAGCTGGGACTACAGGGATGCGCCACCACACTTGACTAGTTTGTGTTTATTTTTTGTAGAAATGAGGTCTTACTATGATGTTGCCTGGGCTGGTTTTGAACTCCTGGCCTCAAGAAATCCTCCCAAATCAGCCTACCGAAGTGCTGGGATTACAGGCATGAGCCACCATGCCTGGCATAAAAAACCTCTCTTTTTTTTAATAATTGGATTCAAGTCATTCATATTTGTTTTGGAAACTGATATATTTGATCATTTATTTGGTATTTGTTTTGTATTTTCTTGCCCTTTCCTTTATTTCTTTCTTTTGAGCCTCTTAGTGGACTGGGAGAGGGCTTTCCCGCCCTCTAACGTTTAGGAAGTTAAGCATACTTTTACTACTCCCTGGTGATTACACTTACATTTTTGAAACATTTTCTATACATGCTATTAGGAATTAATCAATATTTCCTTTCTATAGAGAAACTGATGTATGACTACTGTCTCCTATGTTTTCTTGTAACATCTCAAATTCATTTCTGTACATTATGAATATATTTTCTGCAATCTACATTTTTTCAGTAATTATTTGTACTCACTGATAGTAAGCTTGCTTCATCCATATTTAACTTTTGCAAATTTCAATGTATGTACACACACAGAAACATATGCCTAGAAATATATATCATTTTTTAATACTCCATGGCCTCTGGGGAAAAAAAACAACTAATCCTCAAAAGTTTATAGTTCTAATAATGGAGGAAAGCTAGATTTTATGGATTTAGTGAGAGATGATATATAGAGATATAACAAAATTATGAATACTTCACAGTATTAGCACTTTTTAAAGATTTAAAGAGTGATATTGATAATATACAGAATTTATTTTATAGGCATCAAAGACTCTAAATAGCCCAATAAGATGCAATTCCACTGTAAGGTAGAGACTAGAATGGCAGATATCAGAGGATGGGAAGGGCGTACGGGGAGGGGATGAAGAAAGGTTGGTTAATGGGCGCAAACATACCGTTAGAAAGTTTAAGTTCTAATGTTTGATAGCAAAGTAGGGTGACTATAGGCAACAACAGTGTATTGTATATTTCAAAACAGCTAGAAGAAAGGATTTGAAATGTTCCCAACACACAGAAATGATAAATACTTGAGGTGATGGACACCCCAAATACTCTGACTTGATCATTATACATTCTACACATGTAACTAAATATCATATTACACCATAAATATGTACAGATATCATGTATCGATAAAAAAGAACAAAAAGATTTGATTCCACTTCAGGTTTAATTGGTTTTCCTCCTCAACCCGGTTCATTATTTTCCACCACTTTCTAGGATACAGTTTGATGTATGTCTTTAGTATACCTCTGAACTAGCTTTCAGGAATATATTTTGGATGAGATATTTTGTGACTCTTTTCATATAAAAATGTCCTTATTTTGCCTAATATTAAGTGACAGTTTGCTAAATACGGCAGAAAGATGGAGAGAAAAAAGGAAGAGAAAAGAGTAAAACATTATTTATATTTTGTCAATTATCACAGAGAAAGGAGCCAGTGACAGCCCAGGGAGCTGCAACGACACCTGCAGTGCTAACCGTTTGCACGTGTTGACCAAGATGCCAAGGCAATTATTGGAAAAAAGGTACTCTTTCCAACCTACGGTGCAGAAACAACTGGCTAGTCATATACAAAGAAAGAGGAAGGAAAAGAGAGAGAGAGAGAGAGAGAAAGAGAGAGAGAGAGAGAGAGAGAGAGACAGAGAGACAGAGAGACTGAGGGAAGAAGGAAGGAAGAAAAAGAAAAATAGAACCTTGATCTTTTCCTTACCCTATATACAAATTAACTTAACAGAAATCCATGACCTTGATGGTAATGTAAATTATGTATTTATTAATTAATTAATTTATATTATATTATTATATTTTATATATTTCATTTTATTATATATTATATTATTATATTTAATTTATAAATAAATTAATTTATTTATTTATTAATGTATTAATGTAAAGTTAAAACCACAAATTTTCTGAAAGAAAACCTTAGTTTTCTTTCCAGGAAAGAAAACTTAGTAGGAAAAAACCTTAGTAACTTGGACTTAGCAAAATATTTCTTATATAAGTCACAAAATTATTAACTATAAAATAAGAAATTAGTGTATTGGGCTTCTTCAAAATTTAAAACTTTTGCTCTTCAAAACACATGGTATACAAAAAACGATAAAATTAGGAGAAAAATATATACATATATGACAAACACTTGTATCTAGAATATATAGACTGTTAATATAACTCAATAAAAAGAAAACAACCTGGACAAAAGATTTTATTATACACTTCACCAAAAAAAGATATATTAGATGGCAAAATGCATACAGAAAGATGCTCAATGTCATTAATGATTTTGGAAATGAAAATGAAAACCATATTTGATACCATTACATGATTAAAATTTAAAAGACCTACTATGCCTAATGTTAACAAGGATATAGATGAACTGAAAGCCTCATCTATCACTGGTAGGAATGTAAAATGATATAACATTTTTGGAAAACAAATAACAATTTCTTGAAGTTAAATATACACCTACCATATGACCTAGTCATTTAATTCCTAAGTATTTATTCAAGTGAAATAAAATCACATTCCCATACAAAGACTTGTGCACAAATGTTCAAAACAGCTTTATTTGTGATAGACAGAATCTGGAAACAATATAAATGTCCGGCAGCAAGTGAATGTAGAGAAACAAGCTGTGGTAAATTCATATGGTGGGATACTACTCAGCAACGAAAAGGAAGGAACTACTGATACATGCACCAATATAGATGAGTCTCAACATAATCAGGATGAGAGAGAAAAGCCAGACAAAATAAACAGTACAAACTACATGATTGTATTTGTATGAAAGTCTAGAAAACGCAAAGTGATCTATTGTGACAGAAAGCATAGAGGAGGGGTGTGGGAGAGAAGGATATATTACACGAGGGGGACAAGGAAGCTTTTCAGTGTGATGGGCATATTCATAATTATTACTTAGGTGATGGTTTAATGGGTGGATACTTATGTCAAAACTTACCAACTGTACACTTTAATATGTACAGTGTATGTCAGTTAGACCTCAATAATGCTGTTAAGCATGCTCTAAATAACAGGAACTCTATATTATGTGTATTATAATGGGAAAACAAATGCATGCAAATGAAGTACATAGTAACTCAAAGACAGTACAAGACTTGGTTAACCTACTTGTCTACTCAGTTTGCATTTGCAAGATGATCTAGGGAGAAATTTGGTTTCACGATACAGACTAGGAATCAGGACAGAGGAAAAGAATGTGAATTGTTAAAGGGTCAACTTGAGCCTATATGTCTGTGCACTTTATGTTTGACCACGCCTACCTATTGCTTCTCCCATGGATTCTGGCCACTTTGGAGTAAGTACAAATCTCATGATTAATGTATCCACAGTGTTTGTCTGTTTTTCTCACTGATAAAACTGGCAGGAAAGGAACTATTATTACCTGGGGAGAGGGAACCCTATTCTTCCCCTCTACCCTGTGTTAAAGAGTCTAGGTTCAAAGCTCAAAGACTGCTTAGAGTGCTGTGATGAACCCAGCCTGATGAATTCTGTTCCATAATCATCTCTGCTAAACTTCAGTACTTTGCTAGTAAGAGGCACACATAATAAATGTCTCTGTGAGATTTACCATACCTTCACAGATTCATGCTGTTCAAGATTAACTTCGACTCAACTGTTCTGTCTTGGTAGACTAAATAGGTAAAACTTGATGATGCAGAAAGCTCGGTGGAATTTTGCTCCAGCATCCCCAAAGCGAAGGGAGAGGATGGTAAAAGAGTCATTTCCTGTGTAATGAACATAGCTGATATCAAAGCGAAGGCAATTGGCCTGAGGAGCATTACAAGGAAGGAAGGACACAGAAAAGGAGGTGGCAAGTCACCCTCGGGTGCCGTAGGGAGGAAAGAAGGCCATTAAGACTTGGGAGTTTGTGTTTGGTGATATTCTAATTACAGCTGCCCACTATGGTGTATAGTAAATTTAATTTTTATTGCCCAAATTCAGCCTTCTGTTCTTACTTGGATAAGCACTAACCTAAGAACTAGCTGGTTTCTGGGACTCAAGTGGCTTGACTTTGGGCTGCGGCATCCTGAGGCATCTTGAGAACTCCATCCCCATTTACGCAGAGGAGTGTGTAGATGGATAAAGCAACGGGAGTGGTGCAGATTTGGGGGAGATACCGTTTTGTTGAATTCTTCTTTTTATAAAACATATATTGTTTTTCCTCTTTTTCCTGTTCTCATGTTTGCTGGTTGGTCAGTTTGTTGTGTTTTTTGTTTTCACTCTTTTTTGTCTCCTGCTGGTAACTATTACAGAGTTCTACTTTGCTAAAGGTTAGTTTCCTGCTTTTAAACACTAATATCTCATTCTATATTTCTCAATTGATGTAATAAAGTTAAATAATAATATCACCCCAAATAATATAATCAACAGACATTAAATGGAAGTTCTGACTTGGAAACCCTGCCTCAATTTATTGTATCGGTACAGAGTGGGCTGCAGGGACATGTGTCAGGTGACTATTTATGGGTGAAAAACAGCCATTTGCAGGTGGCTGTGGGAGGGGCTGGAGAATGGCCCAAGAGCAAATACAAAAGTCAGTGACTGAGACTGCATCAGTTCTTCTGCTACTTTTATTGCCTGCATTTTCATTCAGTCCCTGCTGTGCTCTCTAGTCTTGTAGTTATTTTTAGGTTCTGCTCTAAGAATCAATTTCTTTTTTCTGGAGGTCATCTATATAACCATTTTGGAATTTCACAGTTTTCAAATCTTCTAGATTTTGAGATCAATTTTTTTCCGGTCTAATTTACATTTTTCAGGGATTCCCTACTTTCCTGGTCTTGCTGTGCCAGCCTTTCCTGTCTTCCAGTGCACCTCTGATTTCAACTGGATATTTAATGTTTCATTTCAGCTGCATTTGTGAGAAAGGCAAAGTCATCATGCTTGGTCATTGTTATTCCCATGTTAAATTCCAAGAGAAAGAATTGATTAGGTAAATGATGAGGTAGTCAATAATTAGGGTTTATATTTCCTATGTGAAATGGGATGAATATGTAAATTTATGAAAAGTTTCTAGAAATAGTATATAATAGATCAAATTTGAAAATCATATAACTCATAGCCATGACTTTGCATAATGTAAGTGCAACACAAAAATTTAGGAGATTTTATTTTAAAATAAATTTTGCCGAAAGGGTCACTCAATATAAAGATGTAAATCCTTATGACTTCTTGCATTTATTATTTTTATTCTCCTAATTACTTGCTTTCCCTTTTCTTTGGTATACAAAGACTTCCATTGACCATGAATCTGCCTTCTTTCCGTGCCTTTTTGTTTTCTGCATTAGCATGATTTACATAGTTCTCACTCTCATCCTTGCCACTGCTGTGCTAGCTGGGCTAGTGGTGAATGCAGAGCAGCTACCTTGGTGTGTGTTTGCCCATCCCTCCACCACCCACTGTTCCTTATAATTAACTGAAGTAGAAAATAGAAGCTAACAGGAACCAAAGTTGTTGTGGCACAACAAGTTAATGAAGTGGAGGAAATATGAATATTCTGGAGATGAAGGAAGATTCACCCCATGAATTACAGAAATAACCATTTCCCAATATTTTTCTTATGTAAATTCTTAAAACAGCCAGGGCTGTGTATAAAACTACAAAGTAATTAAAAATCCACAAAAATAAATGGAAAGAGATGCATGATACCACATAAGGAAGAAAATCAGGTGTATGGAAAAGTTGATTTTAAAAAATATTGTGAATAGTAATGCATGAGAAAAATTAATGTCTCAAAAGGAAACTAGTGACTTTAGGAGGTAAATAAAATTGTATAACCAGGAGACATCAGCTAATATATAGCTATAACCATCTATGCATATAAACCTAGATAAAGCCATCTGTGCTGCTGTAAAATTTTAAATATATGTTTATTTTCTTAGCAACTAGCACAACAATTCAAATGTAGGGAAAACAGTTTCATTGAGTAAGATATTTGTATCAGCTTATTAGGGAGGAAAAAAGCATTTCAGGTTAGTTCCTGTGCTCCTATATGAAAAAGGAAGCAACTGTGCAAAATAACATGTGCGGGGAGGGAAGCGGAGGGAGGGTAAGAGCTGCACTAAGGGTCAAAAAATTGGTTGGCAGGTCTAAAGAAAAACTTTCACAAGACCAGACAATGAGAATTTACCAAAGTATTTGTTAGTGAGTTTGAGTTCTTCCATCTCAAATATAAAATTTTTAGCAAATTCTTAATTGCTCACTAATTGCTTTTTTAAATGGATTGTTTCCATGGGAAATTCAAAGCTTCACATAAAGCAGTGTAATTTGTAAAGAGAATAAAAATGCCTGTTAAAATGGGTGCTATAACATTACCTACCTATCATCCAGAATTTACTTTCTTCCTTTTTTTAAGTTAAATGAATTAATATATTTAGAAATGTTCTAAGAAAATGTCTGGAACATGTTGTTGTTCTTGTATAGAACATCATGCCCCCAAAATATAGCAAATACTTTGTTTTTCAATACATATAGAAAAATCACAAAAATTTACCATTTGCATCAGTGTGGGATTTTGTTATTTTTTTATTTTACTTTGTTTTTACCCTTTATCTCATTTTATGAAAGGGAAACTAAGGCATAAGAAAATATAGCCACTGAGTCAGGGTCATGCAGACCATGACTGGCAGATGAGAGCCACCAGATTTCTGTTTTTAGCCACTGAGCTTCCTTCCTAGACATTCACTGCTTGAAGATGGAGATTCTGTGTTCCTTACAATGACATCATTACCACAAAGTGGGGGACCTTTAACCGTGAGATAAATGGGCCACTGGAGTATCACTTAGACTCTGCCCAATTTGGATGAGTATGATCAAACTCTAGTTGTGTTTCCTGTGGTTGAGAATCTTTTCCTGATGACCAATTTGTATGTTCATGAAAGACACAGAGATGAGAAGGCACGGTCCCTATCCCAGGGAACATGAAGCATACTCACATTTACCAGTTTACTACAAAGGTTATTACAAAGAATACAGATGAGGAGATGCAGGAGGCAAGGTGTGGGGGAAGGGCTATGGAGCTTCCATGCCCTCCTGGGGGCGCCACCCTCTAGGAACGGCCACAGAAGCTCCGATCTTGTATTTTATTTATTTATTTATTTTTATTTTATTTTATTTTTTATTTTTTTATTTCAGCATATTATGGGGGTACAAATATTACGGTTACGTATATTGCCCATGCCCCCCTTCCCCCTCAAGTCAGAGCTTCAAGCGTGACCATCCCCCACACATTGCACATCTCACTCATTATGTTTGTAGATACCCATCCCCTCCTCCCCCCTCCCACCCGCCCAACACCCGACAAATGTTATTCCTATATGTCCACTTAGGTGTTGATCCGTTAATACCAATTTGCTGGAGAGGATTTATATTTCAAACAAGAAACAATTTAACATAAGTAATTTTTATCTAGTTAACTGAAAAGGCAAAAAGAACACTAAGATAATCACAAGGATACTGACGACTCCTTTCTACTTTCATATGGTTAAACTTGTATTACAATTTATATGCTTTTCTTACCCATCTGTAAGCCTTCACACTGTCTAGACACATTTAACTTGATGTTGTCATTGACCATAACAATGCATGTGTGGCCTTCTGCTACTTCTGGATAAGTGAAGCATTGACTTGTCCTAATTGAAATGTAGAATAATAGCTTTAGAAATGCACGCACATGTTTTTATCTTTTTGAAATTCCATTTATGTGACTCTTCTTCCTCCATCTTCCACACACATGATTTTTCCTCCGGAAAGATTTTTATTGTTACAAGAAAGATGGCAAGAGGAAGGAGTCAGCATTTACATTTGATTCTCAGAATGGAATTTTTGAGTCAATAACGTGAAAATAAGTGTGAAAGCCACAACTTGTTGGGAAAAACATTTCATTAACCTATCTGGGGCCAGGACCTGCTGACCAGATCATAGAATTTTATCATAAACCAGGAATTGAATCTAATCAGAATGATGTAGGGGCATTCCGTGTCATGCAGAGAGGAGAGAAAGACAGGGCCTAAGCTTGCCCTTATTGACTTAGAAAAGGGGGACAGAGAAAGTGAAAGATCATGAGGCAGAGGTCAGATATCTGTGTCCTGACTTCCCTTCTCTGGCCAGTGCCCCAGGCATCATAGGGATATACAGTAGACATGTTGGGGAGAAAGTGGAAAACAGAATAGCTTCTGCCTGTTCTCTGGGAGACCACACGCAGGCTGACTCCTCTCCACCACCAGGCAGGTGAAGCATTGGTGAAGAGGAAAGTGAAAAGATCTAAGGCATCTTACTGGCTCCCCACAGGGAAGCCCTAGCCCAGAGCCTTAAGAACTACAAGACAAAGTCTCCTCTATACCCTGATAATAGGTTTAGGAGGAAAGTGAAAGGGAGAAAGCCCTGTAGGCTCTGTAGTTAAACCATAGGCAGTATAATTTTGGTTTAAGAGAATACTAATGTCCAACACACCTTTATGATAAAAACTCTGAACAAAATAGGCATAGAAGGTCCATACCTTAAATTTATCAAATCCATCTATGAGAAACCCACTGCTAATATCATTCTAAATGGGGAAAAATTGAAATCTTTCCCTCTTCGAACTGGAACTAGACAAGGATGCCCACTATCTCCTCTCCTATTCAACATAGTGCTTGAAGTCCTAGCGATAACAATCAGAAAAGAGAGGGGTATTAAGGGCATTCAAGTGGGGGCAGATGAAATTAAACTCTCACTCTTCACCGATGGTATGATATTATACCTAGAAAACCCCATGGACTCTTCCTAGAGACTCCTGGATTTGATAAATGAATTTGGTAAAGTTTCAGGCTATAAAATCA
>VBSM01002608.1:65027484-65046114 GCA_008086735.1 Cheirogaleus medius
AATGTATGTAACCCTAACAATATTTGTACCCCCATTATCTGATGAAATAAAAGGGGAAAAATATCCATTACTAAAAAAAAAAAAATAAGAGAATACTAATGCATTAGAGATTTTTTAAATTCAAAGACATGTTTTTTCAAAAAAAGGTAATGATCTGTTGTTGCAATTCCCCTCCAATTCCAGTGCATGTTTCTCCTAATGGCTAGTTTAGAAAAGCTACAGAAAAATAAAAAGGATCTCTGCATTCTTTGGACATGTGTGTAGTGTATATGTGAATTTAATACCACAATAATTATCTAGTAGTTTAACAGAGTTGGGTGATAGTGGCTGTATGCACATAATTATGTACAATCTAAGTCTGGCATTTTAGAGACAGTATTCCAAATAGCAGAGAGAAAATAGGGATTATACTGTTTAAATACTTCTTTAAATTTTTGCTTATGCTGATATTATATACTGTGTTTCCCCGAAAATAAGACAGGGTCTTATATTTATTTTTCCTCAAGAAGACACCCTAGGGATTATTTTCAGGGGATGTGTTATTTTCCCCTCAAAGCCTCGGCTTGCAGCACGCACAGGATGACCGGGACCTAACAGGGGAGCCAACCTTGTTGGTGGGGCTGCCCGCGCCTTTCTGGTCACCTCTGGGATGGTAGCTGTTACCATGGGGCAGATGAGAAGGGCTGCTCGTCTTCTTTACGGCTCCGCGACGAAATGCTTGGGTTGTGCAGATGCGCTGTGTAGCCACGCTCATCACTAGGTCTTATTTTTGGGGTAGGGCTTATATTGCGCAAATGCTTAGAAATCCTGCTAGGGTTTATTTTATGGGTAAGTCTTATTTTCGGGGAAACACGGTAGTAAGAAATGATTACTTACAAGAATATTTAAATAGATTCACTCAATTATTTTATTCACATTCATTTATTATAAAACTGCAATTTTCAGGCTATTCTTTTATTCCAAAGTATACTTACTGAATTAATTTTAGAGAAAAGTAATAAAAATTACTCTTAATGTTTAAAAGTGATCAATATTTACAGAAAAGGTGGATGCATTAACAAGTTATTTGCAATTACAAAATCTGTGCCATAGAAAGCTTGGATGATTTGTTCAGCTTTTTGCACTGTATTATTTTTCATTCAGTTTACAATCCTACATTTTGATTAAAGGCTAGGAATTGACTAGCTATTTTTAAAATAAAACAACAAATTTTAATACAAGTTATCATTTTAGTATAATAATTGCTGCCATATAATTTATTTTCCTATTTTGATATAGATAATTTGATTTTAATGTGTTATCATTTTAATTGCCTCAAACACTAATTAAAAGCCCCAGACTGGAATGGCATTTCATTAAATATCTGTTACAACATGTCTGTAGAAATGTCTGCTCTATGTGTGTGAAATTTCCAGAAACTGGAAACTTAGTATTCAAGTTTTAAATAATTCTGTTAACACTACTCTTAGAAAAAAAAGTTAAGGAAAATTTACGACTAAGGTACTGAAATAACTAACAAAAATTCTGCCAATTTAGAATATCTGCTGGTTTGGTGCTATCCACAGAGTTTTTGTTTTAGTGCCAGAATCAAAGATTCCATTTAAAAAATAAAACAAACAGAGTGTCTGGGGCGCTGGCTAGCAGCTCTCGCTCCATGAATTTTGTGCTTCTGGTGTCATCAAATGCAAGGATTTATGTTTTTACTTTTTTATGTTCCTATTTTTTACTAAGATTTCTTCACCTTTCTTTGAGCTCCATTTAATTTCCCTGTCCTATATTTTCTCTACCACTTTGCTTAAATATTATTTTTTAATTTCTGTACTATTACTTGGTTGTTTTAAATGCATCTATTCTTAACCAGGCAATATTTTTAGTGTGCATGTTATTCAGTGCAATAATAATAACTTGTATTTATTAAGCACTGCTCATGGGCCAGACATGGTGATGTGACACATACGCACTCTCTCTCTCTCTACAACTAAGACGCCCCAGTGAAAGAGGTTAGCATGGTTATTATGCCTTTACAGAAGAGGAAGCTGAGGCACAAAAGGTTAAAGTAATTTATCTAAGGTCACACAGCTGGCAAGTGAAAGAGCTGGGATGTGGTTATATGTGGTGTGACTTTAAAGCACACTTAACTAGGTTTTAGTGAAAGAGTAACAGAAGCCCATCCTAAACCATCTTATGAAATATGGCATAAATTACACACACAACTAAAACATCTAGCAGTGGGTTTCCAAACATTGCTGTATTCAGATGCTTACACAACAACAGGGTCTTCCTCTTGCTATCGGTGCAGCTTCATTCTCTGCCTCCATATGATTATTAAATAAAATGATGTCCCCAGCAGCTATAGGCTCATGAAGTCCTTGCAGCCAGAGATCACGGGAAAGTGAGAGCACCTTTCATATTATCTCTGGCAATTTTCCCAGGGAAGGTTATGATTAGCCTTGCCTGGGTCATATGCCTAAAGTCGGATTATGGTCAGAGCTTTAAGACAGCTATAAACAAGAGTCAGCCTCACCTAAACCACAAACACTGAACAAGATTACTGTAGAAGAGATGTCTGAAGAAGGCTGCTTGGCAGGCAAAAAAAGACGGGGGGGGGGGGGGGGGGGGATGGTCATTAAATGTCCATTAGTCCATTAAAGCACATTGACATTAGACTTTGTGAATTACTAAACTATCCAAAGAACAAAACCACCATATAGAACTTTACAAAAACATTTTGAGGTAAATTTTGTCTTTGTTTCTTTTTTTTATAGCTAACAGAAACAAAGACCAACACAACTTGCCCAAGTTCACATTATGTCTAAGTCATCAGACCTTTTAAAGATAGATTATGTATCAAACTGCACCGCTATTTTAGGAATAATGTACAAAATTCACATATCTAGCCCCAAATGTGATGGCATCAAATCTCAGCATCAATTTTTAAGGATTAAATATATTCAAATGGGTGAAATCAGACATTCATCTGATTTAGTACTTTGGTGATAATTAATCTTTTAAAAATAATCTAATATCCTATGCATCCTAAACTCTAACCTGCAAATTCCTGAGGGTATCAAATCAAAGAGTGGAAAATCTCTATTGGAAGAATGTCAGCTTTATTCACATTCTTCAGGTAAATAAATGTGATTGCTTAGAATCATGTTTAATGAAATAAGTTCAGAAGTTACAAGAACTTGAAGCAACAGCAAGCACTTAATTCATATTTTATGTAAAAAGGAAGTGTCACTGGGGAAAAAAGTTATTTTTTAAAAACTTTAGGGTCATTAATGCCTGAGAAAGGGGTGGATTATGGATTCTATAAATCTTGGTCTATATATTCAATATATATACATGCCATGAAATCTTTATTTTTTTAATTCATCTTAAGTCCCTCTCCAGTTCTCTATTTGGAGGGCATAATAAGAAATTAAATCTAAGGCTTTTCTGGGGTACACCTCCCCATCAGGACTGCCTAAAGCCTCAAGGTTGTGGATAGCATCAAGCATCTGGAATGGTCCTAAAATTATGAGTCCACAGTGGTTTCTGCTAATACATCCATCACTCCTCTATGCACGGTACCTTCCAGTCTAGTGGCTCTCTGCTCTCATTCTATTGGGTGCCCTGGGTTTTTGTTGAGGCTACAACCACTGTTTCTAGGATCCAAACTCCCTGGAGGCTGCCACCTGGGGGGATTCAAGTCACCAATGATTGTGGGACCCACAAATCTTGGTCCCCATCATAGGTAATAGAAATGTCATCTCACTCAAAGGATCTTTTCCCGTCTTCATTCTCTCCTCACTTGCTGGGACAGCCAGAAAAATCTCATCCGTGAGCCAATACTTTCTCAATAGATAGGAATGGCTGTTATCTTCAGCTCTGCAAAAGCCTAGGAGCAAGGAAATACAAATGTCCTGGCTACCAGCTTGAAATTGGAGGAAGAGGGAGAAACACTGAAGATAAACCAAAACTATTATCACAAAAAAAACCCCAAAAAACAAAAAATAAAAACAAACAAACAAAAAAACCTGTCCTGTAACACTTACAGGACTATGTTCTGCAGCATGAATCATCCAGTTTCATTAATGTTACCTCCAAAATAACACAGGAAGTGACGAGAAACTCTCATCAACTCTAGCCATCCTGAAGTGCTTCTAATCAAATAAATCTCAGCTCCACTGAGTTGGAGATAATGCCCAAAGTGGATGCTGGCGGGATCCCTAAACAACAGCTAGATGAAAGACACTGTAGGACACTGGGCTATTAGGCTAGCGGCTGTCTTCTCGCTTCTGGTCACTGCCTGCTTGCTGACCGCCGCTCACCGCAGGGCATTATGGGCTGAAACAAAATGCAGGAGAAAGTGCTGATTCCGGAGCCCATCGACTGGGACCCGGAACAGGTTAGGACCAATCAAGGACAGGGTGAAGTAAAAGGCCGATGAAGAAAAGGCCAGGTGAAGAAAACGGCAGATAAGGAGCTTACGAATCAGTGTAACGGGCAGCTGCGTGATCAGAATGTAGAACCAATCACTGTACAGGGCAGATGCATGGTCAGCGCGTGAACGGCTTATGTGCACCGAGTATAAAAAGCTCACCCCCACCCCATTCGGGGTCCCTGCCCGCACAAGAGACCACTGCGCTGGTGCTCTTGGGCTTGGACCCTAGCTAGCTAGATAATAAAACTCCTTTTGGTGATTACAGCCTCGGTGACTCTGTCTCTCTGTCCCGCGGTACCGCGAATTCCGGTTCTAACAATACGAGATGCTATTAGCAGGGAAAGAAGAACGTTGGAACTAGAAGAGTCTTTAAGCTCATCTAACTCATGAGGCATCAGCTTATGTTCTGTGGGTCCATAGGATGGGTGGCCTCAGGGGTTCTAGAAATGTTTCATTTGAATTCTATCTTAAAACAGTGCTTTTAACTAATGAAAAATAGCAGGTAAACCTAAAAGTTTTACATTGTGAAGGAATACCAAACATGTGAAACTTAAAACTTAATTTGAGAATCTAACTTTCATGTAAGATGTTACTCCGTGAGGCCTGTTTCGGAGGAATGTGTGTTAAAACTTAAGCGAGGCCACAGCCCTGCTCTGCTCAATCCACTGTATCGGCTTCCCACCGCACTCCAGGGAAGGCACCAGGCGCCACGGGGCACGCCCGCACCTTGCTCACCTCGTCTCTGACTCCGTCCCCTGTGCCCACTCCTCCAGCCGCCCCAGCCTCCGTGCTGCTCCTGGAACACAGGGCACCTGCTCCTCCATGCCTGGGGAGCTTTTCCACAGGCATCGCAGGGTTTGTGTCCTCACCTCCTTCAAATATTTGCTCCTGTGTTCTCTTCTGAGCGACACCTTTCCTGACCATCGTATGTACAAATTGCCTCCCTTCCCCTAGTTCTTTACCCCAGTCCATGTCTTAAGTTTTCACAGATTTTTTTCAGAATCTTACATACAATTTGATAATGTGTTTCATTTTATTTTCTTTCAGTTTCAACAAATGTGTATGCATCCTGAGACAAAGGCAAGGAAACCTGGTGTGCTATATTTAGGTGACAAATTCCCAGTGCAGAGAACACCGCCACATAGAATGTGCTCAGTGAGTCTTTGCTGAATAAATGAATAGGGGACTAGAGGATGTGTGGAGTCGAAAAGCAAATCTTAGATCAAAGCAAGTACTCAGATTTTTTAATTTAAATTTGTGTGCGAGTGTACATGTGTGTATTTGACTCATATTCAAATATAGGAAATATTTTTTCAGTATTTTCTGTGTTCTAGACCATATGTTGGTGGCGTACACCTTGTTTAACTCACTTAATCCACACAACAACTTGCAAAGCTGAAGTATTTCAACAGAAGTTAAACCCTAAACATGCAAGGAGCATTTTAGAATTCTCTACCCATGCTCTAGTCGCTGCAAAGGTTTGGCAGGTTGTCTTAAAGGCAGAATGTCCACACAGCTGAATATATTCTTTCCCTTCATTTGGCTCAGCAGTCCTCAAACCTAAGTGGCATGAAATATGTCACAGAAAGATGTATATCCAAGACTATGTACAATCTACTATATAGGCAGAGAAGGGCTTTTCATAGGTAATTTTTACTCAGCCCAATTTTCATTTTGTTTTCTAAGCTAATCTCTTATAAAACAGAACTCCGATTTATACTATCTTTAATCCCATTGTTATTTCAAGTTACCTTGTTTCTGCTTGGATTTCAGAATAAAGCTTCAACTGTCACATTTGTCCATATACTTCAACATTTTGTTAAGGAATTCTTAAACAAGAAGGCTGTTGTTCTTCCCTGCCCCCTGTAAAATCCAAGCTTGCTTATTTCCACCCACACAAAATTATGGCGGCAGACTCATCTGCCCCATGCCTGTTCCTCAGTGGTGCAGTGACAAGAAAACATTGAAAGTGATAAAACATAGCTTTATTATCTCTTTTTCCAGGTTGTTAGTGCTTCGTGTCTGACTGCTGAACTTTGAGTATAAGAGCTATTTCTTGATGTTGTAAGTAAAATAAAAATTTTCTATTTCTCTTTTAAGAATTTGGATCAGTTTAATTTTAGAGTATTGTGAGACTGCAAATCAGTTGTTAAAAAATTGCTACTATTTATAATCACTTATACGTTTCAAACAGGATTTTAGTTTTGAACTGATCCAACAAAAACATCTGCAGGAATAAATTGTAGGCTGAATACTCTCTAAGACTATAATTGTCATCTACAGTCCTCTATGTCAAAATTTTTCCTTCCTTGCGTCTATAATGTTTATTTAAAGCAGCCTCATTTTTCCTGATTGAATTTTTTAGTAATGATCAAACTTTTAAATTAATTTAAATAAATATATATTCGTTTTAAGCAGTGAGGTTTATAACACAATTTTTTTTCTCTTTTTTAAAATTCTGCTACTGAAAGTAGTTTGAAAATTACCACTGTAGTCAGGGATTGGTAAAATTTTCTAAAAGGGCCAAATGTTAAATATTCCAGGTTTTGCAGGCAAAGTGGCAAAATTGAGGCTATTATGTAGGTGCTTATATAACATTTAAAATGTAACCATTTTAGTATGTAAAACAATTTTAAATTATAAAAATCATTCTTAATTTGTAGGCCATATAAAAACAGGTGGCAGCTTGGATTTGGCCTGTAGGCTATGGTTTGCACCCTCTGCTCTAGACCGATGCCTCTCTGTTTACAGGTGAAGAAGTGCTTATTAGCAGAGCTGAATGTTCTGTGAAAGGTTCACAGATATTGTAGCAGCCCTGAGAGAAGATTATGAATTACAATGTAGGTCTCTTGATGTCTGACATTGCTGTGTCATTAATGAATAACCTAAGAAGAAAAGGGGCACAGATACAAATAGCAAAAGACAACAAACCACATAGAAAATGACTGCAAAAACAAAATAAAAGAACAATGCTTAGCAGGATTTTTCCCCAAATTCAACCACAATGAACCCTTTTAGAATGCAAAGCAAAAATTTCCCACGATTTATAAATAATTCATATATAACAAAAATTCTAGATGTCTAGGAATTGTGTGTGTATGTGTGTGTGTCTGTGTGTACACACACAATTCCTAGGGACTTTTGGACCATATATATATATACATATACATATATATGTATATATATGCGTGTGTGTATATATAAGTCCAACTTCTTATTTAAAAGTTCAATAAATAAATATAAAAAAACTCCACAAAAGTTTAATGCAACTTAATGAATAAAAAGTAATTTATAAAAATATAACTTCTTTTTCTTATCACAGCCATAATTTTATGTCCTGATATATAGCTGAAATATTAATACTAGTGATGTGATTAGGGATTGCATAGCAGAAAATGAGATTGCTTCTGGTAGGAACAAGCTTCCATGTTTGGATTACTTCAATTAGCTTTACCGCGCAAGGACCTCCAAAGAACGAGCATAGACAATGGTACTGCTCAATCATCTTTCAAAATCTCTGGATAATAAAAAATGAATAAAAGGGAAGAACCATTTGTCCTATTTTATGCAATTTACCACTACATAACTAAATAGTAAGTTTTCTCTTTTTAATAGTATTTCATTTAATAAAGGAAGAACAATACTAGAATTAGAATATTGCCATTTGCAACTTCTAATGAATTAAATGAATCTAGGAATTCATTATCAACAGTTGCTTACATCAGAATAGACAAATATATGCCTCCTCAAAGAACATAATACCAACTTTATTCAAAAGAAAAATTGCATTGTCAATTCTGTAGGTCCCACTACCCATTTACCAATTCACAAGGCACACAGGACATAGAGAAGCATGGTAAGTGACACCACAGGGTAGAATCCACAACATCTCAGGTTGTGGGAAATCTCAGAGCAGATGACTCAGTTTGTTTCCTTTTTTTATCCAAATATAATACAATACAAATAAGGGATGGAGGCATAAACAATTAGAGAAGCCTGAGAAACATATACAATAATACTGATTATGAAATTGATGAAATCATTGTCAAATAATATGGAATTGATGAGACTATTGGAAATGTTAATAATTATTTAATATTTAATGACATTAAGTAATGTTTGTGGAATTTTTTGTAAGGTAACACCATTCTGGTTATTTTTAAATCCTTATCTTTTAGAGATACATACTGAAATATTTATGCATAAATTATATCATGTTTGTGATTTGCTGTAAAATAACCCAGTAGGGATTAGGTGGGTGGTGATATAGATTGGTCAAGGGTTGAAAAGTGTTGAAGTTGGATGATCATCAGTCCAGGGAGTTTTAGTCTATATACTTTCTATAGATCTGAAATTTTCCATGGTAATTTTTTTTTCAATAGCCAAAAAATATCCCACAAACTAAGACATGGAAAGATGGCCACAATGGTCCCCTACCAAGAATTCTGGTAGTTCAACAGGGGATGGACATATGAAAACATTCATAGTCCTAATAGTTTCATAAAGAAGTTTGTTCACATAAGACACAGTCTTCAATTACAAGAAGTCTGAATTTGCAACACAAATTTTTTGAAAATATTATTTGGTATATTAAGGATTACTTACTTGCATGACTTGTGTCTGCAGTAGTATAGAAATACCAAAAGTTTGGCTTTAGGAGTGAATGTCACCTTCAATGTGTGGGTCAGAGTGGAGGCTGCCAGAGTCCTGCCCAAACCTCCTTGCCCTAACCAGTTCAGAGCCCGCCCGCGGTCTATCTTCCAACTACAGGCCCCCTTAACTGCTCGCGGAGGGCTTTCTCCAGCAACTGGAACACACGAGGACCTATGACCGTGCAACGGGACAGGCTGGAAGTGTTGGAGAGTTACCGTCCCCTAGAAGCAGACATTAATCAATGACTGAAAGGAATCTGTGTATAAACACCCCAACTTATTTTCTCTTCGAATGGGGTAATTCTGAGGGCAATGGCCTATAATGACTACCAGAATTTCTCAAGTGGAATTAAACTCTAGTTATCTACCGTGGTAACTGGCTTCAGAATTCACCCTTTATGGGCGATTTTTCTTCCCTTTCTTTTCCCTCTTCACTTCTCCACTCTGGGGAAATATTCCCTGGGGTAATTTTCCAAATTAACCATGTGCTTGCCAATCCTTTTCTCAAAGACTGCATACCAAAATTTAGGGAAGTGTATATATACATTCCATTTGGGAGAAAAAACTCAAAAATACAACTTAATGAAGGTTCTTCTATTGTTTTGGGCTGAAGAACCCAGCATTTTAGTTATCTGTCCATTGTTTTTGAGACTGGTAAATGTCAGTAGAAGGATATAATCATTTTGTTTTTTGGTATTAATTTGTTGAATTCAATGAGTGCCGTTATCCCGGCTATCAAGGAAGATTTAAACAGTAGTTTACAAACTTTAGTATGCTTAAGAATTGCTTAGGTATCTTGTTATAATGTGGATTCCCGGCCCCACCCTCAGGGATTCTGATTCAGTAGGGATTCAGATTTACTGTGAATAGCTGTGCTACAATAAAGCATTAGAAAGACTTATGTAGGCATCCTGAGGATCCCACTTTGAGAAACACTGACTTAGGTGCCAACATTTTAATTCCTTGTAAGATGTCATGGGCAGTTGGGTTCTACATGCATACCAGAAGGTTTGAGCTAACTTTGATGGCTATACCATGTCCTGTCCCAATTATGTGCTGCTGATACTAAAACCTAAATTTGATTTTAATATGATTCAGATTGTTACTGTTTCTGTCTTCTTCTGCAAAGGCAGATGTGGGAAGAACACTATGGAAGAAAAACAAGTGTGGTGTAGAATGGAAGATGGAATGAGCAGAACTCTAGCTGAGGTCTTAAGAATGTAGTGATCTAACCCTCACTTATTTCTTGGGTGCTTCAGTCATGCCAGCTTTTGATTCTCTTTGTACTCACTTGGGAGATCAAAGCAGAAAGCATTGCTGGAATATCACATAACTATGAGGCTAACATTTGCTCTTATTCCTTGTTTGCAGCTATTCATCTGGTCCTCTTTCTGCCCGTTACAGAGGCTGCAGGGCCCAGTGAGAGAGAGCATCACCACCACTCGCCCCATCTCTGCTGCATGTTTTGCATCCATCATAATATTCTTGTAGCAATTTCCAAATGATGACCACTTGCGAATTCCTCTGGAATTTCATTTATGAGAGCCAGTTTACCTTTTTTAATTAGTTCACACAGCTTTATTTAGATTTTGCATTCTCTCTGTTCCCAGAGCTCCAACTGGCATCAAAAGGCAAATAATTGCTCCTTCAACTTTATTGGTATGGCAATGTTATCTTCTTTCCTCACTACATTTTATGACTGTTCCACTTTAGAATTAACTTATTGAGACATTCTTTCTGTGATACAATAATATAAAATGGTTGGAATTTTAGAAGATGTATTATCCTATAGTTTATTTTTGTAGAAATGAGAAGTATACCCCTAAATTTGTTAAAGATACTAATTTATAACTGGATACAAATTAGCCTCAAAAAAGTTTTGAATAATCTCAATTATATTTGTCTCAGAATATTCATTCTGCCATTTCTTTTCAATAGCCATACATCCAAAAAGAAAAAAAAAGGCAATCTACTTGGATTCATAAAATGCAAGAAGTATGAATCTAGAAACTTGGAGACAATAATGTACTTAAAGAAAAAGCCACAGCTTCAAAAATACAAACTCAAGGACAGTTACTCTCATGTTACCGCACACTATTAATGTTACATCAGGAGCAAGTCATTCTAATTCTTCATTATTTTTCCTAGAAATTTTTTTTTGTGTGTGGGGGACTTCCGGAAGCAAAAGATAAATAAAGGAATGTCTTTAGACCAGTATTTCCAAATATTTTGTTTTTTAGACATCATTAGAGTCTTAAAAATTAATATGGATCTCAAATATTTATTGTATGATAAATTAAAAATAAGGAAAATGTATTAATTTATCTCACATAAAAATAACAAACTTATTACATGTTAACATAAATTTTAAAAAGCTTATGAAAATAAGTATATTTTCCAAACCCCCTCCAAAAATATTGTGAAGAGTGGCAGAAAGACAATCTCTGCCTCCCAGTACTAAAATTCTTTTGAAAACCATAAAGCCTTACTCTCAAAGTTGTTGAAAGATTTGTGTCATTATTAGTTTGCTATGGACTTAAATAAAAGTCCACTGCTATATGCAGCAACCTTAAAAACTATAAACTAACAATATACTATAAACTATAAACAAACAAAACTATAAACGAACTATAACAAACTACAAACAAAACTATAAATAATCCATAAACTAACCCTGCCTCACTTGCTCAAGATACAAAATCTTAGAGAGGATACTCAATTTTCTAAACCTAAGCTATGCCCTCTTGACAACGGGTTGAGAGATGGGGTACCTAACCTCTCCTCTATCATAGTAAAATTTCCTAAAATTTAATAAGAATAGTCGTTACAGAAAAGGAAAGACACCTTATCTCTCCTTTTAAGTTATTTTGTAACTCATGGCAGAAGGCAAAGGGAAGCCTATGTGTGCAGACCACATGGAGAGAGAGGAGGTGCCAGGCTCTTCCAACAACCGGTTCTTTGGGGAACTAAGAGTAAGAACTCACTCACTATCTAGAGAACGGCACCAAGCCATTTATGAGGGATATGTCCTCTAAGATTCAAACACCTCCCACAGGCTTGGCTTCCAACATTGAGGATCACAAGACCATGACACTTGGTGAGGCCAAACGTACAACATATCCAAACCACAGACCTCGTGTTCGCACATGCTCTGTATGTGCGTGTGTGTGTATTCTGTGTCTTTCTATACACACACACATGCACACCTATGTATCATATTTGTATGTATCAGTATACAATATTTATATATTGATACTTAAGAAGTAGCACAGTGAACCTTTAAATGTTCTGAAATCCAATTTTTCTTGTTTTTAATTCAAAAAGTGTGTTTTAAGGCTTAATAGTCAGAGCTGAATATATACTATATATTTTTTCTTTAAGATTTTTTTTGCTTCCCCCACCTTTTTATTTTTAGCTGACATATAATTGTACATATTTATGGAATACACAGTGATTTTTCAATGTGTATACAATACATAATGATAGAATCAGGGTAATTAGCATATTCATCACTCAAACATTTACCCTTTCTTTGTGTTGTGAACATTCAGAATTGTCACTTCTAGCTTTTTGAAAATATACAATAAATTACAATTAACCATGTTCACCCTATAGTGCTGCAGAACACCAGAACTTTTTCTTCCTATGTAGTTGTAATGTTGTATCCATTAACCAACCTCTCCCCATCTCCCCCTCCTCCCTTCCCAGACCCACAATTCTACTCTCTAATAGAACTGGCTATATTGAGTAAAGTAAATAAAGTATATTAAGATTATTTTTACCTGTTTTTACTTTTTAAAATGTGGCTACTAGAAAATTTTAAATTACATGTATGGATAATATTCTACTTCTACTGAATAGCACTTCTATAGAGCAACAAAAGAAAACAAGTAACTAATGGTGGTTGAAAATTAAAGAAACAAAAGGAAGGTGGCACATGTACTTTATTAATATTTTATGTTTTCTAAGATAGAAAATATTGAATTGGAGATTATTAATATTTTAGGAAAGTAGTGAAAAGAGAAAATTAAAAATAAAATCCTTTGGTGGAATAAATTCAGATTGTTGATAAGAAACTCTGAAGATTTTGTAGCCTACTTCCTAATGACAGAATATTACTACTTAAAAAGAAAAATGAAATTTTCACATGTAAATAGTGCATGCCTCTTTTTTTTTTACAACTTGATTGGAAATTTTGCATAGGTCTAAGAGACTGCTATTGGGGCCAAGAGGGGATGGAAGAAGCGGGCATTTTAATTTCAATATGGTTGGCTTTTGACCCTTTCCTAAGTGACAGCAGGCGTCTCATTCTTTTATTCTCAATTGATCTTCTCATTGATTGTTTGAATAAGTAAACCATCTCTAGGTCAGATAAATCTATAGAAAATAAAAATTGTGTGCTGATCTTAAATAAATGAAGTATTTTCTTTAAACTTTTCATTATAAAGAATTCCAAATTTATCCAAAGATAATTACTCACCTTAATAGTAATCGATACTTGGGCAATCAGGGCCATTCATACCAACATCCAGTTAGCACCACCTTCCATCCCATATTATTTGAATCTCAGACCTCATACCAATTCATCTACAAATATTTCACTATGTACTTCTGAAAATAAGGACCCTTTTATAAAAATCAAAGCTTTAATGCCACTATTATGCCTAAAAATAATTAATAATTAATCACCTCTTAGAGGTATCAAATATCCAATTATTGTACAAATAATTAACTACAACATTTTTATGGTGTTTAACTAAATGTAGATTAATATTAGGCCCTGAAACTTATGTAATTTTATAATCTTCTCTAAATAATTGCATTTCATATTTCAGTATATAAATTTTGATCCTGTCATGTGCTGATTTCTTGGAAAATAAAAATACAATCAAATGGTTATCTTATATCTATCTGATTATAATATCCTTGGCAATATCAAAAATATTTTATAACACAGTTTATCTCTTAGACACAAACTGAATAACCATTATGATTATTAACCACTAGATGCCACAGTTGCTTCACACAAATGAAGTCAACTCAGCCTTGATCTGTCAGGAAAAAAATGATAACAGTCAAAATAGCTTAGTACAATACTGAGTAAAAGTGTCAACACCAGCCGTGGTACAATACTGAGTAAATGTGAATACCAGTCAATACAAGCCTAAACTTGATTATATTTTGCAACAGAAACATGCTGAACCATTCGTTTAAACATTTGCCTTTAAATTTCACAAGCGATCAAACTATGATTTATTCCACCACACCCCTTTAAAGTCATTTGTACCTTTTCTGTGATTTGAAGTTATTATTACCTCTTTCTGATTAGTTCAAATACTCAATGTAGTACCCTCAGAGCAGTCAGCACAGTGGCTTTCTGCTAAGTGTGTCAGATTTGGTCTTGGGGTGGTTGACATTAATGTTATTCCAAAGCCACCAAAACAATCTCTACAAAAAGAACTATGCTTTCAATGAGAATCCAGATGATACCTCACATTTTAATAGCTTTAGCTCAGAGAAGGTAGCAAACGATTCATATGTTACAATAGTCAAATATGGACATGCCTGAAATTGTTAAAGGGTTTAGGACTGACAGAAAATTGGTTTTGCAATTTTCTTTGTAAACAATTATAATTTTAGGAGGTTTTTGTTGTTGGTGCTTTTCTCAAATTTGCTACTGAGGTAATTCTCAGAGATTTTAAGAGGTGTTTCACAAGTGCACTTATAGACACATTCTAGTTTAGATAAGAACACCAATTATATCAGACATTTTTAGCTAGAGAGATTAAAATTATCTGCATTTGTGTATTCTCTCTCCTAATACAGTATACAGATCTTGCTATATTTTGGTATGCAATTATGTTTATTCTTCTTCAATAATAGTTTCCATACAAATCTGTCCCTCAACACCCTTCTTAACCAATAAAAGTTTTTCCTTAAATTCTTCCTAGAACTTATAACTTTATTTTTTCAAATAAAATAAGTCAGTGCTTGGTAGAGATTTCCCAGGAAATTGTCTACTCTCAAAGTTAGGTATCTTCAAAATTAAAGTGAATATGAGAAAATTACCTCATTGGCTTTGGGAAATAACAAATAACTACAATAAATTTGAAATTAAATTCATATAAAAAAAAAACCGTTCCCAAAGCTTCTACTTCTAGCAAATAAGGAAAAGGTGCAGAAGTGTGGGACGAAAAAAAAAAAGATTTTTTACCTTCTATTCCAAAACGATGGGGTCACTTTATGATTTAATTATGCTTTAATGATTTAAGTATTTAATTTAATTATTTAAATTTAATAATTTAATTATTTAATGATTGAATTATTTAATGATTTAATTATGCTTTCCCCGATTCTACCCTTGCCCTCCTCTGGTTTGTTTTCTTCTGCACAGGAGCTAGAGTCGTCCCCATAAAAATAGAAATAAAAACCATATCACTACTCTATGCAACATCTTCATAATCACGCAGAATAAAAGCCAAAGTCTTTACCAATGTCTGCAAGGCTCTAAATATGCACTGTCCCATATGGCGGCCCCTAGCCCCTGTGTCTATTGAACATTTGAAATGTGGCTGGTATAAGCTGAGATGTGCTGTAAGTGGAAGATGCACAATGGTTTTGAAAAACTAGCACCAAAATGTAAAAATAATGTAAGATATTTCTGTAATAATTTAACACGGATTACCTGTTAGAATGACATTTTGTATATATTAAGTGGAATGCAAATTGTGAAAATTAATTTCACCTATTGGTTTTTTTAAAGGTGGCTACTGCAAAAAAAATTAAATTACGTAACTTGTATTTGTGGCTTACACTATAATTCTATCGGATAGCATCAGCCTAAATTGTCAGCAAGTCAACAGCTCCCTCCCAGCTCCAAACTAGTTTGGCCTCTGCCATCCCTCAATACGCCATGTCTGTAACAGACTTTGTGTCGGCTATTGCGCTTCCTGGAAAGCCCTTTTTCAGATGTCCTCCTGTTTAATTTTCTTACTTTTTTCTATTCTTTGCTAAAATTATCAGAAATAACTCAGGCCAATCAGTTTTAAATGGCTTCACCCAGCACATGCAAAATCACATACTCTATTCTCAAAACACTTCTCACCCAACATATTATATGCTTTTTTAATTTATATAGGATACAAACATTATATACACACTTACAAACGTGTGTTTGTATAATCTCTTCTTGGTAGAATGTAAATCCCATGAAATCAGGGGTTTTGTTTTGTTCATTCCTGTTTGTCAATAACAGTGTCTGCCTTATAGTAAATACTAAATAAATGTTTGTTAAATAAATGAAAAGATGAAATATTATAGAAAATAACATGCTATTTAAAAGAAATTTTATCATAAAGGAAGGGATTGAAAAATGAGGAGAACCAACATTTCCCAAATGTCTACAATGAACTAGGCCTCGTGCTAAGCACTATAATATCTCAATAAATACCAGAGAAAAGTATGTACAGATGAGAAATCTAAAGCTCAGAGAATTTGAATAACTTGATGAAGTTCACTTAGCTAGTATGGAACATCACTTTAATACCTTTCACTTTATTTGAATGTTTCTTAGTGCTTTCCCTGATTCCCAGACTGAATTAGATGCTCTTGTAAATATCCTCTCAGAGTACCCTATATTTTCCCTCCACATAATTTATCACCATTGCAACTCATTTTATAGCAGCGTGACATTTAATGTCTGTCTTCACTGCCCCATCAGCTTTATGATGGGAAGCAGTGAATAGCTTGTTGACATCCTCATGTTCAGAGCTTTCCACCTTGTCTACCGTTTAATCTCTAATACATATTTGTCAAATAAATTATTGACTAAGGTTAACTTCCTGCCCAAACAGTCTAAACAATTGGTGAGCCGGTTATTTGTGCCCAACGAGAATTAATAATTTTGCAGATCGATGACATGAATGGCACCCACAAAAATAAAGCCCAGATGAATACTGCAGCAGAGAGTATGTTAGTGTGTAAGTGGACTACTGGTTATTCAATATGACCATATGTAATGGGAAATCCTCTGGAAATGCTTTGTTCGACCCGGTAGCTCCTAGGCACATGGGGCTATTTAAATACAAATTAAGTAAAATTAAATAAAATTGAAAATTCATTTTATTAATCAAACTAGCCACATTTCAAGTGTTCAATAATCATATGTCGTTAGTGGCTGCCTTTTTAGACAGCACAGAGAAAGAATATTTCCATTATAGGGAAAGTTCTATTAAATAGCACTGTTCTAGAAATTTTAAAATGTCTTTGGGAATCTATATTTTTAAACCAGGAAGGGTCTGTTTGTTTGACTAGTTGTATAGTCTAACTAAAATTCGCCTTTGTGAAAGAGTCTGAAAGAGAGTGAATAATCTGAACTCCCAAGTGTTTCTGGGCGAGACCTGGACATGGAAAAGGAGCTTCACTGTCCAGCCGATGAAGCATTTAGTCAGACCTGCGCATGCACAGCCAACGACTGGTGTGGAAAGAACCGTTCCTCCCAGGGCTCCAGGCAGGCCTACTGTTCCAGGGCTGCCGCCAGCAACTCCCTGGATCCAGCCATTATGTCTAAAGCCATTCAGTACCATCCCTTTGCCTTTGATGTCTAAAACAGAAAGCAGGAATTTGAAAAGAAGGAAGAGCTTGGGATGCCAAGTGCACCCCAGACTATAGTTAGACTCACAGCCTTTACAGAGAACATTTTCAATGTTCCTTCTTCAAAATGCCATACATCTTTAGGTAATTTCTTCACAATATAGGTAACTTACAATGATTTTGGCCAATACAATTTAAATATTTTGAAATTCTGTTGCTGGAGATATCTCTTCCCACATTGAAGAAGTAAAAATTTTCCTGTCATTGCCTTGGGAAATAAAAGTTTATAGTCAAGAATAAAAATTATTTCTATTTTTTTCTGATTAAGTTCACTTATTTTGAGGGGGTAAGAATTTCCCTAGTTTGGCCCTGTCCATTTGTTGGCATTTCTCCATCATTGGCCGCTCCCACTAGCCAGTCTTCTACCCAGGCCGGGATAGTTTAAGGTTCTTACTTCTAGACAGGAAACCATCAGCAGCAGAGCCGAGGAGGGACACTGAGCAGCCCCATTTCCCAATTCAACAGGTGGCGCACATGGGATTTTTCTGTTCTTTGGAGATTGAAACCAGACTCACCACCATCTCCCTCAGCCTTTCAGGGTAGGCGTTTCCAATCCCTCTGAGATTTTCTTAGGAGAGACACCAAGTGACAACGGTGCGTCTGTGTCAGACTGGGGAGGGGTGGCGAAGGATGCAGGTAAGGACAGGAGAGGAGCTGGGGCGGGACAGACGGGCTCCCGAGTCGCGAGCGGAAGAGGAGCCCCCGCGGCGGAGTGCAGCGGCGGAGCAGCGGCGGAGCAGCGCGGGGCGCTGGGGGCGCGGAGGGGCGCGGGGCGGGGCGCCGGGGCGCAGCGGGCTGTGGGCCTGGGCGGCGGCCGGAAAGAGAGCGACCCGCGCGCCGCCGCGGAGGTCAGCGAGCCCGGACGCGGGGCCGGCGCTGGCGGAGGGCGGGGCGGGGCGG
>VBSM01002608.1:65046214-65072432 GCA_008086735.1 Cheirogaleus medius
AAAAAAAAAAAAAAAAGAACCCAATAATAGCTGAAACTCATTGAGACCCAGATAGCAAGGCTTGGGATCAAGATAATGACTGCAGATGCCTGACTGGGCTATGAAGAAGGCCACTCTATTTATTCCAATGTATCACTTCATAAAAGTTCTAAGCATAAATGCTTTTTAACTGTCTTGGCTACAACTTTATTTTTAAGTGGTTTCTCCTGATGAACTTACAAACTACAAGTGAAACCAATTACACTATCTAATTTTTAACAAATGCTAATTTTCTTCTAAAAGGGTGCCTAAGTTAAATTTCGTGACAGGTTTGATTCAAACACCCTCTAAAACTATATGGGTTGTATATGATTGAAATTCAGTTAATGGTAAAACATGGAACTAAATCGATTATCAGGACAAAACACTTATTAGATATCAACAGCCTGCCAAAACAATGCTAAATATCAATAATTAATATTACTGTACATTTCTGGAAATTTTTTGTTACTTCAAATGTACTAAAATGACTGTCTTTATTGTCCTTATTTTTTCACCTTTTACAGAAAGATTGGTGATTGTTAGACTTTAAGTTTCGGCAATGACCTGGACCAGAAGAATTAGTATTTTAAAATAATAGACTATTGAAAGAGATTTTTCTTCTTTTCAGTTATATGACTTGTGATGATTTTAAGCACAATGTTGAAATTTCTCACCTTTACTGTATACATTATAAATGATTATGAAATAAAAGAAAAGTAGTGATTGTTGCCTTTCTCTTTGTAGGTGATAAGTTAGAAGAGTTTCTTAGATCCCTGAATAGCAGCAAGCCTCTCTACCTGGGACAGACTGGCCTGGGGAATATTGAAGAGCTTGGAAAGCTGGGGCTGGAGCCTGGGGAGAACTTCTGTATGGGAGGACCTGGCATGATCTTCAGTCGAGAAGTTCTCAGGAGGATGGTGCCACATATTGGTGAATGCCTTAGAGAGATGTACACCACTCACGAGGACGTGGAAGTAGGAAGATGTGTTCGCCGTTTTGGTGGGACTCAGTGTGTCTGGTCTTATGAGGTAAGCCTTGAGCTGTTATGAAAATGTTCATATATTACAGGTGCATGCCATTTTACAGTTTGGGACAGTGATTCTATTTATTCTCTCTGTATCTTTGTATTTACTTGAAAATGATAGTAGCAGCCTTTCATGGATACAAGAATGATTGTGGGAGATACCTTTTTATTAGGTCTAATTCTTGTCTGAAGGTTTGTTAACTTGACACTTAACTTTAAGCAGCAGCTTATTTATGTGGTCATGTCTGTGGAAGATGCTATTTCCCCCTTTAATTGTTTTATTAGTGTTTATTATACATGTGTATCCATTTCCTGTCTCTAACAAAAGGATTAATTTTATTCTCTTCAGTTGTAGCTTTTAGCATTTGGTACTGTGCTGTTTTTTTTTTGGTTAGGTATGTAATGGCATCTCTTTGTTTTAAAATAGTTAAAATCTGAAGTTTCTTTGAAGATGTTGAAGTGGAAATTTGAAATATTTTGTAAAAACAGAAAAAGTAAACTAATAATGTATCACTTATGATAGATTTATTCACAAAATTTTAATCACTATTTGATAATGTGTTGGGCATCTAAAAGAATGAATTAGCTGGAAAAAATAGAAGTTTTGAAGGTGTTAAGTAACTGATTAATATTTTTGACAGGTTTGCTAGAATTTGTTTATGTCTGCCCTCATACCATTTTCTGATCAGCAATCATTACTTAAATAATATGAGCTATTTATTTATTGTAGTAATTAGTTTTATGAAATACTCAGATTTTTTCTTTCAGAAATTGATTTTGAAATGAAATAAACTTTTATGGAAAATAGATTTCCTAAAAGATAATCTTAATAAGAAATGATTTAACATTTAAATAATGTATTACAGTTTTCAGTAGAGTTTGGTTTTCAAGTGATTTAAATTAAATATTATTTTAGCTACCCAGTGCATACCTCTGTAAATTATATATTAATTCATTTGCTTATTTTTTCAAATATTTCATGTTACTTATCTTAGAAGAAACATTTATGAAAATATATTCTCTTTGAAGTCATTGTACCTCAAAGTTACACAGTTCCATTTGTTTTTCTTTTAGAAGAGTGATCCCACTTTAGTTAATTTTGATTTCTTTTTTATACTTACTGGTATTTATATTTTGGGGAAATATTTTGTATATTTCTATGGAAAGTGAAATTTGTTGATCACTAGTTATTTGGAATAGGCATTATGAAAAATAAAAATGGTCACATAGCTAATCCACTTTGATAATAAATAGTAATTTTTCTCTTATAAAACTATCCTACAACCACCCTTTTATATAAAAGTTTATGCAAAAAATATTATAGGTTAAAGGTAGATAACATGGAATAAATTCAATAAAAAAGATTTCTCTTTTATTTATTTGATATAAAATTAAGAGGCAAAAATAAATATTCAGTATAGCAGACACATTCAGTTGATTTTGTTTACATAGAGACATTATTTTGCAGACATTTAGTCTGTATAACTGAGTGAAAAAAAACTCATTTGTAATTAACAATAAAAATGGGAAATTATTAGGTTTTATTTGATACATTATTGCCTTAACATCACATACAAAGTTTTAACAAAGATTTCCAATCAAAGTTCTCATTGACTCTCCTGTGAGGGTCTAGTCCTCACATAGCATACTACCCATGCATGTTCCAGCAGTCAGATATGTTCAGATGACCTACAATTTCAAGAATTGATTAATATTTTATTTATAATATAGGTATTTGTCCTGATTAATGTGAAGAGAACTTACCATAGATGTGATCCCTTTCTGTAAGAATAAGTGAAATGTTAAGTCCTTTTATTAACTGATGTTAAAGAAGAGACAAACAAAAGAGACTCTGAGTCTTATAAGTGGTAACTTTGTGAACATAACATTTTCAGTAACTTTTCACAATGCCTTTGAACTTAGACTGATACATGTCCATCATTGATTTATGAATCTGTATAAAAGAAATCATTTCAACATCTTTCCTACCATTAGAAAATATTTTCCAGAAAAATACTGTTGTAAAATGTTGACTTTATGTTTTGCTAGGCTTATTATATAGTACTTACTTTGTTTTGGAATTTCAGTCTTTAAATGAGCTATTTAAACAGTATTTATTTAAAGAAAGCATTGATTTAATCCTAATACACAATCTCCAAAGTAGTGTAAAGAAACAATGGCAAATTTTATTACCAAGAGATATATTAAATTGCATTTGTTAATAAAATTAGTAAAGATAAATACACAAAGAAAATTTTGTCTAAGAATTTTAATACTAACAGGTGTTCTATGTTTCATGAGATACCTGAGTTGGTAAATTAGGGACCAGCCAAACCAGGGTATGACATACACAAATCCCATATGTCACTTTCTAGTTCTGTTAGTGGGAATGGTGTTGTCCGTATGTGATACTGTTCATATTATATAGAAAGATTTTTCTGCTCTGATTTGCCATCCTCAGTAAAGGTGAAATTTCACATCTGGTCACAGAAAAAGCTATACAATTGATAATTAATGCTGTTTCCATATTTATTTTAAAAAACTATCTGCAACAGAATTTTCTTAAAATTTTAAATTTCCTTTGTCTGTACCTTTCATGAATTTCAGAATTTTATTTGGTTTTTCTTCCTAATAAAAGTTCTTTCAGAGTTGAGAGTACTATTGTAGAAGCATGTTCATGATTTTTGAGTTTGAATAGATAAAACATTCATGATAAAAGAATGTTATCTTTTAAAAATGATAAACAGGCTTGCAGATCTTACAGAAAGAGAATTGGACAAATTATTAAATAAAATATATAGAATATGCAGTTTTCCTTGAATATAATTATATTTTTACATCTAAGGATGAATCTTCTAGTATTCTTCTTTACTGATAAATTAAAGTCTACTTTCTCTGTGTTGTATATACAATTAAGAATCTATTGTGAAAGAGGAAGGGAGAGAGAGAGACATGTTTGTCATGGGGTGAGGATTGAAGTGGAGTTTGAGCCACTATTCTGCTACTTATTAGCTTCATTGTGTTTTCCAAGTTACTTCTTTAACTGTTGTTTAATTCAACTGAAAGTGGAGATTGTAATAGTGTCTACCTCAGAAATTTCAGGGAAGATTAAGTGAAATGATGAAATAATCCACATAAAGCCCTTAACATGGTATCTGACACGTAGTAAATTATCAATAGATACTAGTTTTTATTGTCTTAATGCTATAGTGATCATGCACTATATTATAGAACATGCATTCATGTATTTTTCTTAATTATTAGTAATGGATATTTCATTTATATCAAAAAGGCCAAAATAAAAATAAATTTTCAGTTAGAGAATTCAAGTTTAAGTATTTTTTTGCAAATAATAAACCAATATGTTGCAGTATTTTAGACATATGAGGACTCAAATATTAGTAAAACTTAATATGGAACATCGATGTTTGTTTAAAAAGAGCATTACAAATATTTGGTGCAGTCTGTGCACATCATATTAAATAACTGATCTTAAGGAGATTGTGTGGAAAATATTACTTAACAAGTCATTATTTGATGTGCATATTTAAAGAATCCCAAACAAATCTACATAAACAAAAAAATTACTATATATATTTCTAGATTAGTTGCCAGAACAATGGCTCCTTTTTCGGAGTTTCTGTGGAATCTTTAGTAGGAAAGGAAGTGAGTACTATCTCATTCTGCAGTCAACTCACATGAACACCCAGGGCTTGTCTTCCAAGGCAGCTGGAACCTCCTCCTACTATACCTCAGGGCTTTGAGGTAATAATGTGCAGCTTCCTCAGAATAAGGTCCAGGTGGTCTGGGAAAATATGTCTTGGCTGTTGGTTTTTGCCGTTTCTCTCTGTCTTCTCCACTTACTTTTTTTTCTTCTTCTGTCTTTAATGATAGATAAATAAATTATGAATGTATTTTGATATGCACTCCTTTTCCTCAGGTTCCCGGTAAATTAATATGCTCATCCAGACTAAACCTGATATCCGAAAAAATCACAGGATATCTACCCAGATTACAGTAAATCACAGTTAGGACCCCCAAATGGCCTGACCTCTCCTGAATAAAGAGGCCTTTCGCTGCTGGTAAGCCTCAGACAGACTGGTGCTCCGTGTGCCTGAAATCCTGGAGAGTCTGAATTGAGAGTCTCCCTTTCCCACCTGGGGATGAGGCATCTAATTTTTAAGGCCATGTGGCAGATGTTAATCAACAGACTTCATGGGCTGCTGTTGTACTCCTTTATACCTCAAACTTAATAAGTAAAGATTACTAACTGAATGAAGCATGTTCATGAAAAAATCATTCTATTCTATTCACCCTGTTAGTGCTTGAATTTATTGGCATCTCCTATTGGCAAAGATCACATTTTTGGTTGAGCTCTAACTTGGGTACTGTTTTTCTAGAGCTGCAATCTGGCAGCTTGGGAGGCTGCATATGGCTCTTAAACATTATTTGTGCATAGAATATTTTAAGTTTTTTGGTTTTGTTTTTGTTTTTTGATACCTTTAGCAGAGGCAGACAGTCTTGAGTTCTCTTCATGTACTGTTGTTGTATATCACGCTCTCCTTGCACATTTATTTTAACTCTCTGGCCTAGGTAGGCACAAAAGTTTTGATCTTTTGAAGCACGTAATCCATATGTTGCAAATTTCATCATAGTACTCTAGAAAATGAAGTGATTTTCCAGTGAGAATGAGAGGTATATTTTAAATACTTTAAATTACAGGAGAATTAATATTTTTCAATTTTGACCATTAAAATTGTATATCATGTAATACAGTTACACTGTCTTTGTTATAGATATGTTTTTAGTAAATAACAAGAAATCCTTCACTTTTAAAAATTATTTATATATTAATGTTCAGTTTGTGTATTAGCAGAATTGAGAGTTTTGTTTTCTGCTTTTGTTTTTAGTAAAATCACTTGTACTCAAGCATTAAAATAATTTTAATTACAATGATTGTTCTTCTCCATGTAAGGAAATTTTCCATTTCATCTAAGAGTCATTTTAAAAACAGTTTGTATTTATCATTTTAATGCTTGCAGTAAAATGGAACCAAAGAAAGTATATTTCATTCTTTATTTCATTTAATTGTGTTGTTTTTTAAAAAAACGAGATTTTTATGCTGCTAAAAATATTTCTCTGTAGGTTTAAAAAACCATTTCATCTGACTAAACAGATTTTTATCAAGCTCCTTGAAAAGTTAATTTCACACTAGAATGTCTTATATTCAATCTTAGCCTCTTAAAGGCTATAAACACCCTAAAAGATTCCATTATTTCACAAAAGGATATGTTCTACAAGTGTTTCCCAGGGCCTATAAATAACGCCAGGGAAACACTGTAAGAAATTAAATGAGATATCAGTTCTTCATAACATATTCATTAAGATTAAGATGCGTGTGTCATTTTTATGAGGCTATTGCACATCCTTCTTAGCTACTTCCTATTCCTTATGAACTTCCCTCTTTCTAATGCTGTTTGCTTTATCATGATTATGATTTATGACCCAAAAGTATATTAATATATATGGAAAAGTATAAGACTGAGATTTTGATCTACAATTCAGTCTTTCAAAAATATTTTCTTGGTCCAATTGAATCACATTTAGTTTTTAACTTTACTAAAAGCAGTAAGCTTCTCACACTTTCTCTTCCCACCCCCATCCCACTTGTCACATGAAATCCTCATGCCTTGATTTTATGAAGTTTCTTTTCTGCTACACTGTTTTCTTCATTGTACCAAATAAAATTGCATTCTGAGTTGATGGAGAAGCATGGCATCGTTTTTACATATTTTGAAGGCTTAGCTGTTTCATTTCTTAGTTAAATGATGGCTTTATTACCTAAATTGTGACAATTTATGCTTTCCAAGAAGGTGATTTTCAACAATTATGAAAAATGTTAAAGTTTGAAGATGCCTCTAGGCAATTTGAAGTAAGCTCGATGGTAACATAAATACTCATTATCAGCTTAAAAGCTTTAAATATTCTTTCTCTTTAATTGATCACAAATATTTTAATTTGCTAAAGAAGTTCCAAGTCAGTTTTCTACTTTCACTTTCTTTGTCTTGGTGGAACAAAAATATGTTTTGAGAAACATTTATTTCATTCTCTTTTCTATCTGGTGAATTAGTGCTCAAAATACAAATGTAATTATACTGCATTTTATTTTGACTATAACATACTACTTTTGCACAAAGGTATAACTTTTAATCAGGCATTTCAGTTAAAGAACTTTCATTTAAATTAGAAAAAAATCGGTGTCTTGAGTTATATGAGTCATTTTTTATATTATTGAACAATAGCAAACCTAAGTAAACTGAAAAATTGAGGGATTGCAGTTCCTCACAATTTTAATATTTTATTTATATACTGTCCCAACCATTAAACAACACTAGCTGAGACTTGACCACATATAAATCAATTTGAGCCATGATATGCATTTAAGGTTGCTCCGTCTTGGAAAGGTATTGGTCATTTATAGTAAAGAAGGTATGTTACAAGTTTCTAAATTAACTGAATAAAATAATATACTTTAAAAAATATTCAGCAGGCACTATTTTGGAACTAACAGATTAATAAAATGCATTTCTTAATTTTTGAGATTTAAAAATATTGACTCACCATTCGTAATTTTGAAAGCTGTATCCTTTATTTTTCACAATCAATGGTATCTGAACTTTTCGTTTTCTCTTTCAGTTTCGTTCATTTTTATTTTAAAGCTATTAATATTTGTTTATTGTAGAGTTCCTGTATCTCAAAAAAGAGATAGTTTTAAAGACATATACATATTAATGAAAAGAATATATAGTAAAATAATATTAAAATGTGATGAAATCAGCTAGGTGTGGTGGTGTGTACCTGTAGTCCCACCTACTCTGGAGGCTGAGGCAGGAGGATCACTTGAGACCCGGAGTTCAAGGCCATCCTTGGAAACATAGCAAGACCTCACCTGCAGAGAAAAAAAAAGAGTGAAGAAATCAGAGAAAAAATAAAATGTACATAAAAATATATAACCGTAAAAATATATGTTGGGCTCCTGTTTTCCTGACGTTAAAGAGAGCCCTAACTTATCTTTATACTGAGACCTGAGAAATCTCACCCATAAAACAGAAGGGGGCTGTGAGAGACTTAGCAGATCACATCCTCAGCACCACTTCTATAATAAGTAGAATAGCAAGGTTCAGTTGGATGTTTCTTATGAATCCCTTCAGTAGAAGTCAGGGCTATACCACAGAAGGGCATTTCTGCAAAGGGAATTCAACTTAGAGACAATACAATTGTGGTCAAATGTACCATTGTTTGGTGCCTTGCTTGATTTTCTTTTAAAAGTTAAGATACTCCATGGCTATTATGTCTCACTCAAATGTTTTATATAAGGTTGGCCAGCAGGAAGTTTTAAATATGTAAATTCTTTGGTGAGAACCCAGAGTACAGCTATTGTGTTGTTGATTATGGGGAGACCTATAGTTGTGCTTTACTAATCAAGAGGAGGGAAGAGATACTAGCTACAGATGGAGGAATTCAGCCTCAGCCAGATAAGGACAGGGTGGCCACCCCACCTGAGCAGAAACAAAGTCCAAGAGAATTCCAGACAGCTTGACTTAGAGTTAGAAATGTGGTCACCTAGCTACTGAGGTGGTTTTTAGAAATGCCTATTTTTTAAATAATAATTTAATTTTAAGGTGAAATTTGTAGGTATAAAACAAAATGGAAAAATCAACATTTTTATTAAAACAGTTTATCTTAATAATCCAATATCTTATACAGAAATAAATTTGATATGAAATAAGATTGATGTATAAGACTATCTTTCATAAAATATGAAAAATTATAGTGTTCAAATAAATTGCAAATGTTCTGGCTTAGAATTCAGTCATCTTGCATCTTATATAGCTAACTGATTTCATTTGCTCGAATACATTATGGAGCGCTTTCTGCCGGCAGTAACATGCCTTCCTTGTCCTCCTTGTCCTCATGGAAGAGGCGTCAGGCTTATAACCCGTATCTTTCTTTCAAATCTGACATAGAGTTGGATTTCTCATCTCTGAAATCCTTCTAAGCTCTTTTTTTCATTCTCAGTCATGAAATCTCCAGTTGGGTCCAACAGTGGCATGTCTCTCAGAGTCAGTGTAAAATTATTTTTATTTCAGTATTTTTTAAGTTAGCTGTTTCTCCTGTTTATATTACTTTCCATTGAAGAGGAAAAACACACAGGCATTTTTAGTAATTTTGTTGTTTTTAACATGTTTTGTGCCTGTTGCATACCACAAATCACTAGGACTTTGTTTTTTAATTAAATCTGGCTTCAAAACCCAGTTTTGCCATTCACTAGTTGTATGGCTTTAGACAAGTTGTTGAATCTCTCTGTGCCTTAGTTTTCTCGTCTATAGAATGAGTATATTAAAGTTAGCCCTCTGTCTTAGGAGGGTTGGTTCCAGGACCCCCTGGATACCAAAATATGAGGGTGCTCAAGTCATCTCTATAAAACGGTATAGTACAGTTGACCCTCTCTATCTGTGGGTTCTAATCTGCAGATATAGAGGGCCTACTGTGATAACAGTACTTACTTCATAGAACTGTCCTGAAGATTAAATGAGCCAATGCATATAGTAGCATTTGGAATAATATATAGCAGTATTAAGCATTCTTCAACTGCCAGCTATTTTTGCAGAAGCAGAAAGGCATAAAATAGTGCCAACTTTACAGAGCTGTTGTGAGGCATGAAAAGGTCAGTGTATTAGAAGCCCTTAGAATAATGCTTGACACATCATAAGCTGTGCATAAGTATTAACTCTTAATAATATTTTCTAGCTTTCAATATTTATATTCTTTTCCCCCCATAGGAATGGGATACTGTTGATTGGAAAGGGTTTAAATGCAATTTCTTTTTGCAAGATGGGCTTTGCTGTAGTGGGGAGAGTGTTGATTCAGTGGTCTGCCCTGACTGCACGACGGAGTCCCCTTAGGGGACTTCGAAAAAAATTCTGAGGTTGGACCCCACTCCTGGGCCATTATGTCAACATCTATTCCTTACAGGTGAGGCCTGCAGTATGAGTGTTGTTTAAAACTTCCCAGTGACTCTCATGTGGCTCTAGGATTTAGACCACTGTGTAAATTCGTTTCTTAATTTTGCTTATTGAAATATCCTATTTTTTTTTTAACTAGAATCACAGGAGAGTAATCAGTACTTCTGCATTTTTATCTTTGGTCTGTTACTCATCTGTTCCAGAGAGCTAATCATTGGACTTTAAGAAAATGAATATGAAGCCATCACGCATAACTGTGTTACCTCATGTTCTGACTTTTTTTTAGATTTCAAAATACTATGCGGGTACAAATGCTTTTGGTTGTATATTGCTTTTGTAATGCTTGATTCAGAGCTATAAGTGTGCCCATAACCCAGAAAGTGTAAATTGTACCTTTTAGGTAGGTTTTTGCCCCTCCCCCCTCCCCTCTCCCCTGCTTGATTTCCACTGAGTTTTACTTCACTCTGTGCACTTAGGCTAATGGTCTCTAGTTCAATCCAAATTATTGCAAAAGGCATTGTTAATTTATCATTTTTATGGCTGAGTAGTGTTCCATGGTATACATATACCACATTTTGTTAGTCCACTTATGAATTGATGGGTCCCTGGGGTGATTCCACATCTTTGCAATTGTGAATTATGCTGCTATAAACATTTGAGTGCAGGTGTCTGTTTGATAAAATGGCTTCTTTTTCTTTGGGTAGATACCCAGTAGTGGGATTGTGGGATTGAATGGTAGATTTACTTTTACTTCTTTGAGGGATCTCTACGCTGTTCTCCATAGAGTCTGTACTAATTTGCAGTCTCACCAACAGTGCATACGCCTTCCTCTCTCTCAGCATCCACGCCAGCATCTATTGTTTTTGGACTTTTTTAATAAAAGCCGTTCTAACAGGGGTAATGTGAGATCTCCTTGTGGCTTGAGTTTGAATTTCCCCTATGATTAATGATGTTGAACATTTTTTCATATGTTTTTTGGCCATTTGTCTATCTTCTTTTGAAAAGCTTCTATTCATGAATTTTGCTCACTTTTTAATGGGGTTGTTTGATATTTTTTTTGCTGATTTGCTTCAGTTTTTTGTAGATTCTGGTTTATGCCCTTTATCAGATGTATAGCTTGTGAATATTTTCTCCCATTCTGTAGATTGTCTGTTTGCTTCGTTGATTATTTCCTTAGTTGTGCAGAAGATTTTTAATTTAATCGAATCTCATTTATTCATTTTTGTTGTTGCTTGTATTGCCATTGGGGTATTTTTCATAAATTCTTTGCCTAGGCCAATATCTAGAAGAGTTTTTCCTACATTTTATTCTAGAATTCTTATGGTTTCATGCCCTACATTTAAATCTTTTATCCATCTTGAATTAATTTTTGTGAATGGTGTGAGATATTGATCCTATTTCATTCTTTTACATGTGGCTATCCAATTTTCCCAGAACCATTTATTGTATAGGGCTTCTTTTCCCTACTGTAATTGTCTTCTTTGTCAAAGATGAGTTGACTGTATGTGTGTGATTTTATATCTGGATTCTCTCTTCTGTTCCATTGCTCTCTGTCTCCATTTTTGTGCCAATATCTTGATGTTTTGGTTACTATGGCCTTGTAGTCTAGTTTGAAGTCTGATAAAATGATGCCTCCAGATTTGTTCCTTTTGCTTAATCACTTCAGTACTGCGCTCACTGGCCGCGAAGCCTCGCCCACAGCCGGCACTCATAGTCCACACGATAGTTTGTGCTGTGCATTGACGACGACTCCATTTTGCTCTTGTGTGATGAGGAAAGCTTTAAAGCACTGAAAGCTTGTTTTACTTTACAGGCAACTTTACCTGTAATGTAAATCAGAATAGGTAACATATACATATATGTTTTAATTACGTTATTTTTAAATATTCACAATTTTATTTTGATAAATGAAAAATTAGAAAAGTCATATCACGGCTGTCGGCTAAAGTCGACGCTCGGCTGTGTGCCTTCATATCACGGCTGTTGGCTAAAGTCACTGTGCACGTTCATCCGAGGCTGTCGACTATAGTCGACGCTTGTACTGAAGTGGTTAAGATTGCTTTGGTTATTTGGACTCTATTATGCTTCCAAATGAAGAATAGAATTATTTTTTCTAGATCTGTGAAATATGACACAGGTATTTTGATGGAGATTGTATTGAATCTATAAATCACTTTGGGTAGTATGGATATTTTAATGATTTAATTCTGTTGATCCATGAGCATGATATGTTTTTCCATTTGTTTATATCGTCTGCAATTTCCTTCCTCAATGATTCATATTTCTCTTTGTAGAGATCTGTCACCTCCTTGATTAAATATATTCCTAGGTATTTTATTTTCTTTGTAGCTATTGTTAAAGATATTGAGTCTTTGATTTGAGTCTCAGCTTGACTGTTCCTGGTGTATGGGAATGCTACTGATTTGTGTACATTGATTTTGTAGCATGAGACTTTTCTGAATTTATTTATCAATTACAGGGGTCTCTTGGAATCTTTGGAGTTTTCTAGAGATAACATCAGATCATCAGCAAAGTACCATAGTTTGACCTCCTCTTTCCTAATCTGGATACCTTTTATTTCCTTCTCCTGCCTGATTACTCTGGGTAGGACTTTCAGCACTATGCTGAATAGAAGTTGTGACAGTGGGCACCCTTGTCTTGTTCCAGTTCTTAGTGGGAATGCTTTCAACTTTTCCCCATTAAGAATGATGTTGGCTGTGGGTTCGTCATATATGGCTTTTATAATTTTGCGATATGTTCCTTCTATGCCTACTATATTGAGGGCTTTTATCATTCAGTGGTGCTGAATTTTGTTTAATGCTTCTTCTGCATCTATTGAGATGATCATATGGTCTTTGTTTTTGCTTCTGTTTATGTGGTGAATCACATTTATTAATTTACGTATATTGAACCATCTTTGTATCCCAGGGATGAAGCGCACTTGGTCTTGGTGAATTACTTTTTTGATGTGCTGTTGAATTTGGTTTGCTAGTATCTTATTGAGGATTTTTGCATCTGTATTCATAAGGGATATTGATCTGTCTGTAGTTATCTTTTTTTGTTGTATCCTTTCCTGGCTTTGGTATCAAAGTGATACTGGCTTTGTAGAATGAGTTGGGGAGGATTTCCTGATTCTCAGTTTTATGGAATAATTTCTGCTGTATAGGTACCTGCTCTTGTTTCTAGGTCTGGTAGCATTTGGCTGTGAATCCTTCTGGTATGAGGCTTTTCTTGTTGGAAGACTTTTTGTTACTGCTTCAATCTCTTTGCTTGTTATTGGTCTGTTTAGGAGTTCTGTTTCTTCCTGATTGAGTCTTGGGAAGTTGTGTGTTTTCAGGAATTTGTCCATTTCCTCTACGTTTTTGAGTTTATGTGCATAGAGATTTTCCTGGTATTCACAGATAATATTTTTATTTCTGTGGTGTCAGTTATAATATTTCCTTTTCCCTTTCTTATTGAGCTTATTTGCATCCTTTCTCTTTTATTCCTGGTTAATTTAGCAAGAAGTCAATCAATTTTGTTTATCTTATCAGAGACCTAACTTTTTGTTTCATTGATCCTTTGTATAGTTTTTGTTTGTTTGTTTGTTTTCCATTTCATTTAGTTCTGCTCTGACCTTAGTTATTTCTTTTCTTCTGCTGGCTTTGGGTTTGGTTTGCTTTTTCTTTTCTAGTTTCTTGAGATGTTTCCTTAGATTGTTAATTTGTGATCTATCTTTTTGATGTAGAAATTTAAGGCTATGGATTTTCCCCTTAGAACTTCTTTTTCTGAATCTCATAACTTTTGAAAGCTTGTGTACTCTTTGTTGTTCAGTTTGAGGAATATTTTGATATCCATCTTAATTTCATTATTGATCAGATAAGTATTCAGGAGCAGCTTGTTTAATTGTCATCACTTTGTGTAGAATTGAGTCTTTCTCTTGGAGTTGATTTCTAGTTTTATTTCACTGTTGTCTGAGAAAATACATGGTATGATTTCATTCTTTTGAATTTTTTGAGCCATGTTTTGTAGCCTAAGATACGAGCAATCTTGGAGAATGTTCCACGTGCTGATGAGAAGTATGTACATTCATAATTTTGGGGTAAAATGATCTATAAATGTCCATTATGCCCATTAGTTCTAGAGTTGTGTTTAAGTTCACTTTTTAAATTTATTTTCCACTTGTATGATCTGTCCAAGTCTGTCAGTTGAGGTCCCTGGCAATTATAATGCTGCTGTTTATCTCTTTCCTTAGATCTAGTAGAATTTTCTTCATGAATCTGGGTGCTCATGTGTTAGATGCATAAATATTTAGGATTGTTCTGTCTTCTTGTTGAATTACTCCCTTTATCATTATATAATGGCCATCTTTGTCTTTCTTTACTATTGTTGATTTAAAGTCAATTTAATCTGACATGAGAATGGCTATACCTACTTTCTCTTGGTTTCCATTTGCATGGGGTATTTTTTTCCATCTCTTCATGTTGAATCTGTATGAATCCTCATTTCCTGGAGCCATCAGATAATTGGATTGTATTTTTTCAACCATTCAGCCTGCCTATGTCTCTTGAGTGGGGCATCCAGACCGTTCACATTGATTGGTAGAATTGATATGTGGGATGCAGTTCCATTCATTCTGTTGGGTAGTACTTTATTGCTTTATTTACTCTCCTGTGCTATTATTTTATGAGCTCTCAGCTTTTGCCTTTGGTGGTTTTACACTGGTCAGTGTGTATTGTGCTGATTCACGTATAATGCAGCTCTGAGTATTTCCTGCGTGGCATGTCTGGTCTTGACATATTCGCCCAGTGTTTGCTTGTCTAAAAAGTCTTTATTTCTCCTTCATATATGAAACTTAGTTTTGCAGGATACAAAATTCTAGGCTGGCAATTGTTCTGTTTAAGAAGACTGAAGATGGGATCCCAATCCCTTCTGCCTTGTAAGGTCTCCATTGAGAAGTCTGCAGTCAGCCTCATGGGTTTTCCTTTGAAAGTTACTTCATATTTTCACCTCATGGCTCACAGGAATTCCTCCATCATGTTGACTTTGGCCAGTTTGATGTGTCTTGGTTATTGCCTCTTTGCAATGACTCTCCCAGGTGTTCGTTGAGCTTCATGTCCCTGGATGTCTAATTCTCTAGGAAGACCAGGGAAGTTTCCCTCAATTATTTCCTCAAATAACTTTTCCAGCCCTTGTGCATTTTCTTCTTCACTGTAGGGATGCCTATGATTCTTATGTTTACCCATATTACATAATCTCATATTTCTTGTAGGATTTATTCATTCCTCTTAATTCTCTATTCTTTATTTTTGACTGACTGAGTTAATTCGAAAGAATTATCTTCAAGCTCTGAGATTCTTTTTTCTGCCTGGTATATTCTATTCTTAAAACTTTCTACTGTGTTTTGTATTTCCTTAAATTTTTCATTTTCAGAAGTTTTATTTATTTAATGTGTTGATCTATTTTGCAAATTTTTATTTATTTCCTGAATTGTTTTTCTGGTTTCTTTGAATAGGTTTTCCATTTTCTCTTATATTTCATTGAGTTTCCTTACAATCCATATTTGCAACTTTTTATCTATCATTTCAGTATATTCATTTTGGTTGGTAGCCATTATTACAGAACTGCTGTTCCCCTTTGGGGGTATCTTTTTGGTCTTATTTTTCATACTTCTGGAGTTCTTTCACTGATTCCTTATCATCTGCAATAGCTATTGGTTCTTATTTTTAGATTTTATTTTATTTAGATGGGGCTTCCCCCCCGCACACACTCATAAGGGTGTGTCTGTAGCATATGTTGGGTTAGAACCTTTGGCTTTGCTTGTATGTGCTTTCATTGCGGTCTAGGTTATGGATGGATGCCTTGGTTATGGATATCCTTGGTGTGGTGGTTTTCTCGGTTGCTAGTTGTTTGCAGGCTGTAGCACTGGTGAGCTATGTGTGTGGGCAGATTCCCTGTCTCTCATTGATGTGGGCGGATGGAGGTCTTTGAAATCCTTTCTCTTTCCCCAGTCCTGTAGTCTTCTTAACAGTGTGCATTGTGTTGGCAATTTAATCTCCAAGACAGTAGGTGGTGTTCGTGAATAAGCATTAACCATACTTTGTATGATTGAGCCAGTAACTGTTATAAAGAGCTGTGCAAATTGACCTCCATGGCAGTAGGTGGCACTTGCCAGAAGGAACAAGCTGCAGTGTTGTGTTTGAGCCCTGTGTCTGGTTCTGTCTCCTCAGGAGAAGCACTCCAGTGCCTCAGGTGCTGGGTGAGGCCTTCTAACTTCCAGTTGCATCCTTATTCTCCACCACAGCAGAGGGGGATGTGGGAGTGAGGCTGTGCAGGGCTGGGTCAGGCGAACCTGCCCTCAGGCTTCAGAAAAGCTGGTAATGTAGCTCTTTTGGCAGGGGTCAAAGGTCCACTCCCAGGCATCTGGGGAAAGCTGCCAGGGAGGGGCTGAAGTGGCCCCACCCAGCCAGAAAGTCTGCTTGTGGGGGAGGTATCATCTACGATTCACAAACTGGCTGTATGGAGAGGGTTTTGCTCTTTTCCTCCTTCCCCTGCTCTGCAGTCTCCCTCTGGGGTCTGTCAGAAGGCAGGACTTCAGTCGGGATGAGCTCCCCCTCTCTGGTGCCGTGGGCTGGGAGCTTCCCTGTTTAGGGTCCCTCCGTGGGCTGAGAGCACGGCCTTCCTGTGTGCTGGGACTGAGACCCATGCTGCTCTTGTTTCAGTGCCACCCATGCAGGCGCGTTGCCTCTGGAGATTAGTTCACAGTCTCTCCTCCGTGCCCCTGAGCAACATTATCTAGTCCTGTGGGTACAAGATCTGGACTATGGGCCTGTCCCTGGGTCCCTGAAGATCAGTCCCTGATGTCCCAGGGAGAAGTGTGCTGATCTCAAGTTGCCCGGGGTGCTCAAGCGGGTTTGATGTCCCTCTGCTTCAGTGGGTGCTGTGCTCTGTTGGTGTAGAAGGACAAGCCGCACTGGTAAGGGCTGGTGAGCAGGGAGCTTATAGTCTGAGCACCCCTTAGTCTGCTGCAGGTCTTTAAGAGGAAAGGTTTGAGCCCCACTCTCTGTGGGAGCCTTGGTGTGATGTATACACCAAGAGAGGGGAAACAGTCACTCCTGAGAGCCCCAGCTCAATCATCTCTCTTGGCAGCCACTGGTGGAGTAGGGGAGGGGAGGTAAAGAGTCTGGGTGCAGTAAAGGTAGCACTGTGGCCATCTCCATCTCTCTCTGGAAGGCATCCTGCTCGGAATGTCCAGGCTCTGGGGTCACACAGAGTCCTCAGGACCCATGGACACCCTGTTGCTCTCACGATCTGGGCCGGAGTGGGAAATGTTTGTGTGGGAACAAACAAGACAAAAACTGAGGGACTGAAGCCCCCTGGGGAGGAGAAAGGTGCACGGTGCTTGGAGAAGCATATGGCACCTGCCATCTCTGCTGGGGTTTGCGGCGACAGGAAGTGACCCCACGTGGGCTGGCAGCCTGGCGCTTTGTCTTCAAGAAGCCTCCAGTTCATCGGTGGCAGCAACTTTTGGACTCGTGAAGGTAGAAGGGCTCTCCAGCAGCTGGGGAGCCTGCTGCCTGGCAGAGATGTGAGGGAGGGAGGGAGGAAAACAGCTCCGCCTGCCTTTTCCACTGCACTGCAAGCCTCGGGGGGTTTGACCTCTGCCAATATCTTGCTCCCTCTCTTCTGCTCTGTAACTTCTTCCCATGGAATCCCTAGTAGGTTTTGGCACTTTTCACTCAGAATTATACCTGATCTATGTTTGCTTGTTTCTTTTTCATCTAAAACTTTTCCTTCTTTCTGCAATGATCTGGCAGCTGACGTATCTGGTCAGCCATCTTGTCTCTTCCCTCTTATGTTCTGATTTTAATGGTTTATATATTACTCTTTTTTAAAAAAAAATTCAAGGTAGATTTTAAAACATTCTTAGAAAAAAGATAAATTTTAACATGTGCAAAACCTAAGGTTTTATAGTTGTTTTTATTTACTACATTTGAGTAACATGAGTTCTTCAAATATAGATGGAATGCTATTATTGACTTGATTCCTTTAGCACTGGCTTGTAGAATTTGAGCTCTGAAGGAAAAACATATCAGCTTGACCTGTGTGACTATTGCAGAAACAACTTTTTAGATTTTTTAAAAACTCAATGTGCAACTTTGATTTCATCCATTCTCAACAAATATTTCTGAGCCCACTGCCATAGTCGACTGCTATAACAGAGGAAAGTACAGGATACGCAGGAATGTAAAGGAAAAAATGCCCGAGGAGAAAAGGAAAATGCAGTGCTCTCCAAACTAAAAGTAATGCAAAGGGGCATTTCCAGGCGAGTGGGGAGGCTTGGGCAGGCGCAGGTGGCAGGCGGCATGCTGGACAGTAGTGAGTCTGGTTCTAGCATGTCAGCAGGCAGAAAAGAGGCTCAAAAGCTGTGGGTAGGACCTCAGTGTGAAAGGTCTTGTATGTCATGCTCAGAGGTTTAGATTGTATGCTGTAGATCAATGATTCTTTTTTTTAATATAAAGAATTTATTCTGCTAATGTATATTTTTTAAAAGATAAAATCATGATTCTTGCAAAAATATACACATTAGAAGTGTTATTTATTTCATCAATTAATGAAGAGACAAGTAAGATGTTACCACTGTTTCCGAGAAGAATCCAAAGGCAGACATTCATACAAGCATTAAGGAATGGTGGATGGATGTACAAATAGATGCAAAAGTGGGAAAGCTGTCACTACCCATAAGGTGCTATCAGCTAATCAATTGCATTTCCGTGGAACTGTTTGTATCCTATCAACGATACTGATTTATAGGACTATCAGTTTTTTTAAATTTTTGTTATTTTTATTATATATTGACAAATGACAGTTGTATATATTAACTCTCTTAGAATGCTGAAATGTACAGCACTCAATTATTAGCTATATCTACCATGCTGTGCAATAGATCTAAAAATAACAATCAAACTTATTCCTTTTATCCTTTGATAAAAGACTTTATATCCCTTGATTGTCATCTACCTCACCAGCTGCTGGTAACCACCATTCTACTCTCTGGTTCTATGCGTTCAGTTGTTTTGGATTCCACATATAAGTGAGAACATGTGATGCAGTAGTCCCCCCTTATCTGAGAAGGATGCACCCAAAACCCCCAGTACATGCCTGACACCTTGGATAGCACCAGACCTAGTTGCCATCAACTGGAACGTGTTTCTCTTCATGTCTTCCACCCACAGATTTAATGCTTTTTCCAACTTAGCATTTATCACATACCATGGTTGTAACTTTTACAGTTTGCGGTATATCAGCAAAACTAGCACCAAGTTCTTTTTCCTTCTTCTGAATTTCATGGATAGAAGATTCATGCCTATATTACAGCTTAGTGACCTCAGCATATGATTTTTTTTTATTAAATCCAGAACTTTTACCTTTCCACTTAGAAGAGGCACTTATGGCTTCTCTTTGGCATATCTGAATTGCCAGCTTCACTACCCTTGCTCTCTGGGGCCATTGTTAAGTAAAACAAGAGTTACTTGAGCACCAGCACTGTAGTCTACATCAGTTGATCCGATAACCAAGACAGCTGCTAAGTGACTAACAGGCATAGAATGTCTATAGCGTAAATACGGTGCACAAAGGGAGGATTCAGGTTCCGGGTGGGATAGAGGGAGATAGCTCAAAATTTCATCGTGACACTTAGAAGGGTGCACAATTTAAAACTTATAAATTGTTTATTTCTGGAATTTCTCATTTAATATATTTGTACCATATTTGACTCTAGGTAATTGAAACCACAGAAAGCAAAACTATAGATAAGGGAAGACTGCCTTATTTGCCTTATTGCATTTAGCTTAATATTCTCCAGTTCCATCCATGTTCTCACAAATCACAGAATTTCTTATTTAAAGCCAAATAGTATTCCATTGTGTGTACACACCATATTTTCTTTATCCATTCATTTGTTGATGGACACTTAGGTTGATTACATGTCTTGGCTGTTGTGAACAATACTACAATAAACATGGGAGTGCAGGTATATCTTTGACATACTGATTTCATTTTCTTTCGACATAGACTCAGGAGTGGATGTGCTGGATTATATGGTAGTTTTATTTTTAATTTTTTGGAAAACTTCCATTCAGCTTTCCATAATGGCTATACTAATTTACATTCTCACCAACAGTGTGCAAGGGTTCACTTTTTTCCACATGCTCACCAACACTTATCTTTCATCTTTTTGATAATAACCATTCTAACAGTTACGAGGTGATACCTCATTGTGGTTTCAGTTTACGTCTCCCTAATGATTAGTGATGTTGAGCATTTTTTCATGTATTTGTTAGCCTTCCTTTGAGAAATGTCTCTTCAGGTCCTTTGCCCATTTCTTAATCACATTATTTGTTTTCTTTCTGTGGAGTTGGTCCAGTTTCTTATATATTGTAGATTTTAATCCCTTATTAGCTGTATCACTTACAAATATTTTCTCCCAGTCCTTAAGTTGCCTCTTTACTCTGTTAATTATTTCCTTTGTTGTGCAGAGACCAGTTTTTCTTAGAATCACCTGGGGTAATGTAATTGGTCTAGAGTGGAACCCATACATAGTATTGTTAAAAATCTTTCTGGGTGATTTTAATGAGCAAAATCAGTGGAAAATCAGCACGATAGAGAGTGGGAGCTTTGGAGAGTTCTGAGCAAGTGAGCACCGTGTTCAGATTACCTGATGGCTGCAGCATGGAAGGCTCCATTGGAGGCTTTGATGCTTTGGGATTGCAACACATGACAGTTAGCTATTACCCCAGACGAGTGAGAGATGAGTCTTACGTCACAGTGGAGATGGAAGTGAGGAGATGGACTTACGAGCTAATGAGGAGAGAGAATTGGCAAGACTAGAGTTTGGTTAGAGGTGTAGGAGTGGAATGGGAGAATGGTTTAAGGTGAGGCCTAGGTTTTGGGCTCACCTTAAACATTCCTAGAGATATGGTATGAGAGAAGAAGACTAAGTTTGGGTGATATGTGTGTTTGAACCATTAGCAGAGGGTCAAGAGGAGTAAGTTCTACTTTGAGTACACGGGTTTTACTCGTTATTCATTTACCCAATAAATACCCATTAAACATCTACTTTGCCCGGCACTGTTTCAGGTGCTGAAGTTATAGCAGTCAAAAAAATGAATAAGACTGCTTCCTTGCCTTAGTGAAGAAAGACAATAAATAAGTAGGGGAAGGCAAAGGAATGCAGGGTGGTAGGTGTGCAGTTTTAAACAGGATGGTGAGGTGGGCCTCACTGAGAAGATAACATTGGAGCCATGCTGATATCTGAGGGAGACGCTTTCCAGCCAAGGAGCAGTAGGTAGACAATCTCCAGGGAAATGCACTTGACAGGTGAGAACTAGCTAGAAGGCAAGGGAAACTAGAGTTGAGTAAGGGACTGGGGGAATAGTAAAATGTGAGGTCAAAGATGGGAATTGAGGGCAAGGATCACGTACAACTTTGCAGCCCTTTGTAAGAAGATTTTAGTAGAAAAGTGAGGCTCATGTAGCTGAATAACTTTCCCAGATTAGGAAAACAGTGGTACCAATCCATTGTATTTTCAGACTACATAAATGCATTTATTTTTAGCAAACTTTACTCATGGTTAAAGCAATTAGTGTTTAACATTTTTAAAAAGTCACATCACAGCCACAGAATAAAAAAGTTTAATTCCTGTAAAATTTGATTTATTAAAATTAGTAATTTGTTGAAAATTATTTAAAATTAAAATTTTATTTAGTGATTTTAACCATCAATGTAAAATGATTAAAAAACTAAAATGCATGAATATACATACAGTGCAAAATGTTTCAATTTCTGTCCTCCATCTGCCTGGAGAGCCCCCTACCCCCAAATAACTATTCTTTTTTATTATATTTTCACAATTTCTATGGAATGTCATATACATTTGTACATATAGTATCTCCCCCACCTTCAATTTTTATTTTTCACAGGAGGTGGCATATTATACACATTGTTCTGAATGCTGCTTTTTAAAATTAGGATTATTTCTTAGGATTATTCTTATGTTAGTACCTATATGTCATCCTCATTCTTTTTTATTTTAATGCTACCTAGCATTTCAAAACAATTGAATTACTATTTTTAAAGAAGTGCTTGCGTTTTTGGGTGGGCAAGAGGAAAATAGACTGCACGCATATCCTCAAATCAATATGCAAACCCCACCCTTTCTAGCATGCTAAAAGAATAATTCAGAAAGAATTGCAGACTCCTCCAATGATTTGCCCTCTTTATTATGTCTCATTTATTTATTCTTCATCTACTGAATACCTCCTGGGAAGCAGATACATTGCTAAGTGGTGGGATAGGTGGGTTCTCTGTCCTTGTGGAATTTATAGTCTTATGGATAGAGATGTAAAATAAAGAAGTAAACAAATAGATTATCACAAACTGAGAAGAAATGAGCAGGATGATGCTGGAAAGAGTAAATGCAGAGGCTACATCAATAAAATCACTAGAGAAGGCTTCTGGGAAAAGGTCACATTTGAACTCAGAGGGAAATCATGACAATGAACCTAGGAAGAGTTGAATATCCAGACTATAGAAATAGCAAGTGCAAAGGTCCTGAGGTGTGTGTGGTACTGGTAGGAGGCCAGTGTGGTTGACATATAAATATCTAGGGTTAAATCAAATGAGAATGAGTTTCCAGACATGCAGGAGCTGGATGATGGAAGAGAAGTTTCATAAGAGAAACAAGAAGTCTTGAAAGATTTTAAAGAACTAAGTAGTTTGCCTTATATATAGCTTTATGTTCTTTTTTAAAATCAAATTTTGTTTTATTTTATTTTTTAACTTACAAATAAAAATTGTATATATGTTTGGCATACAACATGATGTTTTGATATATGTATACATTGTAGTATGGCTAAATCAAGCTGATTAACATGCATTACCTCACATACCATTTTTTTGTATAGTGAGAACACTTAAAATATAATGTTTTAGCAATTTCAGGTTTACAGTATATTTTTATTAACTATAATCACTATGGTATATAGTAGATCTCTTGAAATTATTTCTCTAATCTAACTAAAATTTTGTATCCTTTGACCAACATCTCCCCAACCCTACCCTCCAACCTCTGGTAACTACCATTCTACACTCTGCTTCTATGAGTTCAACTTTTTTAGAAACATACAGTGTGATTTCAAAGGTATCTTGGTATAATTGTAATGTTAAAAACACATTTTATATTTCCTGAATATTTCCTATACATGTATACACTTAAACATATACATACACACACATATATTAATACACATATATATGTATATAGAACATTTGCCACTCTGTGGGCTTGTGAGGGCTGGTACAGTAGTGAGTCACAAAGATGCTTCATTACTAAATGGCCAGTAGAAAATAATGGGCATAAAGCATATTAAATCTCTAGTTGTAAAATTCGAGCTTCTGTGATTTACCAGAGCTTGAATGCAATATATTGTGTCATTGTAGAGTTTTCTGAATTAGGGTTACAAAACAAACTTTGGGTCACTAAAGCATACAGATGGAAGTTTATCATATATTATTATTTGGTCATGGACCAAGGGTCTTTTTATTTCCCTTGAAAATTTAATTGATATTTTTAGATAGGCAACTAACTGTATGTTTACATGATATTATTTGTCAAACCTAGAGGTTATTTTTATGATATAAAATCATTTTATAAAGTTTCTTTATAAATGAATTTATTTTAGTGTTCTAAAATGACTTCAGTTTAATGTTCTAAATCTCTTAAGATATGTGTCTTCTTTTGTGAAACTGGATTTTGGATTTATGAGCATGTAGTTTTGTTTTGTGTTTTAATTAAGTTTTAGGTGTTTCTCCTGCAAATCTAAGCAAGATAACCTTAGATTAACTACATAATATGTAAATCCATCCTCCTTGATTTTCTACTCATATAATTGCTTATATTAAGATTCATTTGATTTCCCTACGGTTGTTTAAAGTTCTTCATTTCTCATATTTGACCTTCATTTTATCTTGGTTTCCCTTTTTTATTAAATAACTTTAAAGATTTATGAACATGTGGTAAATCAAATATCAGCAAGAATGTCTTCTGACTTCGGAAAGTCTATGGAAAGACCCATGATAATCAAATAACCTTTGTTAATCAGTATTTGCTCTTCTGAGAACATATTATACAGTAGTGTTTGTGAATGTTTTTACCCCCTCTGTTATCAACATGTAATTGATGATTATTCTTGCTGTTAGACATATGTGTTACCATACTATTTATATATTCAGTGCAATAAATTTTGCATATAGAATGTTTAATGCCTTTTCAATTATAAAAGTAATTTTAAATCCATTAAAATTGATTTTTTGTTTCATATGAAGAGCATTTAACAGTATGCCATACATTAGGTTTTTTTTAAATCTAAGCAATCTAATGAATGGCAGCGTATTAATTAAAATACATAATTATAATTATAAAATAATTATGATACTTCTGTAATAAAATAAAATTACTTGAAGCAAACCCTATAAATGTAGATATTTTCAGGAGGTCCTATATGGACCTGATTTAAATAAATATTAAGATTCTGTCTTTTCTTTATCTTAACTAAGTTCTAATTTTCTTCATCATAACTAAGTTTTCATTTTCTGTTAGTTATTGCTCTAATATTTCTTTGTTTTCTAGTGCTTATAGTGTTCAATGCTATTATCAGGTTTTATTTTGCCTCAATCCATTTTTGAAATGATTCCTTAGCTATCAGATATGGCAACATTATCCTGATATTCTTGACAGATTATGAATTCTGATTATACTTTTCTTGGAAAATCTGACACTTTTAAAAAATGGTCACATGAACTAGGTTTTATGTTCATGACACTGTACGCTCATAGATTCAAAAATCAGCTGCCAAACACGCTTAAACTATCCAAAACTTATAAAACTAAATCTCATTTGAATTACACCAAAGTCCCATTTCATCAAGTATGTTATTTGGAGAATTGTTTGAAACAGTTTTGATAATGATTGAAATTGATTTTATCAAATATGGCAGACAGTTGTAAAACGTGTCTGTGAATAATCAAAGGAAAATGCATTTTATTGCTTTCCAAGTTTTATTGTATAACAACAATGATCAATTTTGTGTAGAAGTGATACTGACAATTCCCAATTATGTAAAACATTTGTATTTATCTTTTTAAAGAACTGCTTTCATCTTGTTCCTTTTCCAAAAGAAGATATGTGATTGAAAATACTACATGGGAAAAATTCTTTGTAAAGGACTGGAGTAGTTAATGCCTTTTTTGTTTTTCCATTTCTCCATACTAGTGTTAAATTGCAATTTGTGTGCATGAGTTTTTGGGATATCTAGTTTACCAGCTACCTCCCACAACTCCTAGGCAAATGCATCAAGAATGATGTTAGTGTTATGTGATTCTTACTGGCCAATTTATATGGTTATTAGTCACAGATTTTAGACTATTAGAAAATTATGAAAAATAATTTTTGTTATTGATAGCTCACATTTGTCACATTTTTCTGTATAATTGAATTAATATGACTTGGCCAAATTAATCTAGATCTGAAGCTACTAGATTTTCTTTTATTAGAAAACCCCAAGGATTCAACCAAGAGACTCCTTGAATTGATAAACGAATTTGGTAAAGTCTCAGGATACAAAATCAATACACAGAAATCAGAGGCATTCATATACGCCAACAACAGTAAAAGCAAGAACCAATCAAAAACTCAATTCCCTTCAAAATAGCAACAAAGAAAATAAAGTACCTAGGAATATATTTAACTAAGAAGGTAAAAGACCTTTACAGGGAGAACTATGAAACACTGAAGAAGGAAATAGCAGAGGATGTAAACAGGTGGAAGAATATACCATGCTCATGGGTCAGCAGAATCAACATTGTTAAAATGTCTATACTACCCAAAGTGATCTACAGAGTCAATGCAATCCCTATTAAAATACCATCATCATTTTTCACAGACATAGAAAAAATAATTTTACACTTCGTATGGAACCAGAGAAGACCCCGTATAGCAAAATCAATCCTAGGCAATAAAAACAAAATAAGAGGAATCAATTTACCAGACTTCAAACTACTACAAGGCTATAGTAATTAAAACAGCTTTTTATTGGCACAAGAACAGGGA
>VBSM01002608.1:65081997-65102993 GCA_008086735.1 Cheirogaleus medius
TTTTTTTGCTTCTTTGGCAGATAGAATATGAGGATCTTATATGGGAGACTCCATAAGTGGGAGTCCAGAGAAACAAAATGTATTTGGAGCACAAGGTCTAAAACTACCTGCTTCATAGCTCCCTCTTATGTTGCCCCTTACACCCTGCGTTCTGGCCGTAGGCTCCTCACCACCCACTTGGCATTCCTTATGCATTTCTGACCCTGATTTTGCTCACCTGTTCTCTTGGTCTGGAGCCCTCTCCTTTTCCATTATATAGACTTTCATTCGAGGGCTATTTCAAACCTCCACAAAGTCTTCCTTTTTTCCCTATGTAGAAGAATTCTCTTTCCTCATTTGGAGTTCTCTTTCACTCTCACTCTCTTTTCGGTTTCTGTCTCATCCACTCGAATGTGAGCTCTGCAGGCTCAGATGCTATGCCTTATTTTGTGGAGCTTCAAGTCATGCTGAACATCAGGCTGGGCTGTATTCACCAATGTATCCTCTTGTCAAAAGAGTTTTTACTATGACTCTTTAAGACTCTAATTTTATAATATTTGAATGGGAATTTACCTTTTTATTTATTTTCTTCAAGTACAATTTTACATAATAGGCTCAGGTACTATCTCTGTGCATGATTTGAAAAATAAAACAAACTTAGAAGTTACATACTTTGAATTTTTCTTTCCAAATAATAATATAATATTAAAACAAGTTGTTTTGAATTAAAAACCAAGCCTACTACTTGCTTGTCTAAATATAAGTTTAGTTATATTACTAGTTTTGAATATAAAGGATTTTTAGATTAAAAATAAAAGACAAAATTCAAGTCTAGGTTTTTGCTAAACGAAGACTTAGAATTATGGACAGTCTTATTCTGTATGAATGATGCTCTGAGTTAATGTAGTATAGTCGTTTATTTCAGTTAGTTTGAATTTACATTTGGGACATAAATAATCTTCACAGGGGTTGATAATCATGGGCTGGAAATAAAGATGCTCATAGCTCTTTCATGCAGACCCTGTGATATTAATTAACACAGGAAGTCTTTTTATAATTGCTGCCTCAAGATGAGATGACCTTAAAGCTTGAGGATATAAAGACATAATGCTCAGACATATCTTAAGTTCTTACTATTCTATTTCATATTATAGTAGCAGATATTCCTATTCACTAGGGATCATTGTATGTTACCTGAGTTATAGAACTAGTAAAAAAAAGTATTATCTCAACACATTATCTTAGAATCCTAGAGTGATTATGCTAATCAAATTATAATGCCATTGAAAGAGTTCTTTAAAGGGTTGACATTACATAGAAATGCTGTGAATTCCCTTTCCCAGTTCATATCACCTTAGTCTCTGAGAGCATGGGGGATATATTCTCATTGCTTACATGCACTGTGAGTGTCTACACACAAAGGATAAGAGATTTAAACCTATTTTCTAGATCGAAAGGGATATGAATAGGCATGTTGCTAACTTTATGTTTAAAGCAAACTGAATTATTTGTTTACTACAGATAAGAGGTGAATTTCTGATCTTCTGATCATCATATTAAGCTGTGATAAATCTTCTTTTGACTTTTGCTGAACTCATTCTCAGCATTTGTAATGATAATTTACATGTGAATCAGAAATTAAAGTTTTTCAAGAGAGGTAATTGTCAAAAAGATGTCAGATTTTTGTGCAAGTACTATTTTTAGGATTATATTCTTTAGATATCATGTTAACTTTTAAAAAACATTCTGAAAAGAAATCCACAGATTAGTAATTCAATGAAGATTCTTCAAGACATAAGAATACTCTTTTTATTATTTGAAAAGTACATAATATTGACCTTGTCCCTGTTTTTATAAACTCTGCTTTTAAAATTTTATTAAAAATACTGCAATGCCTATCCTTATGTGTATGTGTGCATATATACATGTGTATATATTTATACATATATATACTGTATGTATATATGTATAGTAAATATAGATGTATAGATCTGTGTGAGAGTGCATTTGAGTGTATGGACTATTATATATACATATATATTTATTTACCTATATAATAATTATAAGTATACATATCTATAATTGTATAGACATGGTTCCTGTCTTATGATGGGTTGACTTTTTTCTGACTTTATAATGGTACCTACATAAGCATTCTTTTTTTGACTTTCCATACAGTATTCAGTAAATTACATGAGCTTTGTCTTAGAGGATTATGCCCAACTATAGGGTAATGTAAGTGTTCTGGGCACATTGAAGGTAGGCTAGGCTAAGCTATGATGTTTGGTAGGTTAGGTGTAGTAAATGCATTTTTGACTTAATGATATATTCAATTTATGATGGATTTATTGAGACATACTTTTGATATAGCAAAACCCATTTAAATATTCATAATATGAATACTAGCTCATAAAATCCACATAATACGTGAAGATAACCAGACAGAAACATCACCACTATACGAACACTGTTAATTTGTTTTATTTTAATGAGTCCATTTTCCTGTGTTAGCCCCTAAATTACTATTATATATTTGTAAAATTATACTTGTCAACTTTTAACAGCTTTCATAAATTAAATAAATATACCTTTTATTGAATATAGATTTTATTCAGGTACAATAATATAAAATAATCATCCTTAAATTTTATTCCCAAAGGAAATAGTACTGATTAGGTAGAATAAAAGAATTGTACCAGACACCATGCATAACATGATCTACGTTACCTTGTTTAGTTTTAACAATAACCATGAGTGTATATTTTTATCTTGATTTTACAGATAAAGGAACTGATGCTTAGAGGGGGTTGAATAATCTTGAGTAATCTAAAATCTATCTGACTTCAAAGCCTATGACTGTTGCGTTTTGCCTAACCAGATCAGGCAGAGAGTACACACTTTGGTTTGAATGTTTAAAAGTATCTCTTATTTGATCATGGATTTGGGAGATAGAATTTATATTTAATGTTTTTCACTTATGCCATGTTGCAAGCTGAATAGTTAATGGTTGTTTATGAGATTAGCTTCTGTTGACCCTTTTATTTATCCTACCCCAATGGAAAGTCTTCACTGGGGTGTTTTCTTGGACTTCAGGGAGTTGGCATTTGCCTTCATATGGTCTGAAAATACTCCACAGAAGTTATTTTATGTTTTAAATTTGATGATAATTAAATAATATATTGACACATGAACATATTCTGAGTTATTTGTATGATGCCATTATAACTGAGCCTTGCCATGAAGTAGTAGTGTTCATATTTGTGTCTATTTTACTCTTCCATTGGAGCCCAATAGGACTGTTCATTATCACGACGAGCTAAGGATAGCAAAAGAGAGTCAGACTAATATTGATGTGCTGTGTTAGCACCAAATGAAGATTAGAATATCATGAATGCACACTGTGAGTGAGAAAGGTTTTACAGTAGTTCAAATAGTGAAAATTTTGGAGGAATTGATTCATCACATCGTGATCATAAATTCCTGCTGAACTTAAAAGAACCTGTGCCATTGAAGGCAATACCCTAAACAAATTGAAAAGCAATTGTCATAATAAAGTAATGCTAAAATTAATGTCAACTCAAATTTCAGTGGTTTTCCATGTTGGTGTTTCATTTGTAAATTAAATCTATATAAATAAAACTATCTTACTATGTAGACAATAAGCCTACCTATTTTGTAATTGGTGATATGTTTGTACTTATTTAGGTAACATAGTAATAAATAAAATAAATCAATAATCATGATCCTTGAGAATTTTTTTCCTTTAAAAATATATTGTAGATAAAATTAGATAAAGCATAGATTATGATACTCCAAATACCTTGCAGACAGGGTTAGGTCTGATTCAGAGCTCTAGAGAATATAAGTTTTTAATAAATTTTTGAAGAATTAAATGTACAATACCATATAGAGGTAGTATTAAGGAGGCATAGGTCATGCACACAGAATATTATAATGATCTTTAAGGTTTTTAGGGTTAATTATTAAACATTGTCATAAAATTTGGAAGGAATTAACTGGAAATCTCACCAAATTAGATAAATGCTAGGCAAGTAGCACAGAGCTGGGGAACACACAAGTGTGAGAGTTGTAGTAAAGTCTCTTTCTATGAATATCCTCCTGCTATTCCATGCTAGTTCTCTTTGCTAATGGTAGCTCTTCAGTGGTTCTTATCAAACTTAGATTTTCTATTTAGAAAGTGATAGTTACAGAACTATCATTTCCTCCTGGGCTTCAGCATTAAGTCTGTAATTTCTTCTCCTGTTGAGCTTGGAAAAGGGCCAGCTGAAATTAATCTGAGGAAGAGCCAGCACCTCTGATCTAGAGGTTTCCTTTTTTGGACTGAGATAAATGACCCATCTGAACAACCATGATGGTTTACTGGTGGGAGTGCAGAGGAAAGAAAAGACTATTAATTCTAGACTGGTAAGGTAAGGTATCAAGAAAGAGGTCCATTTTAATTTGTTTAAACAACTATAAGCTATGTCTTTCTTATACATTGCCTATGGCAAATGGCCTTCAAGTGACTCATTTGGGACAGTGAAATGGATTTAGTATTTTGATATATTGACTACAGCATATATTGACTACAGCATATATTTGTAACTATTTAATCTAATTTTTAGATCAATATAGTTTTGAAAGTGTTGCATGAAAACAAATTTATACTGCTCATTGGTGAAAATTCCAAGTTCTGTAGTTTTTTTTTCCTTTCCAAAAAAAATTACGAAAGTAATACATGCTGCTTATAAAATAACAGAACAATACAGGTAAGGGGAACAAAGTAAAAGGCTCCTTTGTCTATAACTGTCACAATGTGTGTGTTCATATTTTAGACAAAATAAGTGATTTTTTTTTAAATTTAAAAATGAATGGAACCGAAAGGATTATTGTGTCACTTCCTTAGCAAATGCTGATGTCGAATGATAGTTTTAGTACACTAATATTCAATACTAAGAAACCTCTTATTTTCTTTTTATTTCTTTGAATTTATCTACTGAAATTACCTGGACTGTAAATTAAAATAAAATGATCATACATGGTGGACCTTTTGTGCTTTAGTAAAAACAGATGTCAGTTTAAATACCCGATTACTCTAATATTCAAAGTCCATGAATCATTCTGAAGCCTTCTGTGCGTGACTACCCTGTGTACTGTAGGTGAGAATGGGCATTAGGAAACTGTGGGGCAGGAGGAATGTGGAACATGGCACACGTGCCTGTTGCTAGTTTGTTCCTTTCAAAGTGGCCTGGGCACCCTAAGGAAAGCCACAGAGTAAACATGGCAGAGTATCAGCTTTGCCTGAAGCTTTGAGGGGGAAAGTTATGATGAAATAAGGCTATTTTAAGGAATAAAATTAAATCCCTAATTTGTAGGAATGTTTAAGTTTTAACACAAAAGAAATTACTTGTAAGCATTGATCTTATACCATGAGGTCCTTGAGGGTATGTATCTCATCTCCTCTCCCATTAAGGGTACTACTTTTGGGAAAATTTAACAAACTCTGCTACATGTTAAGGACATAGGAAAGAAGAAGGGAGGGGGGGACTTTTGATTTTCTCATTTGGACAGTACAGAAGGAGAGATGGGTAGATAAAACTTGAGGATTCCTCACTCATTTTTATCCCCCACCGTAATTAGCATACTACCTTGCAGATGGCAGCACATGTAAAAATGCTGTGGGTTTTTTGATTTAGTTTCTCTTCTGAGTAAGGAAAAACCATGGTGTATTGAACACCAGCTCCCAAACTTTGCCTGTAAGTTATTTAAAAAACTCTTCAACTTGCTAGTACTTTTTTTTTTTTAATTTCTGTAGATGTGAGCTCTGATTCTCTCAGAGGAAAAAGACCAAGATTTTGAGTGAAGTGAACCTATAAAAATATTATTCTAACCACAAAATTTATTTTTAACAATCTTCCCACACTTACTGTGACTTGAATAGCAGCACTAAAGTACAGCTTGACTAGGTGAAGTACAGTGAGGATGCTGGGTGGAATTTTTAACCTTTATGAATATTCCTATTTTGTTCACCAGCTATTTCTTTTGTCTTTCAGTATGTGGGTTGATGTTATGTAGTGTGGTTGAAGTATTTTTTTCTTTTAGGAAGAGAAAGACATTTCTAGAAATTTTAATTTCTCTTTTTATAGCACTTTTCTAAATGATAATATTGAAGTCAGGTTAGGGGATTTTGAAAGTAAGCATATTTCCAAAAAGGATTTCTCCATATAAGGAAATTATTATCTAAAGTTGGGCCAAGGCAAAATTTAAAATTGTAGGATTAGAAGGTTAAAAAGTACCTGTTTTAAATTTAACAACCCAAACCTGATTATACATTTAAGTGAACTTTTTATTTGGATTGAAATTGTGTAAGTGTTCATAGATAATTTTGTTTTAATCTATACTTTATTTGTACATTGTAATAAAGCAATAGTCAACATGCTATACATTAGGTCTCCAAAATATATTCATCTTATAACTGAAGGTTTAGACCCTTTGACCGACATCTTCCCATTTTCCCCACCACTTGAACCTGGGTAGCCACCTTCCTATGTTTCTATGAGTTCAGCGTTTTTAGGTTACACATATAAGTGAAATCATGCAGTATTTGTCTCTCTGTGCCTGGCTTACTTCACTTAGCATAATGTCCTCCATGTTCATCCATGTTGCTGCAAATGGCCGGATTTATTTCTACTTTTAAGTTTAAATAATATTCTGTTGTATGTATACACCACATTTTCTTCATTCATTTATCTATTGACATCTAGGTTTTCTAGATATAGTAGCTATTGTGAATAATGCTACAGTGAATATGTAGATATCTCTAAAGATAGTGATTCTATTTCATTTGTATGCATACCTAGACATGGGATTGGTGAATCATATGGTAGTTTATTTTTAATTTTATGAGGAACCACCATACTGTTTCCTATAATAGCTGTACCAAGATATATTCTTACCAGCAGTGTTATTTTTCTTCACATCCTTACCAACACTTGGTATTTTTTGACCTTTTGATAATGGCTATCCTAACAAGAGTGAGGTGAAATCTCATGGTTTTGATTTGCATGTCCCTGATGTAGTGATTTTGAGCACCTTTTCATATACCTATTGGCCATTTGTATATTTTCTTTGAGAAAATGTGTATTTAAGTTCTTTGCCCATTTTTAAATCAGATTATTTGTGTATTTATTCTATTCAGTTATGTATAAGTTTCTTACATATTATGGATATTAACCCTTTATCAGATAAGTTGTTTGCAAATATTTTCTCCCATTCTCTTGGTTGCCTTTTCATTTTCTTGATTGTGTCTTTTGCTGTGCGGAAAAATAGAACATTTTGTCTAAGAGTAGGAGAACACACATTCTTCTCAAGCACACACAGAACATTTTCCAGGATAGATTATATGTTAGGTCACAAAACAAGTCCTAACAAATTTAAGAAGATGGAAATCATATCAAGCATCTTTTCCAAATACAAAGGAATGAAACTAGAAATCAAGTAAGACAGGAAAATTGGAAAATTCCAAATATGTGTAAAAAAAATCACCCTTCTGAACAACCAATGGGTCAAAGAATGAGTCAAAAGGAAAATAAAAAAAATATCTTTAGAAAAATAAAAATGGAAGCACAATATATGGAAACTTATGGATGAAGCAAGGCAGTTCTAAGAGGGAAATTTATAGCTATAAATGCCCACATGAAGGAAAAAAGATCTCAAAAAAAAAAAAAACCACTTATCTTTACATATCAATGAACTACAAAAAAATTAACAAACTAAGGCCAAAGTTAGTAGAAGGAAGGAAATAATGAAGATCAGGGCAGTCATAAATGTAATAGAGATCAGAAAAACAATGGAAGAGATTAATGACACTAAGTGTTGGTTTTCTTAAATAATAAACAAAATTGACAAACCTTAACTAGACCAGCTATACAAAGGGGATAACAAGAGAGAAGACTCATATAAATAAAATCAGAAAATATGAGGAGACATTAGAACTAATACCACAGAAATCTAAAGGATCATAAGAGACTATGAACAATTACACACTAACAAGTTGAGTAAACTGAAGAAATGGATACATTTCTAAAAACTGTACAACTTATGAAGACTGAATCAAGAAGAAATAGAAAATCTGAAGAGAGCAATAATGAGTAAGGAGATTGAATCAGTAATAAAAAACCTTCCTACAAAGAAAAGTCCAGGAACTGATGGCTTCACTGGTGAATTCTACCACACATTTATAGAAGAACTAATGCCAATCCTTCTTGAACTCTTTCAAAAAATTGAAAAAGAGGGAAAACTTACCAACTAATTTTATGAGATCAGCATTATCCTGATACTAAAGCCAGACAAGGATACTCCTAATGAACATAGATGCAACAATACTCAGCAAAACACTAGCAAGCCAAATTTAACAGCACTTTAAATCTACTTGATTACCATGATCAAGTAGAATTTATCCCTGGGATGCAAGGATGGTTCAATCTTTGCAAATCAGGAAATGTGATATACCATATTAACACAATGAAAAATGAAGGATAAAAATTATATGATCAATAGCTTCACGAAAAGCATTTGTCAAAATTTAACATCCTTTTATGATAAAAACTCTCAACAAATTACTTTTGGAAGGAATGTACCTCAACACAATAAACATCATATACAACAAGCCTGCAGCAAACATACTTAATGATGAAAAGCTAGAAGTGTTTCTTCTAAGACCAGGAGCAAGAAGAGGATGCCCATTCTCACCAGTTCTATTCAGCATAGTACTGGAAGTCCTAGCTAGAGCAATTAGGCAAGTAAAGAAACAAAAAGCATCTAAATAGGAAAGTAAAAGGTAGTGTTGCCTCTGTTTGCAGATTATGCGATCTTACATATAATTAGAATATGTCTTCTCCACAGAGAGAAACCAAAATGTAATAGTAAGCAGATTCTCACATTTTGAACAGATCGCCTAAGAGAGAATGCTAAGATTCACCAGGGAAATGATGAGAAGCACCAAAAGTGGGTAAGGAGAGGCTTAAGGGCAACTTGCCTAGCCAGGAATTGGCTAAAAGCCATGAGAAGCTTCTGGGCCTCGGGAAATAGTAAGAGAGAAGCCCCCAGGGCTCCACTCTGAGATGAGCTTTTATGATCTTGGCTGCAAGAACACTCCCTGACTCACGCAGGTCTCAGGCCTAATGTAGGGATGTGCTTGAAGTTCATATAGAGACATTGTTCCAGAAAGAAAACTCTTACGGAAGCCCGCAGGCATCTGATTCTAGAGCAGCTGGAGCCAGGTGCCATTCTGAGAGGCTAGATTGTGAGGAACTGTGGGCACACCTGCAGCCATTGCACAGTTCTAAGGAGGGTCAGAGTAGCCCAGGTGCTCCCACACACCCCTGGGAAGGTCTCCACCACCCTGCTGTGGGCTGTGGGTGACTGAGACTTGTGCACAGTATTTTCAGTTTCTCGTCCATGCTACCTGCCTGGGTGGAGCCCCAGCCTTTCTAGTTGCATGTCCAAGGTGCCATTGTGTGAGTTTGACACTAGACGGTACCCTACCCTCAGGATGAACTTGGGATTCAGGTGGCTGCAGTCCTTGCCTGGCTGGAGTAGGGCAGGGAAACCAGGATTTTTGGTATGCATCTGGAGCGGTGCCCACCATTATGCTGCCGGCTTCTGTGGGTCTGAGTTTCAAGCAAACTGAACTCCCCACAATTTCCTGCCAGCACAACCTGTCTGAAATGGCCCCATCCTCTCTGGCCACTTGCCAGAGTTTAAAGCCAGGCAGCAACCCCTCAGCCTGAATTTGGGCTGATGCAGCCCTGCCCAACTGAGGAGGGAAAGGGGAGTCCAATGTCTTCTACCTAGTCCTAGGTCAAGTCCCACTACCCTGCCACAGATTGCACTGAGACCCAGATGCAAGCAGACGGCACTCCCCTGAGCATCTCACCCATACTCGTTGCCTGGAAGGGGCCCCACCCTCTCTGCTCACAGGTCCAAGATGCCAGTTTGGGAGTTTAAAGCTGAGCAGCACCCTGTCCTCAGGCTGAATTTGGGCTGATGCAGCCCTAACCTGCTAAGGAGGGGCAAGAAAGCTCAAACTCTCCTACCTAGCCCTAGGATGATTCCCACTGCACTGCTACAAGCTTAAGTGAGACTGAGATGTGAGGGGCCAGTACTGTATCCAGTGTCTTGTCCACAATGTTCACCTTGAGGAGACCCTACTATCTCTGGTTACAGGTACAGGGTTCCATTTTGGTAATTTAAAACTGGGCAGTCCAGAAGGCATGTAGAGATAGGGACATCCCCTCCTCTAACCACCCAAATCTGTGGACATAGCTGCCTCTGCTTTGTATCGTGAGATTTTGGTACAGGTGAGCTGCAGGATGACCAGTTCCAGGCTTGCGGAAGGGTGTACCCCCACAATAGTACTTTGCTTGCCGAGCCTGGGTTCTGCATGGAGGATGCAGCTCATTTCCCTCTCTTCAAGGACAGGCAGTGTTTTTGCGGCCATCCTCCAGGAATCAAGTCCCTAGGGTATCCACATTGTAGGATCAACAGCCATTGCTTCCTAGCACCCACTTGAACATCAGCAGCCTTGGGGGATTGGTGGGTCCCAGAAAACAAGTGGGTCTCCCAGAGTTTAGGCAGTCAGCGCAGGCTGTTTCCAGCTAGAGGAGAGTGCAGCATGTCAGAGGGACCCTTAGGACAAAGGGGACCCAGGCATCAGCTCCCAACCATTTGGGGCTGCCTTCTCCTACTCCCCTGCTCTACCCACTGCCACTGAGGCAGCTGTGGCCATTTCCACTTGGGATTGGTGAGGGTTCCACAGGGGATGATTAAGCCAGGGCATTTGGGAGCTGCTGCCCTGCCTCTGACAGAGCACCTGTCACACCTAGGATTCCATGAAGCTTGGGGTATACTCCCTTTCCTTTAAAAAGCCACAGTGAGTGTTTCATGTTCCCCATGGTAAAAAGCTACTGTCCGCACTGAAGGAGGGTGGGGCTAGCAATCCTCTCCCTAAGCTGCCTGTCTCTTCTTGGAGGAGCCTATCCTCCCTGGAGGCAAGTCCCTGGCACAACCATACCTCCCCTGTCAGAGAATTTCAGCCACAGCCACAGCCCGCAGCCAGACTGGTAGCCCTGCACATGGCAGGTTGAGCTCCCCCCCCACTTCTGCTACAGCTGGGCCAGGGTGAGAGCTGGGAATCTGGGCACTTTTGTGTCCCATTGTCACTGCCAAGAGAGGGAAGTGTGAGTGACATGTGTGCCCCACAATTGCCTGCCTCTGCTAATCTCATCAAGAAAGGCCTGCCTCTCCTGCTACATACTCACAGTACATCTGCCCTTCTCTTGCCTGAGCAGTCTTCCTGAGCAGGAGATCACCTCAGCCTCATTATCACAGCCAGTGCCTGAACTCAGAGAGACTTGAGGACAAGTTTGCCAGCCCAGTCTTGGTCTGGTACCCCCAGGACTCAAGCACACTATCCAGGAGTCTGGGATCTGAGGATTACCTAACCTAGTCCACTACCACTGGAACTTGAATAGTCATAGGTATCTAAGGTCCAACTGACCCAAATTGCAGGTAACACCACAGTGGGTGGTACAAGCCAAAAGGCAATGTACTGCTCCTCTACACTTAGCAGCAGAGAAAAGATGAACTGCAAAGCTATCTGCTTTGAGCTGAGGAAAGAGGTTCCAGTTGAGAAGAGACCATTATAAGAATTCTGACAACATGAAAAAACAAGCTCTCTTGACACCCCCAGAGGATCACACTAATTTTCCAGCAATGGACTCTAACCAAAATGAAATTTTTGAAATGTCAGCTATAGAATTCAAAACATGGATCAAAGCTAGGTGTGCCTGATTACAGGTGCCTGACTCCTGTAATCCTAGCACTTTGGGAAGCCAAGGCAGGAGGATCACTTGAGGTCGGGAGTTCAAGACAAGCCTGGCAACAGAGTAAGACCTCATTTCTAGAAAAAAAAATTAGCTGGCCTTGGTGGCAAGTGTCTGTTGTTCCAGCTACTCAGGAATCTGAGGTGAGAGGATGACCTGAGCCCAGGTGTTCAAGGTAGTAGTGAGCCATGACCATATCAGTGCACTCCACACAGAGTAACAGAGTGAGACCCTGTCTTTTAAAAAAAAAGTATGTATCACAAGTAAGTTCAATGGGACTGATAAGAAAGTTGAAAACCAGCACAAAGAAACAAACAAAAATTCAGGACACAAATGAAAAATTCATTAAAGAGATAGATAATTTAAAAAGAAATATAACAGAACTTCTCGAAATGAAAGAGTAATATAAAGAATTTCAAAATAAAGTGGAAAATCCTAATAACAGACTAAACCAAGCAGAAGAAAGAATTTCAGAGCTTAAAGTCAAGGCTTTTGAATTAATCCAGACAGTAAGAAATAAAGAAAAGAAGAATCAAGAGAAATGAACAAAATGTTTGAGAAATATGGAATTATGTCAAATGCCCAAACATAAGAATCATAGGTATCCATGAGGGAGAAGAAGAAATGCAAGAGTCATGGACAATCTATTTGAGAGATATTGGAGGAGAATTTTCCTGGTCTCACTAGAGATTTAGACATTCAGATATAAGAAAATCAATGAAATCCTGGAAGATTCATTCCAAATTAGACATCAGCAAGGCACATAACCATCAGTCTTGCCAAGGTCAAAGTGAAGGAGGAAATCGTAAAAGCTATGAGATGAAACTATCAAGTAACTTATAAAGAAAAACCCATCAGAATAATAGCAGACTTCTCATCAAAAACCTTGTAAGTCAGAAGAGATTGGGGTTCCATCTTTAGTCTTCTTAAACAGAATAGCTGCCAAAACTTTTTATATCCTGCAAAACTAAGTTCCATAAATGAAGGAGAAATAAACTCTTTCCCCAAAAAGCAAAGACAAAGGGAAGTTGTCACCACTAGACCTGCCCTTCAAGAAAGGCTCAAAAGTGCTTTATAGACTGAAAAGAACAGTCACTCATCACCAGTGTAAAATCATTGAATAGCAAAAGCTCACAGCTCCTATAAAGTAGTAACATAAGCACAGGGGAGAACACAAAGCAATTGGTTAACAATCAAAATAATGACTAGAACAGTATTTCACTTATCAATATTGCCATTCATTTAAATGGTCTTAGTGCCACACTTAAAAGCTATAGATTGACAAAATGGATTTAAAAAACGTAGCCCAAATAACTCTGTCTCCAAGAAACCCATTTAACTCATAAAGAGTTGTATAGGCTCAAGATAAAGGGGTGGAAAAAAATCTTCTATGCAAATGAAAATGAAAAGTGAGGAGTAGCTATCCTCATATCAGATAAAATAGACTTTAACCACTTCGGTACCGTGCTCACCTGCCGCGAAACATTGCCCACAGCCGGCACTCATAGTCCGCACGATAGTTTGTGCTGTGCATTGACGACGAATCCGTTTTGCTCTTGTGTGATGAGGAAAGCTTTAAAGCACTGAAAGCTTGTTTTACTTTACAGGCAGCTTTAGGAAAATAACTATAATAACTCCTACTAAGGACTTGTTAAAAGGTCACAGATTCGTAGTAACTTATTAGCTGAACGTACACACTGCAACTGCAGAGATAAAAGCTGTAAAAGTAAAAGCTTTTGGCAGTCAACTAAAGTCGATGCTCGGCTGTGCATGTTCATTTGTGGCTGTCGACTATAGTCGACGCTCATACCAAAGCGGTTAACAACAGTAAAAAAAAAGACAAAGATGGTCATTTTAGAATGATTAAGGGATTAAGTCAACGAGAAGGTATAATAATCCTAAATATATATGCACCTAACACCAGAGCTGCCAGATTCATAAAACAGATACTACTACACCTATGAAATGAAATAAACAGCAACATAATAGAAATGAGGGGCCTTAACACTCCAGTGACAGAACTAGACAGTTCCTTGAGGCAGAAAAGTAACAAAGAAGCACTGGCCTTAAATGGGAATCTAGACTAAATGGCCCTAACAGACATTTACAGAACATTATACCCCAAAACTGCAGAGTATAAATTCTTCTCATGAGCACATGGAACATTTTCCAAGATAGACCATATATTAGGCAAAAAAAACAAGTCTCAGCAAATTTTATAAAATTGAACTTATACCATATATTTTCTCAGATCACAGTGGAATAAAACTAGAAATCAATTCCAAGAGGAACTCTGAAAATTACACAAATATTATACATGACAATTAAACAAGTTGCTGCTGAATGATGTTTGGGTCACTGATGAAATCAAGATAAAAATGAAAAAAAAAATTTTGAACTGAATGACAATAGAGACACAAGCCACCAAAATATCTGGGATACAATAAAAGCCATGTTAAGAGGGAATTTCATAGCACTAAATGCCTACATCAAAAAGACAGAAAGGTCACAAATTAACAACCTAATTTCACATGTCACCGAGCTAGAAAAACAAGACAACAAAACCCAAAGCTAGCAAAGACAAGAAATGACAAAGATAAGAGCAGAACTAAATGAAATTGAAACCTAAATGACAATACAAAGGATCAATGAAATGAAAAGTTGGTTCTTTGAAAAGATAAATAACATATACAGTCCACTAACTAGATTAACCAAGAAAAGCAGCAGATTCAAATAAGATCAATCAGAAATTTAAAAGAAGACATTAAAGCCGATACCACAGAAATCTAAAAGATTATCTGAGATGACTACAAACAACTGTATGCACATACACTAGAAAATCTGGAGGAAATGGATACATTTTTGGAAACAAATGACCTCCCATACTTGAATCAGGAAATAAAAATCCTAGTAGATCAATAATGAGTAGCGAGATTGAAACAGTAATGAAAAAAATCTGTGAACAAAAATAAAGCCTAGGATCCGATGGATTCATTGACAAATTCTATGAGACCTACAAAGAATAACTGATAAGTGCTTAACATCCAGAATCTATAAGGAACTCAAGCAAATTAGCAAGAGAAAAACATAGTCCCATTAAAAAATGAGCAAAAGGCGTGAACAGGCATTTTTTTAAAGAAGAGAAACAAATTGTCAACAAAAATGAAAAAGTTCTCAACATCAGTAATAATTAGAGAAATGCAAATTAAAACCACAACATGACACCCCCTTACCTCTGTTAGAATGACCATGATCAAAAGAGTCATAAAACAATAGATGCTGGGGTGGATGCAGTGAAAAGGAAATGTTTATACACTGTTGGTGGGAATGTAAATTAGTACAACCTCTATGAAAAACAGTATGGACATTTCTAAAAGAATTAAAAGTAGATCTACAATTTGATCCAGCAATCCCACTAGTAGGGGTCTACCCAAAGAAAAAGTGGTCATTTTATTAAAGAGATACATGCACCCATATATTTATCACAGCACAATTCATAATTGCAAAGATACGGAACCAACCTAGGTGCCCACCAAAGGAGGATTGGATTAAAAAATAAACTATACACACACGCGCACACACATATAAACACACACATAAACCATGGGATACTACTCTGTCATCAAAAGAATAAAATAATGTCTCTTGCAGGAACCTGAATGGAACTGAAGGCCATTTTTCTAAGTGAAGTAACCTAGGAACTAAAAACCAACTAACTTAGTTATAAGCATGTTCTCTCTTTTAAGCAGAGCTAAGCACTGGGTGTTTATGGTCATACAGAGTGACTTAATGGAAGTTGGACACTCAGAAGGGGGAAAGTGAGAGGGGAGTGCAGGGTAAAAAAATTACGTATCAGTATAATATACATTATTGAGGTGGTGGGTATATTAAAAGCCTAGACTTCTCTATTATGCAATTCATCCATGGAACAAAAAAACACTTTTACCCCCTATATCGATTTAAATAAAAAAAAATTCCTAAAGCCTTCAGCAAAAAACTGAGCTAATAAACAAATAAACAAATTCTGAGCTAATAAACAAATTCAGTAAAGTGTAGGATACAAAATCAATATACAAAAATCAGTTGTGTTTCTATACACTAACAACAAAATATCTGAAAAATAAATTAAGAAAACAATCCCCTTTACAATAGTATAGGAAAAAATACTTAGGAATAAATTTAATCAAAGTGGTGAAATATCTATACACTAAAAACTATAAACTATTGATTAAAGAAATTGAAGAAGATACAAATAAATGGAAGGAAAGACATACTGTATTAATGGACTGGAAAAATTAATACTGTCAAAATGCCCATACTGCTCAAAGCAATTTACAGATTCAGTATGATTCCTTTCAAAATTCTTGTGACATTTTTCATAGAAGTAGAAAAAAAAAGAAATCCTAAAATTTATATGGAACCACAAAAGATCCTGAATGGCTAAAGTGCAAGAATAAAGCTGGAAGCATAACATTTATTGTTTTCAAATTGTATTACAAAAGTATAGTAATCAAACGGTGTTATACTGGCATAAAAACAAACACAATGACCAATGGAGCATAATAGACATTCCAGAAATAAATCCAAGTGTAATATATGTGGTCAACTAATCTTTGACAAGGACACCAGAAATACACAATGGGGAAAGTACAGTCTCCTCAATAAATTGTGTTGGGAAAACTAGATATTCACATACAAAGAAGAGAAATTGGATCCTTATCTTATACCATACACAAAATCAACTCAAAATGGATTAAAGTCTTAAAGTTATGACCCAAACCATAAAACTTCTAGAAATAAAAACAGGGGAAAGCCCCATTGGTCTAAGTGATAATTTTGGTCTTAGTGATGATTTTTTTTTTTGGATATGACACCAAAAGCACAGGCCACAAAAGCAAAAAAATAAGTTAGATAGACTATATCAAGCTATAAAGTTTCTATACTTTTAATTTAATACAAAATATGAAATTTTCTATTTGACATTAAATATGGGTTATATTAACTACCAAACATCTTATCTGTTTTATTGTTTAATAATGAGTACCAATATGAGTATATGTATTTAAGCGTATGTCTACATATATCTATATAAATAAATGTGATCTGGTAGAAAATACACTAATAGAATAAATATAATATTTTTAATTTTTATGTCTTTTCTATATTTTGAGAGTCAATATTATTTTCCCAGTTTTTGTCAAATCTCTTATAAATTCAAACGTGCAATGTTAGTGCATGAAATAACATATAATGTTTTCTCTGTGGCTAAGGTTTTTTAGAAACAATTGGAAGGGTTTAAGTAGAAAGTAGAGAATATATATACTGCTTACTTGTTAAATAACATTCGGATATATTAGAGTACCCTGGAAATTTTGCAAATAATTTTTTAAATATACCTCCATTCAAGGATGGTTAAACTATTAATAGTACACACACACACACACACACAAACGCACACACAATTATACACTTGGGTATTCTAAGAATATTTTAAAATCTCGCACATTTTAAAGGAGAATCTAGTAATTTTGTACGATTTTCAGCAGATAATAACTGCTAAACAATTAGTCATTTTTTTCCCTGATGATTCAGTCTGTAAAACACACTACTCTGGCTGGGGGCATGGGAAGGCAGACCCCACCGGGCAAGGGCCCTGGAGAGATTTTGGAGAACCTCGTACTTAGAACACTACCAGTCTAAACTATTGGCCATCTATGCAGACACTTGACTTTGTAATTTACATTTTCTTAAAATATGATATCCAAAAATAAATTCAAAGGCAGCATTCTGCATGTGTGTGTGTGTATATATATGTATATATATATACACACACACATACATACATATACGTGTGTGTATATATATATATATAATTATCTGTTCTGACAAACAGTGTAATTATTGTCTATAAACTACCTTTTGCTCTTAACTGTTTTTCAGCTTTACATTACTAGCACAGACATTTATTGAGCATCTACTAAGCGCTGGATACGCTGGAAGAAATGACACAATTAGTCTGTTTGGGAAGAGGGAGTATCTTTGTGAAAAAGCAATGTAATATAATAAGCTTTAAACTAAATACCACATTGGTATAGGCAATAAGAATGTATAAACATTCAGGGGAGAAGGTAAAAGACAAAAAGCTGAAGCAGCTAGGAGGTTTTAAGGAAGAGCTATTTCTCTCTTTTTTTTTTTTTTTTTTTTAAGAGACGGGGTCTCGCTCTTGGTCAGGCTGGTTTCGAACTCCTGACCTTGAGCTATCCACCCGCCTCGGCCTCCCAGAGTGCTAGGATTACAGGCGTGAGCCACCGCGCCCGGCCCCTCTATTTCTCGACTGATGTTGGAGGAAGGGTGGAGTCTGGAATGTCTGTGTTGAGTAAAGGTGGAAAGAGTGCGTGCACCTCTTAGAGCAATAAACAGAGCCCTTCTCCTGCTGGGTTGGTGGGTTTTGATAGGGAGGTGCACAATATCAAGTTGGAAAAGCAATTGAATCCAGATATAAAAATACCTGATCATTGAGCCTTGAAGACCCCTGGAGAGTGTTTAAGAACTGTTAAGATCTGTAGGTCACATGTGCTTCTTATTAATATATAACTGAAATACGTATTAATATATTTATATAAGCACTGTTATTTTAAAAACAGAATTATATTAATTTTGCTTTAAAATACTTGAAATGAGCTTGTAACATAAGCGGCTATTCATGTTCTCAGCCTTCTCCTAATATCTATAGCTATTTTTCTGTTAGGTGAATTCCAATCCTTTCTATCATTTATATAACTTCTTGATTTTTTTTTGCCTTTCCTAAAAACTATTATAATTGCCTTCAGTCCTAATTTGCCTCTGATCACATACATTTCCTCTTATATTTTAAAATCTGTCTTTGAACACATTAGATATTCATATTTTCTACTAAATGCCTCTCGTGAAAATGCTCATTTTATTCTTTAAATTTTGCAATTTCCTTAGAGAATTTGCCTGTCTTATTTCCTGAGAGAACATTTTATTTCTACCTTAGTTCAGATGAAGAGGTATCTTTGGCATCCTTTGGGAAAGCGTTTTGGCATGCTGTGGCAGTTGCCTTGGAAACACCAATAAAGGTAGGATAAATACTGAGATAGGAAGGGGGAGAGTTACTTTTAATGCTACTGTATGCCAGGTACTGGGTGAGTATTTGGAATATATTGTATTATTAATCATCAATCCCTGATGGTGAAACTTGTATCCAGTTGACTACTGATGGCTACAAGCCTTATTGACATTAAATTACTTCTACATGGAAGAACAGCTAGCAAGCAGAATTCAGACCAGTTCCTCACACATAAAAGTATCTGTCATTTCCAATTAAAATTAAATGATAGCACTGTTTTACATTTTGGAGAATTGTGCTGAGAAGCATTTTTGTACAGGTTATATTGACTTTTAGTACTTCTTTCTAATGTAAACCTTTGATATTTTGACGAAGGTATATTCAGATATACCAGTCCATCATCGTGCTGTTATTATGTGTATCAGATTAAAATTATAATGGCTAGTAATAATAAAACATTCCTCAGGATAAATTGCATAGCAGAATATTGAATGCTAAGCTGAATTCCGTAAGTGTTAAACTACACATCAGGAAATATAGAATGGTAAGAAATTTAGAAACTTGATAAGGACTTCATTTTTAAATGAATAAATTTATCTTTTATAATTGAAAATTAGTTTCAATTTTATCTTTAAAAAATCACCCAATTAATTTCCTGATCAATGTGTTCCTCTGATTAATTTGCAGTTAAGATTTAGACTTTTTTGATCTTTTCATCTTTATTTTTCTATCTTTTGTTCTCACACTTGATTTACATTTTTTACAAGTATGTGACAAGCTTGTCTTTGAGATTTTAGCAGATGAACAAATAAGTGAAATTTATAAAGTACTCTATATATTCTGCAATAAAAAAACAGCTGGGTGTGGTGGCTCACGCCTGTAATCTTGGCACTCTGGGAGACAAAGGTGGGAGGATTGCTTGAGCTCAGGAGTTCAAGACCACCCTGAGCAAGAGCAAGACCCTGTCTGTAATAAAAATAGAAAAAAAATTAGCCAGGCAACTTAAAATAGAAAAAAATGAGACAGGCGTGGTGGCGCATGCCTGTAGTCCCAGCTACTCAGGAGGCTGAGGCAGGAGGATCGCTTGAGCCCAGGAGTTTGAGGTTGCTGTAAAGTTGCTCCTTTGCACTCTAGCCCAGGCAACAGAGCGAGACTCTTGACTCAGAAAAAAAAATAAAATAAAAAACTTTAAATGACTATTTTGGAGCTGTAATTTTCATATAGTAACTTTTATTTGCACAGATTTTAACCAAATTATATCAAAATCAAGTATCCCTCTTTCCTCTTTTCCATGGAGACCTTTTCTGGAGCCTTGTTCTCTCTCGCTCAAATTTCCATCTGTTGTTCCTGAGATACCCACTTTCATTCTTTTCTGAATATCATTTCCTTTCACTTGCTTTTTGTTTTCCTTTTACTATTCTTTCCTCTCTTCCTCTCACCTCACTCTCTCCCTTCCATCTTTTCCTTCTCCCTCCTTCCTCCTTCCTGCAGTCTCTTCCTTTCTTATTAAAGTATATCTTCCAATATTTGACCTATAAAGGTAAGTGACAGATAAACTGAATTACTTCCTGCAAGTATGAAAATATCTTTTTTTTCCCCTCACACTTGATTAATATTTTGGTTTAGTGTAGAATTCTAGGTTCAAAATGTTTTTTCCTCAGAATTTGAAGGTATTGTTCAGCGTGTTCTATTATCTACAGTTGATGATGGGACATTCAGTGGCAATCTGACTGTTGGAAAATCAAGTTCCTTGTATTCCGTGCCCTCAGGAGGTGCTGGGTTCTTTATATCCTCTATGTTTTACAATTTTATAATTTGTATCTAGGTGTTGTGGGTTCATACTTATTTCAGTATAAACACCTGTGTCCTTCAGATTTGGGTTTCTTTTTTTCCTCTTATTTGTTTTTTATTTTATTATTTTTTTAATTTAATTTTTTTTATTTCAGCAAATTATAGGGGTACAAATTTTTGTGTTTCAAATAATGCCATTGCCCCCCCCAATTCTGAGCTTCAAGCGTGACCATCCCTCAGACGGTGCACGT
>VBSM01002608.1:65108678-65119545 GCA_008086735.1 Cheirogaleus medius
CAAACCCACAGCCAATATCACACTGAATGGGGAAAAATTGAAAGCACTCCCACTTAGAACTGCAACAAGGCAAGGTTGCCCACTATCTCCACTTCTATTCAACATAATGCTGGAAGTCCTTGCTATAGCAATCAGACAAGAGAACGGAATTAAGGGCATCCAAATGGGAGCAGAAGAGATTAAACTCTTACTCTTTGCTGATGACATGATATTATACCTAGATAACCGCAAGGATTCAACCAAGAGACTCCTTTAGGTGATAAATGAATTTAGTAAATTCTTATTCCTTTAGTATGTTCTCTCCATTTTTTTTCTTTCACTCTTTCTTTTCTGAAATGAGTACTGTTGGTCAGATCTGTTTTTTGCTGTGTTGATCCTCTCTCCATTTTAGCTTTTCTTTCATAGTTTCCTCCTTCTCAGTTTTACATCCTGTCCAGTGTTTTCAACTTTATGTTTCAGACCTTCTGTTAATTTTTAAAGTTGAAAATCTTTAAAATTTCTAAATATTTTTAATGTTTTCTGATTGTTTCTTTTCAGAACATCTAATTATTTTTCAATAATATTCAATATCCTACTTGAATATTAGAGTGTTATTAGTTTGTGTGTTTGAGTTTTCTTCTCTATCTTGAATTGCCATTTTTTCCTGTTCTTTCTTGCTCATGTCTCCTTGGGAATCTGGTGGTTCTTGGTTGTCTACACATATTTTGGTGAAAGTTTTGGTTGATTATTCTGACTAGCCAGATGGATTTCTTCTAGTGATGTGTAATTAAACCTATTTCTTGCTGGGCCTTGCTCTGAAGTAGGACATATGACTTGGAACTGTATGTAGGACAGAGAGGATTGGACTAAAAAGCATCGCTTAGATTGAGTGGGCAGGGAGGCTGCTGTCAAGGGGCTGACCCCATATCTGCGTTGGAAAGACTTTCTCCCGGTCACTTTAAAACTATTTGTAACTTGTATACTTTTGTTGAATTATTTTTTTATCCCCTAAATATCATTTTACTCCTAGTTCTTCATTAAGAGAAACCCTACTTATCAACAAGATAAGAGACAATTATTAATATTTTCAACCAGCAAAGCAGAATTAAAAATAAACCAAAAAAGGCACTGTGATTCCAACGTATCTGTCACAAAGACTTCAGAATAAAAGTAGGAACTTTATTCCTTATCCTTCATATAGTACTTTATTAATTCTTAAGTTTCCCTGTTTTTCTAACAAGGTTGCTTTCTAGTTTTTTTACCCATTAAAAAAAAGGAAAGAAAAAAAAAGAGGTACAGTTAGAAGTATATCACCTGCTGGAGGTCAAAAGTAAATAGAGGAAGGAATTATAACAATACAAATTGTATCATATAATCTGGAAGTTAAACTGTGTTTAATGCCTTCTTTTAAAGAAAGTGGAGAAGCAATTTCTTTTTTTATTATTATTTCAATAGATTTATGGTGTACAAGTGTTTTTTGTTACATGGGTGAATTGTATGAGAAGCAATTCCTTTTAGAGAGAGATTATTTTTGAATGTCAAAAAATTGATAAATATTAATCTCTGAAAGACTGAAATACAGGCCTCAGTATTTCCCTATTAACCTAAATGAATGACTGGTTACTTTAATTAGTTAGCTAAACATAGCAAATTCTATTCTTCATTCACATTTCAGCTTGAGTCTTGCCTTTCTTAAGTCTTGTTGGATAAATTCCAAATGAACATGCTCTCTTTAGTCCATTTATACACTCACATATTTATTTTTCTCTTGTGATAATTACCATATTTTGCTTTATATACTGATTTCTGTGCTAATGTAGTAGTTAGTGCTACGATGTTAATCTTGTGAAGATTTTAATTTTTATTTATCTTTGTTCATTTTTTCGATATCTTTATCTAGTAGTGATGTAAACAATATTGATCAAATGACTAGAAAGATGATGATCTCATCACCATATTTCAATAATAATTTGTTAGTTGCTCTCTAAGCAAAAACATTGCTTGCATATCCAGAACATTGTTGTCTTTTGTACTTTCCTTTCACATTTCCTAAATCTACCTCTGGGATTGTAATTTGTATTTTGATTTATGATTTGCATCTTGAAATTTCAATGTTATGAATAAAAATTTAAAAACAAGTACTCTCTTCTCTATTTTCTTCACATTCATATTTATTATAATTTAGGAGAGCAAAAAAATTCTTAATTTGCAGGTAAAATGTAAGACATGTCAGTTTCAATATTGTTCAATAGGGAGGAATAACAAAAAAATATATATTTATGATTTGGAATAGCTGAGTTCATTGTTACTCAGTTTGAATATGCAGCTAAAGAAGCAAGATTATAAATAAGTGGTTTCCATAAATAGCTTTTTTAGACTTATTTGCATGTCATTTCCATGACATCAGCATGGAAAAGATGCTAAGAACTATAATACATTTGAAATTTTTCTTCAATTACAGTTTTTACTTTGCATGTTCATTTTGTTGCAGTTTAAGGTACTGTTTTCCTATTGAAAATGATGTGTATCTTTTTAAATTTTGTAACAGCACTTTATTTATTTATTTATTTTATCATTTTTTTTGAGACAGAGCCTCTCTCTGTTGCTTGGGCTAGAGTGCCGTGACATCAGCCTAGCTCACAGCAACCTCAAACTCAAGTCTCAGTCTCCAGAGTAGCTGGGACTACAGGCGAGCGCCACTATGCCCGGCTAATTTTTTCTATTATTAGTAGAGACGGGGGTCTTGCTCTTGCTCAGGCTGTTTTTGAACTTCTGAGCTCAAGCAATCCTCCTACCTCGGCCTCCCAGGATGCTAGGATTACAGGTGTGAGCCACTGTGCCTGGCCTAAAGCACTTTAAAATTTCTCTGACGTCATATTTGATTATTGCATTGCTCAGAGTTAATTAGTGTTGAATGTTTAATTTAAGCATCTGGTGCTCCATATATTGTTCAGACAAACCTTAGAAAGTCCCTAATCCTGAGAACTCTGAATAGACTAAATTTGTTTTATGATAACAGATGACCATTTGGTGAAGTTAGAAATGGCTTTACTGGAACCCTATGTGTAGAATTTTCCTACCTCCAGACAGAGAGACTGCTCAGTGTCTTTCTGTTCCCAAAGCATGTGGCACATCTTTCCAACATGGCCCTGAGGCTCTACTGTCTTTGCAGGCTTCTCTCTCCATTTTACCTTGTCCACAGAACGTGTGGGGGGCGGGGATTGGCATATAGCAGACACTCACTAATTACGGTTGAGTGAAAGAAATTTGATCTCCCGAACTTTGGAGGATCTTTGAAAATTTTTGGCCAGACAAAATATGGTGAAAACAGTGTCTCCAAAATAGTTATTTCCTGATACTCTTTAAAATGGTCATTGATGCTGGGATTTTAGCACTTGGTACACGTTTTAATTAAAAAAACAAATTCAAGGATTGATATGTTTTCCAATGGAATGGCTCAGGAAATTTAAATGTTTTGTCATTTAAAAAAGACAACTGTAGTGAGGACAGCAAAGATTTGGAACATTTACTTGAGTACATGAGAAAATGGAAATTATAAAGAAGAACATTAAACTACAACTCTAGTTATAATTAGTTTTATTTGTTTAAAAGTTTTAAAACTCTCAATGTAATAATCTCTGATACTTTGGTAAGTCTGAAACTTTGCATCAACATTGCTTCAATAAATCAATTGTTTTCTATACTATTATTTTTTTTAAATAATTTTTTTTACAAATAAAAATTTAAGAAGTAAGCTAGGTTTTACTTTTTCTGCAATCTATTGAACAGATTTTTGGAAACATTTTCTATACACGCTACTCCAAATATTAGCATACATAGGAGAGTGTTGTAAAGGACTGCCCTTGTAGTAATTTTACTTTGTGTCTCGTGTTCTGAGTTATCAAATTATAATTTATTTTTCAAGCTACTCTGAATGCTATGTCCACTAGTGGGTATGATTAAACCAGTAGAAAATTTCTGCAGTGTGTTCTGAGTTGAAATTCTTCCCAGTGACTTGAATTGGAATGTTTGGTTGATTGCGGCAAGTCTGACTTGCTTTTCACCATAAATGGTACAGACATGAGTTTTCAGAAAATGGGCAATGGAAATTACAGCTAATGCATGGAATACACCAAAAGGGGTAATTGCTTCCTTCCTTTCCTTTTCAAATTCAGTACTTTTAGCATTGCTAAAGTTGCTCAAAATGCTTACTTCCCTAATTCCAATATATAAAGTCAGTAAAAGCAGGGAAGGTATGTAATGTGGATAAAAATGTGTTAATTAAAAGAAAATAAAAAGTCTGTTCACTTTGGCCTATTACCTCTTTAAAATTGTTTTATGTGAAACCACAGCAATATAAAGAGAATTATTCCTGAAAATTGTGTGAATTTTTCAAGTTGAACCCTTTTCACTTGAGAATAAAATTTCAGATCACTTACTACCCACTTTTACAGAATGATGGTAAATTGTGATTATTCCTTCATTTAATATCTGAGCACACTGTACACAATATACATTTAGCCCTGGAAATTTTTCTCTGACACCCAAAACCCCTAAACGGCTTCAGGATTTCCTTATCTCTCTTCATTGTTAATTTTATTATTTTTTCTTTTTTTAAAAAATTATCTTTGTTTTTTATTTCAGAATATTACAGGGATACAAGCACTTTGGTCACATAAATTGCCTTGGCACCACCTGAGTCAAAGCTACAAGTGTGCCTAGCCCCCAGACAGCTCATACCACACCCATTAGGTGTCAATTTACCCATCCTTTCTTCCCCCTCCCACCTGCCCAATTCCCGATGAATACTTCCATATGTGCACATAAGTGTTGATCAGTTTGTACCAACTTAACTGGTGAATACATGTGGTGTTTGTTTCTCCATTCTTGTGAGACTTCCCTTTGAAGAATGGGCTCCAGCTCTATCTGGGATAATACAATAGGTAGTTCACCATATTTTTATGGCTGAGTAGTAACCCACATTATACGTATACCACATTTTATTAATCCACTCATGTATTGATGGGAAATTGGGTTGTTTTCACATCTTTGCAATTATGAATTGTGCCTCTATAAACATTAGAGTGCAGATGTCTTTTTTATAGAATGTCTTTTTTTCCTTTGGGAAAAAAGTAATGGGATTGCTGGATCAAATGGTAGTTGTACTTTTAGTTCTTTGAGGTATCTCCCTACAACCTTCCACAGAGGTTGTACTGGGTTGCAGTTCCACCAGCAGTGTAGGTTAGTTCCTATGTCTCCGCATCCATGACAACATTTATTGTTTGGGGACTTTTTGATTAAGCCATTCTCACTGGAGTTAAGTGATATCTCATTGTGGTTTTGATTTGTAATTCCCTGATGATTAGAGATGTTGAGCATTAATTTTCATATGTTTGTTGGCCATTAGTCTCTCTTCTTTTGAAAATTTCTGTTCATGTCCTTTGCCCACTTTTTAAAGGGGTTGTTTAATTGTTTTCTTGCTGATTTGCTTGAGTTCTTTATAAATTCTAGTTATCAGCCCTTATCAGATATATAGCATGCAAATATTTTCTCCCATTCTGTAGATTGTCTATTCACTCTAATGATTTTTTCCTTGGCTGTGCAGAAGCTTTTTAATTTGATCAGATCCCATTTATTTATTTTTGTTGTTGCTGTGATTGCTTTTGGGGTCTTCTTCATAAATTCTTTGCCTAGGCTGATGTCTATAAGTGTTTTTCCAACATTTTCTTCTAGAAGAATTCTTATGGTTTCATGCCTTAGGTTTAAATCTGTTATCCTAATTTTAAACACTACCTCAGATAACCCCTTCTCTTACCAGTTTTTTTTTCTTTCAGCATAATTATTCAACTATTTCCTACTTTTCTCTCCATTAGTCTGTTTCTTCCTTTCCTTTTTGATCCAGGAGACACATACATATAGATAGATAGATAAATAGATAGAGATATTTAGATTTCCACCCCATAGTCCACAACTTCGTTAACAGTGTACTCTATATCATAACTCTCTTTAAGCCCTAATTTTCTTATAAAAGCACCACCTGACCTTAATTTGCATAACACTGTACTTTTTTCCTCTGGTCAACATATTTTTTTTTAACTTTCAAGAAATATTTCAAATCTTCTATATTTTCACATTTTTTACTGCCTACCTCATTCTCTACAGGTGAGTCTGTTTCTTCCATCCAAAAGAAAATAAAACTCATCATTTGGAAACTCTCACCTTCCCTCAGCCAAAACCAAGAAGCTATTTATATCTGCAGCTGCCCTTTCAACTTCCCCCCAGTTATGCATATAAGAGGGGTCCAGCTCACCTCATATCCTATATCCTAGCCCTCTTAGAAAATGTCCAGTATCCATTACTTTTCCCCCTCTTCCATAACAGCCGTTCCATCTCAAAGGAATCACTGCAATCAAGAGTCAGACTCAACACTGCCATGCTCGACGCATAACCTTCAACACTGACCCTTGCCTCTGCTCTGCTGATCTCAGCGAGGGGCACCACCACCAAGCCAATTGCACGCCAGAAACCTGAGTCAGTCATGAACTCTCTTCCTTTCTCACTCCCTAAATGTAATCTTTCCCCAAGTCTTGCTGATATTGCCTGCTAAATGTCCCCAGTATATTTACTTCTTCTCTTATCCCCTCTAAACACCTTCATCTAGGCGAGCATCATTACAAAAGCCTCCTAAGTCATCAAGGCTGATCTCTGATTTGCAGCTGTATTTATCTCTTCTGAGTATAAATATGACCTGTCACTCCCTTGTTGAAAACTCCTTGGTTGCTTCCCCTATTACACAAGATGAAGACCAAACTCCTTCCCGTAGCCTGTGAGACCCCGCCTGAGCTGACGCCTGCGCAGTGCAGCCCGCCTGCCTCTCCCGCTTCCTGTTCTCCACCCACGCCAGCCTCCGTTCTCCAATCAAGCAAGGAAATCCTGACTCCTCCTCTTTGATGGTGAGATCAAGTTTCTGGACTCAGGCTTTTTTGTATATACTAACTTGCTTGCAGAATTTGGCTTCAAGGATTATATTCAAATATAACTCCAGTAGAAAGAGAGGAATTATCTAGAAGGAGCAGTTGACTCTATGAGCGGTTAGAACACATGGGTTGGGATCTAAGATGCACTTACCTTGGGTATTGGTAGCCTATTCCAGGGCAGCCAGTTTTAGGGTGGGAGGGAGGGTACTACCGTTTGTGCTTTGCCTGCGGCTGCGCAGTTCCACTAACTTCAAGGTGGTTTCCAGGAACCTCAAGGTGACTTCCAGGGTTTCAGCTGTAGTGGTGAGGTCAGAATGAACAGAACTTACTGTTACTTATAATCAAAACTATGGTGTGATGGAGAGAGATAAGCTTTATTCTGAGACAAGGGCTAGACTCCTATTGATTATTAAGGAGAAATATGACCTTATTTTATTTCTCAGGCTAATGAAGTGGATAATAGCTATTACAAATACCTCATGTCTCTATAGCCTTTGATTTTTATAAAACTATTTTCATCTACTACCTTGGTTGTTAGCTCACTTAATTCTTAAGGTATACATGATGACCATTTTTCAATTTATTTTTGTGTAAATGAAGAAGCTAAATGAAAGGTTATGACTTGGCCATGACACTTGAGTGTCAAAGCCAGGACTAGTGGCCACATAGTCTAATTTCTGTGCTGCCCCCTTGGGATTGGTATAACCTTTAAACCTTTAACACTATTCTGGTCACAGTGTGTACTATTAACATATTAGTGAAGTGTGATGCATTAGGAAAATAACGAGCAGATGACATTGAGGAGTCAATTTTCAGCTGTTTTCACAATGCAGCCCTCTATTCAGCAGATAAATTGACCTATTTTTAGTTGTGTTTGGGGCGGAGCCCAGGGAAATACTGTACAGAGTCTACAACTTTCTGTTGGGTGTTACCTTGCCCTTAGTCATCATGTGACTGTTTGTGGTGTTATTTGACTCAGAAAATCCACATTTTCATTTTCTTCCACGGTATTAGTTCAGCTGATCTTAGGTCCTATATACTGTCAGTTTTTGTTTCTTTTACAAAACCCTAAAAACTGTGTGTATATGTGTACGTGTGTGCATATGTTTGTGTATGTATATGTGTGTGCATGTGTATGTGTGTACATGCCTGTGTGTGTATGTGTGTGTGTGCAGGTATGTGCTCTGTAATTCATTTTTGATGAAAACTTCCTAAGTCATGGTGGTATTCACTTTCTACATCCTCACCTCTCAGAAGGGTGTGTGGGAGTCAGGAATAGTCACTGTGGGTAACCTCCCTCTCAAGGAAGTTTGTGCTGGGTGGGAATGGGGTAATGTTTGGTCTCCACTGTCAGGAGCCAGGATTTCTATGTGGTCTGGAAGCTGTTTTCAGAGAAGAAACTCTGAAGTGCTTGCTGGCCATGTGATCCTAGAGTACCCGACTGCAGGTCTGATGTGACCCTGAACATATACATTTGCAGAGGAGTGCAGGTGTGTCCCGGGATGAGATGGGATTCCCACCTTGCCACCTTCTGTTCCATCTTCTGTTCTGTGCCATATTCCGTTCCATCAATTGTGCTCTTGCCTAGCTGAGGAGGGAGAAGGTAAGAGAAGGCAAAGTGGTCTATGGAAGAGAAAAGGATAACTGTATAACTTGCCCTAAAGCGGGGAGCTAGCATAGCCCAAGTGTACATCTAGGTATAGGAGTCCAATAGCTCTCAGTCCATCCCTGCTAGTATTATGTGTCTCTCTTCTGTCTGGGATTCCCAGCTGTAAACAGTACGTAGTCCCCTCTCTTCTTATTTCAACAGCCACTATTTAACAGTGTAGGATGGAATTATTTAGGATAATTTTACCCTCTGTGTATAGCAAATGGTATGTACAGAATCTTAATGACTCCAGAAATACTCTTAATTACTGACATAAGACAGGTTACTAGTAATTCTGGTGTATTTAAAGTTAAAATTAATATGATTAGTCTTATTCCTTCCTGTACAATCTCTGGAGCTATGAAGTTACCAACAATGTAAACTTCTTTTTTTTTTTTTCACTTTCAGAGCTGTGACCAAAAACACAAAAAGTTTGTTTATTTATTTCATGAAATTATGAGGGTACAAACATTTTGGTGACATGTTATGACTTTGCCACATCCCAACCATGATTTGAGATGTGCCCTTTCCCCCCCTACAATGCTCACTGCGTCCATTAGTTGTGCATTTACCCACCTCCAACCCCCCAACCCCCAATGAATATTACTACTGTGTGAGCACCTTAGTGTTGATCAGTCAGTGCCAGTTTGATGGCGAGTACATGTGGTGCCTATTCTTTTGTTCTTGTGATACCTCACTTCGGAGGATAGGCTCAAGCTCTATCCAGGATAATATAAGAGGTGCTAGATCACCATCATTTCTTATAATTGAGTAGTATTCCATTGTATACATATACCATATTTTATTAATCCACTCATGGATTGATGGGCATTTCATTTGTTTCCACATCCTTGCTATAGTGAATTGTGCTGCCATAAACGTTCAAGTGCAGATGTCTTTCTTATAGAATGACTTTTGTTCCTATGGGTAGATGCCTAATAGTGCTATTGCTGGATCAAATGGTATTTTTATTTTTAGCTCTTTGAGGTATCTCCAAATTCTTTTCCACAGAGATTGCGTTAATTTGCAGTCCCACCAGCAGTGTAAGAGAGTTCCTGTCTCTCCACATCCTCACCAGCATTTGTTGTTTTGGGATTTTTTGATAAAGGCCATTCTCACTGGAGATAAGTGATATCTCATTGTGGTTTTGATTTACATTTCCCTAATGATTAGAGATGTTGAGCATCTTTTTATATGTTTTCTGACCATTATTATGTCTTTTTTTGAAAAGTTTCTGTTCATGTCCTTTGCCCATTTATTAATGGGGTTGTTTGATATTTTCTTGTTGATTTTTTGAGTTCTAGATAGATTCTTGGTATTAGCCCTTTGTCAGATGTGTAGAGGGAAAATATTTTCTCCCATTCTGTAGGCTGTCTATTCACTCTATGATAGTTTCGTTGGTTGTACAAAAGCTTTTTCATTTGATCAGGTCCCATTTATTTATTTTTGTAGCTGCTGTGATTGCTTTGGGGGTCTTCTTCATAAATTCTTTGCCTAGGCCAATGTCTGGAAGAGTCTTCCCTATATTTTCTTCTAGGATTCTTAAGATTTCATTCCTTAGGTTTAAGTCAGTTATCCATCTAGTATTGATTTTTGTAAGCGGTGAGAGGTGGGGATCCAGTTTCAATCATCTGCATGTAGCTATCAAGTTTTCCAAGCACCATTTATTGAAAAGGGATTCTTTTCCCCAGTGTATATTTTTGTCTGCTTTTTCAAAGATTAGATGACAAAATGCAGATGTTTTCACCTCTGGATTCTCAGTCCTGTTCCAAAGGTCTATGTCTCTATTTTTGTGCCAGTCCTATGCTGTTTTAGTTACGATAGCCTTGTAGTACAACTTGACGTCTGGTAGACTGATACCTCCCAGTTTGTTCTTTTTGCTTAAGAGTGCTTTGGCTATATGAGGTCTTCTCTGGTTCCATACAAAGGGATCTTTCCTTTTTTTTCCTTGTTTTCTGTCATTCAAACATAGATATCTTATTACAATAGATTTAGTCTGGTAACACAATATATAGGTTGAATCATGTATAGGTTGAAACATGTATAGCCTCTCATTTCTACCAATTTATTTATTTATTTTTTTTAGATGAATGATTTAAGTTATTTATTCATGATCTGACTTTCTGGGCTCCAAAACAGTTATGCAGGGGAATCTCAATCCTACCACTCTGATCTGGAATGTGTCATAGGAACTTTATGAACTTTCCCCCTCCTTATGAAGGCCCTGGAGATTTGGTCTATTTGTCTTTCTTTCCGTCATAGC
>VBSM01002608.1:65119645-65137848 GCA_008086735.1 Cheirogaleus medius
GAGAAGTTTCTGTTCATTTCCGTTGCCCATTTCTTGATGGGATTGTTTCATTTCTACCAATTTAAACATTTATTTTTTAATTAAAAAACATCTTAAGTGCCTTATGAGAATGTTGTATGGGTATCTACCTTATTACCAGTCTGAACAGAGTGAACTGTGGTGGTCCCTGTCATCAGGCCCTTTAACTTTGTTATCAGGGTACTAGCCTTTGAGTATTTTCTTGGCTGCAGGTTAAAAGATAGATGCCACTGCTGGTGGCTGCACAATATAAGAGGAGTGTGTATGTGTGTTTGTGGAATGCGTGTGTATATTGGAGTGTGTGGGAATATGTGATGAGAACATGTTTGTGTGTGAACACGTATGTGCATGTTTGTGTGTGTGGTGAAGAGGTCAAAGATGGGTGGTAGGTACCAAAAACTGTCAGGCTGCCAGGCCACACACCTGCCAAGAACCATCTCTGCTGATATATATATTTCTGTTATAACTATGTCTTTTTAGTTAAAGGTAATAGCTCTCATCTCATTAAAGATTTACGTGACTGTGATTATGATTTTTCTTTTAGAAAATTCATAGAATATGAAGTCATGATAGGAAAATTTTTTAAATCTACTTTGCTCACAGCTGTGTATCCAGCTCCTATATCCATGTCTATATACACCGATATATAATTGTTCTAATATACAAAATTTTGTTAATAATCTTAATATATTTATGAAAATGTCACATTGAAGTTAAATTTTAGAAGAAAATAACCTATATCCATTTGTGCTGTAGCTGCAGAGAGTATACTACTAGGTCTCAGTATTTCACCTGCTCCTTGCATCCACTCATCTACTCATTCACTCATTCAGAAGTTGTCTGAGTGCCCACAGTGCCATTTGACCTTATCAAAAGATGTTTTAGAATTTAGATTTGTGATCTGTAACATTAGCAGAATTTGACTAGATATATTCTAAGGACTTTGCCAACTTTAAAATCTGGACACTATCACATGTTCTTCCATTTTATTGCAGAATTTCAAAATTACATTTATTTATAATACAGGTTGTTTGACATATAGTGATCAAAAGTTGCTTTAACTGTCAGTCCTTGTGGTTGAATAAATATTGTATGCAGTTTTCTTTGTGAACTCTTCGATTTTAGTTATCACATGCTATTTTGGTGCTACAGTACATTTAGTTACACTGTATATTAATACAAGGCTTCTGAGAACCATAAAAGAAAAGTTTCCATCAGACCTTTCTTTGAATGAGATAATTGACCGATTTCAAAAAGAAAGCTGGAATAGTGGGGAGGTTACTAATTTCTAACAGATGCTTGATAAAGGATAATTGTCTTTTCATATTTGCCAAATGTATTCTTCTTCAAAATTATTCTTTGCAGCAATAGGAAAGGAATTATGAAGATGCCTCATTTTTGGTTACCAGATAATATTTTTTTATGTTACATTAGTTCATCAACTATTTGCCTCTTTGTAAATTTGCTGGTAAAAATAACGTTTTAGTTAGCGAGGCCACAGTGTTAAATTCTTGTTTTAAAAGCTATTAGTTGAGGAATAGTTGACTGAGTAACTCTTCACATGTTCCACACATTCCGCAGTCTATCCATCAAAACCATATTTTGATAAGGGGGACCTCTGTATACACATACAAAGATATAAAGCTCTGTCCTAACATTTCGAACAACATGCTTTATTCTGAGTACTATTCTGTATTTGTATTGTAAGCTGTTAAAGAAAAAATTTTTTAAATGTGTTAGAAATACCAAATGATTAAGAATAATGGCTGTTGAAATGTCGAGGAGTGTTTGTGTAGTGGAAGCAAAATGTGGAATATTTTTCTTCTATTTAATCTGTTGATCCAACTAAATTTATCTTTGGAATCTATTCAGTGACTTGTGCATAATAGGAACAGAACAAATGATTGGTGAATGAAAATAGTGTCTCCTTTCTCAGTGCACAGTTCAACAGGCAGGTAGCTCATCGTGTGAACCTTGCTGCACTGCACAGGTTTGAATTCTGTCTCTTCAACATACCTGCCAGATAACCCTTGTCTCTCTAAGCTTTGAGTGCTCATCTGAAAATGAGGACAATATAAGATCCATTTCATAGGTCTATGAGCATTAAATTAGATAACAAGATGTTAATAAAATAATACAATTTAATAAAACAAACAGTACTTCTATTTTTGTTTTAGCACATTTTAGAGGTACAAAAATTGAAAGATTCCAAAGATATACCCATAAAATCACAGCCCACAAATTCAACACATTTTTACTAAATGGGGGCTTTTGCAGTTCCATAAAAGTTTCCAATTTTATCCAGTGTCTACTTGAGGGAAAGAGTCCAACCTATTTAAGGATGAGTTTTCTTGAAATGGATTTAGTTCTGGCCTTGTAAAGGGAATGAGAAAAATCACTATGAGGTAACAATAAGAAGGAAGCCAATGACTGACTTTATTTTCTTTCTCATTGACCAAGTTGCCCCAGCTACACTTGGGATACTGTAAGTAACTTTATACTTAAAGTCAAAGGACTCTTTGTATAGGGTCTCAGGGTGTCTAGTATTACTGGTTAAAGCAATTTAAGAAGGCAACAAATGAATGATTCTGACCATCTTCTATTTATATAACCAATTTAGAGTGGCAGGGTTGTAATAGAAAAAGCAGTCATCTTATAATCAAAGGCTCTTGTCTAAAATCAGATGTCACTCCTCAACTGACCTGAGTATCCTCATCTGTAAAATAAAAATAATATACTTATCCCACAGACCGTGGTTTAATGTGCCCATGCCACATTTATATAGGGTGAGAAAGAGTTTGAAGGAAGTAAGATGGAATCAGTTAATGGTGATCCTTTTTATGAGTCTAAAGAGTTAATATTTAATGCAAGAAGAATCAAGTGATATGAATGAAAACTATTTTCCAAATGATTACACAGTACTTGATAAAAAGTATCATACGGGATAGATAACAGTTATAGTTATGTGCATATATGTGTTTATGTTGTTTACTTTTAAATATCCTGTGAAGATAATAAAACAAATTTATTTCTGTAGAAATTGAAAAGTAAATTCTAACTGTTCTTTTTCTGGCTAAATATTGCATTTATTTAAAAGATCTAATATTTACCAGTCATTGCTACTATTTGGTTCTATAAAAATCCTCCTAATTATCTGTGAAAGTGAAATGTGATCTGAGCTTTCTTGGCAAAAGGATATTGACTTTCATTAAGACTGAATTGCAGTACAGACCTTTAAGCCTTTATGTGCATGTCATTAATTGGCATGTGATTTGGGAGAGTGGCTATTAATTATACAGAAGACAGTGAGTGAATAGAAAGGATAATTCAAAGGCAAACCATGTTTAAACCTGACTGTGTCCTCAGGCTTTATACACTTCATCTGGCAGCCATTAATTTTCCTAAGTGTTTGGAATCAGCCATAGTAAGGGATTTTAAAGGGCACATCTAGAAATAACATTAATGTCTAGATTTTTTTTTCATTTAATTTACTGCTAAGTCATTTTTATTAGGCTTGCATGACTCCTTGGTTGAAGTGTCAAGAAGGAAGCATATGTGATATAATAAGAATAAATCCAGAGAAGCTACAGATACTTTTATGAACTAAACCCCTCTCTTTGCTGCCTGCTGCACCCCGCCCCCACCCCCAACAAAAACTATGGCGGTATACTCTTTAAATATCTACTACAGGTTAAAGTAAAATGTTTCCTTTATATAAAGATACAACAAGAGGCAATCTTCATAACTATTCTTAAGGTGTCAGCAAATAGATTGTGTCTTGTTAAGTATATACTGTCTGGAAATCTATAGTCTGCTTTTCAATTTTATTAGAGTAACATCTCATAATATACTTTGATAAATCCATACGTAAGTGTAGATAGAAATGAGCTTGCAATAAACTCTATGTGAACTGTTTTTCATTTTTATCTGTGCAGCTGACATTTCTGTAATTTGACCATATATTTTCAAGTTTGGCCTCTTTTTAAAGTCAAACACTTACATCTAATTGTTGCGTGCAAATTCTATGTCATTTCCAATATTAAATTTATTTTTCTTAATGCAGTTCCGCAAACATGCATTGAATGTTGAGTGCAGAATGCACAGCACTACATTAAACCTTCTGGATGGGGATGTTGAAGCCTGGTGCTTTAATGTTTACCTTGGGTAAAATAGTGTAGAGGGTTTTTCAGCTCCACGGGTGGTGTGAACAGTGTTTAGTCATCTGATCTGACTGGTTTCCTAGCTGTAGTTCCTTATGAGTGGTGGTGTAATTGTGTCAGTAAAGGACAGATGCTTCTCACACTTTGATGGGTCAGAAGGAAATAGGAGCCAACAATTTCGAATGTCAGTTTTTATTAAATGGTAAGCATTCTGTGATGAAATTCCCGAGCAAATAGGCCAACGTATGTTCAAAACACTTCCTAAGATTTCCCAGGCTCTGAAACGCAGCGTTTCCTAAAATGCAGGCCACTGATAGTCCACGTGTGTCTGAAATATATGAAGTATTTGTTAATGTGGATTTCTTGACTCTACTCTAGATTTAACTTAATCAGCCTCTCTAGAAACGGGACCTGGGGAATCTGCATTTTACCCGCTCCTTGGAGAACTCTTAATCGCCAATTTGAGTTATTTTTCTGGTGTTTGAGGTACAGTGATTTATTTCTATGAAAAAACGCTTATGGTTAATGAATATCACATTATAGTTAAATCAATATTGTTATGTTTTTCACAGAATTACTGTATCTTTCAAAAGAGGTATCTTTTGAAAGGTGTGTCAGTGGAAGTAAATTGATGCTGTTATGATAGGTCCTTTCCTATTTTCCTGTATATTAGCACATCAAAAGATGTTCCTTTTACCTAAACACACACATACACACACACAGAGGTGGCACAGCGGGGGCAAACAAGTTGGTACAATTAGGGGATCAGATTTATGGAATCAATATACCACTATATTTAAAGTAGTCAATACTATTTCCATTATCAATGTCATGATTTACACATTAATGTTTAATGATTAAACAATACTTAATGTAATTAAGTGGATCATGTTTTATGATGCATATTTTCCTCAGCTAAGCATTAGCTGATTGTAGTTAAGTCATCAAGTATACTGATTGTATGCTAAACACATTTTCTTGCTCTTTACAGACATTTAATTTGAAATACTTCCTGCTTGAAAATTAGTTATTTTTCTTTGCCTCTGACTGATCTCAAGCCTGAAATGAAGCATTTTTCATGAAAAATTTAATTCATTTCTTTTACACAAAGAATATGTAATTTCAAAGCATGGTGTTAATGGTTTTGCAAGATTCTTTGAAGAAATGTGTAGAAATTATATTCTCCTTTCCCATCTTAAGTACTTTTATCTTTTATTCATTTAATCATTTTGGTAAGGCTTGCTTAAGTGTTATTTCTACAATAGTTGAAGGTCAGCCAAAAATATATGCTTGAGCAAAATGTTCTACTTTAATTAATGCATCAAGGCAGTTTCTTTCTATTTAATTAAGAAGAAGAAAAAAAGAACTCTTCAACCAAAGACTAGTGAAACATTCTGCACATATTTATTTGTTGAATAAATAAAATGAATGCTGCATTTCTTTCAGTTTCTCCAACACTCCATGCTATTTCCTGGCCAAGGGTTCTTGCCATCTGCTGTCCCTCTGTCTGTGAGCCCTCCCACCCCAAGTATACAAAGCTCCTCCTCTCACCCTTTATGTGCCCCTTGGAGGAAGTCTTCTCAGACAAGCCTTGCCTCACTACTCTATTAAATGTGGATACCTACGCTGGCCTTTTTAAAACTTATTGTAACTCACAATTATTTTATTTGTCTGTTTACTCTTTCCCACTGGTCTGTAAGCAACCTGAAATCAGAGAAAATTTCTGTCTTGCAAACATCTGCATCACTGGAGCCTCACAGAATGCCTGGAACATAGTAGGTGCTCCACATATTTATCTGTTGGACCTAGGGATGGATGGGTGGTCCACAGAGAGGTGGGCAGACAGACACACAGACAGACAGTAAGTGCTCTTGGGTTGAAAATGTTTACAGAGGAGATCTTACATGGCCTGCTAGCATGAAATAATGCTAACACCTGATCAGTGGTGAAGAATAGAGTAATTTCATATTTATCTAAACCATTTCAGTGGAATGGAACTAATTCAGGCTGGAAAATGTTGTGGCTTGTGTTGTTTTTCTGAGATACTGTCCTTACAGTATGTGTGTGACTTAGTTGTTACTATGGATGCAATTTTTTTTTGTATAAGTATGAGCATACTTTTTTTTATATTTGTTAAAAGACGTGATTTGTGGGTGTGATTTGATTAATAATGCCACCAGCTACTATAGGCTGTTAAACTGTGCTGCCAGAGCTATGTTGTGATGTGAATTTGGTAAATGTCCAAACCTGATGATGTATGTGATAACATTGGGGTAAATGTGAGTTACTATAAATAACTCTAAATTATTATAGTTAAATATCAATGTAAATGCCTCTGCTATGCCAGATAAATATAAGGTCATAGCAGCTCTTCTTAATAAAGCTGGAACATTAAGGTTTATTGCATTGTGTACCTATAAATGTATGTTTAGCACACTCCTTGGTGTTCTATTTTATATATGCAAACATTTACAAGAAAATGGAATATTTGGAATTCAAAGGGTGAACAGGACCAGCAGGTTGAAAGAGAAAAGTTTTCAGGATCATTCTCTTCTATAATTTATAACGAGATGGAAGTAATTCTGCATGTATTTTAATTGTAATAATAAAGTAGACTCTGTGAATTTTAGATTTGTATAATTTTATAGTGAAAGATAGATATTCAATACATTAATTAGTCAAAATATAATAAATTGTTATAAGACAGATGATGTTTGAAGATATGAAATAATGAAAAATATGAAATTGTTTTTAATTTTTTATCATGCACTAATTTTATTAGAGTTAATAAATAAAATATAATAAGATAATTTTATTTTATTTAGCTTTATAATTCTTCAATCACTGACTAATAAAAGACTAGTATCAGAATACTATGTACCATAGGTTGAGTAGTTTATTACATTTTATCACCAGACATTATGGTAGGCAAGTTTTTTAAATTTCTATCTTCACAACAACTCTGCAATTTAACACTGTTATGTCTGTTTTACAAAAAAGAGAACTGTTGCTTAGAGAAGTTACTGGTCTAATGCCATATTGTTAAAAAGTGGCTAAGTGAAGTTTGTCTGCTTTCAACCCCTGAGTTCTTTATGCTATATCACATTGCTTATAGAAAATAGCTTCAGCAATTTAACATAATTTCCAGAGACATTATTAATGTGTGCTATATTTTTCATTTAGTCAATTAACAGGCATTTACAAGGAGTGACTGACCAGGCACTGAACTGAGAACTAAGGATAGTCCAAAATTAGACATGAGACTCTTCCCCAAGGACTTTACTGTTGTAAAGTGAGATTGTTGCTGGTGGCTGTAAATTTCTGCACATGCTTGGGCTCTACTGAGAATACAACTACACTGTTTTACACATCTCTTCATCTCTAGCTAATTCAAAGGTGTGAAAGAGCTGCTTCCCCTAGGGCAATTCTCAATGTGCCTTGTTTAACCAACAGTACACTAAGTCACTAAATCTTTCTGGCAAGAGACTGACTTTTCCTTATGAATCGGATTGGAATTTTGACTTAAAGTAGTTAATCCAAACAAAAAGAACTTCAGTGTTCCCTGCTACCTGCAGAGTAAATCCAAATTAGTTTGAATGACTCAAATACATGACATAATCAGTTCCAGAGTTTAAAAACATTCCAGATTAATCCAGATTTACCACACTGAAACCTCAAATCCAAAAGGCCAGTTATCTACCTCCTTTTCCCTTACATTTACGCTGGTGGTTCTTGACAATATCCTTTGCAGTCAGTTCTCCTTGCTTGAGGTGATTTTGCTGCTTTGGCTGAAAATGCCCAGAGGTATTCTCAAGTGTTCTCATCCCTATTAATCACCCTCTCCAGAATTCTGTTAGCCCATACTGTTTCATAGTTCTTTGTTTCCTAATCCTTTGTATGGTCGCTCATACCTATCCTCAGCATGTGACTGTATTTTCAAATAGATTGTAAACATCTGGTGATCAGGGATCATCATACATTCATTTTGTTTTTCCTTGCAACACCCAGATGGGCCTACAGACACTACTGGCATTTAATGCCTATATGTTCAATTTATAAACCCAATTACTGGGTGAAGCCTTGTTATTTCTAGGGACCATCAGCTATAGTGATTTAACTTCTTTCAAGTTGAGACCTCATTAGACAAAAACTAATTCATCTGTGGTGCATATTTCAGTAGAGAGAGATTGTACTTTTGAGAATAAGGAAGAAATTCTAAGCAGAAATACCTGCTTGCTACCATTGTCAATCATATGAGACCAAAGGCCAAGGCTATAGAAAGTTTAATTGCAAAGAATCTACAGTGATGGAATTTGCACTTACACTTGGTTTAATACTTGAATTTTGAAAATTCACAAAAGCTTTATTGAGTCCATTAAAAAGTTCTCTTATTGAAGTCCATTAAAAGCTTAATTGAACATAAAATGTTTATTTAACATCATCACTACAAACATGTGGACTGTCATATTGTTCGATTTAACCTGATTGTCTTTCTGACAGTGTCATCATGGGCTGTGTGTTTTTATTTTTGTTTTTGCCTTTAACTAGATAATAAAGCTTTAATGAGTCTAATTTCTCTTAATAACCCACTGTCAGGGTGTCATCTTTAAACTTGTATATATATATTTATTACTTTTCTAGTTTTTCTATGATCTGAGTAACAAAATCCATATACAGTATTTATATCTTGGAGAAATACTTCCTTTTATTTAACCGAATACTTAGCTTTGGGAATTCCCACTAAAGCCAGGTTGTGGGTGGTGGTTGGGGAAGTGGCCCTCAGTGGCCGGGGTGGATGGTGCTAGCAGGTACGTCTGCTCTCACTTTGCATTCGGGGTGGCCTTTAACCTTCCATTGCCCAGCAGAGTGGAGTGGAATGAAGGGAGGGTTTCTCCTATGCCTATGTCTTCATTTTCTTTGTAGTTCGTATTTTAATGCATGTTTACTTTGGGGAAAAAATATTTTTTCACTTAAATTAAGGATTTAATAAAAGCTCTAGCCATACCAAGACCAAAATCATCCTAGAAAATTCCTTTATCTAAACAGACCTCAGTGTTCCAGAAAGATAAAAGGATGAGGAATTATGAAAGAGAAGGGGATAACTTGAGGACACCTAACCCTATTTTTGGAATGTTTCTCTTTCTGCTTTCTATTTGTAGTATTCCAGGATATGGTGAAACAAGCCCAGTTTAGTCCTCTCACACCGCATATAAGAAGGAGGCATCTGATATTTTTATAAAAATCTAAAATTTTGTTGCCAGTAGCTTTTCTTACCTAAGTAAAACTCTTAATGTCTGTTTCAGGAACTCTCATCCAAATCTGCATCATGAAAGCAGCTATTGACCTTTCTCAGCAACGTGTGTGTGAGAGAGAGAGAGTGTGTGTGAGTGTGTGTGTGTGTGTGTGTATGAATACGGGGAAATTCCCTGCAATTGCAGCCTCAAGGATAACTCCCCTGCCCACAAACCCACCCACGGTGCTCTCAAAACCAGACCTGTAATAAGCAACAAATGAGCAGGGAAACTGTCCTTTTTGTTTCTCCCTGAATATCCAGTTCTTATTGCCATCGTGAGTGCTGTCTGTTGTTAGTTGCCTGTGTCTTAATTTTGTGCCTTGCATTTCTCATGGCTGTCATCTCTGTTGGGCAGGCCCTTCTTGCCTACTCTGCCCCTTCTTACACGATCTTTAGCCCACTGACCGAGTCTTGTGACGAGTCAGTTGTGCTTTCTCCTCTCATAGTGAGTCTCATGCCTTCTGGTGCTCTCACGTTGTGGCTGAACTCTCTGACATGATGTCCCTGCTCTTCTATCCCCTTTGATGGCTCTTTCATTAAATTCCTGTCTAGTGAGTTATTTTTTAGCCGTGGTGCTTACGCAACCTTTATGACATAGATCCCGTCTGCACTGACCAGGCCTTGTCAGGAATTTAGTCCTGCCTGTCACAATTGTTGATTTGCATTATATTACACAGTACAAGATCATATGCTTTCCAACAAGAACCTATTCCTGTTTTATTTCTTCTAATTATACTCTTTATGAAGAATTTTAGAGAATCTAGAATCCTATCCATAGCCTCGCTTAGCTGCATATTCAAGTGAACTGAGGAAATTTTGCCTGCTTTTATATCTCTGAATTATATTCCTATATAGCTAGCTATTTTCTGCATATAAAACTTATTCCCATTATGATGAATATAAAATTTTTTTGTGAATTGTTGGGAAATGTTTTATAGAATTTAAAATGCAATTTAGCTTCTTCAGGATTTCAAAATGATTTTATATATATGTATTATTTTCCTCTGTCTCTCTCTTTCTGATATCCACTGCTTTTTGGTATGATTTCTGTAACAAATTTTTAGTTTATATTGTCATTTTGTAAAATATCCTTTCCTCAATTTTTACAGGCAAGGCCTTGATTAAAGGCCTCTCCTAGAGAAATGATGAGCTGCATCCTCGTGGTCCATCCCCTCACCAAGTGATTGCTTCCACAGTAATCTTTTTAAGCCATGTTATTCTAGACAAAGGACTTTGATGCTTACAATCCTTCAGTGTCCTGACATAAACCAGACTTCATAGCAAGCTCTGCCTCTGCTTACTTTCTCAATAGAAATTACCCCACTGTCTCTAAGCCTCAAACTACTTGTGGTTTTCCCTAGAATGACATGCTATTTTACAACCCCATAACTTTCCCTATGTTTGCTCATTGGTCTGGAATGCTCTTATTTTGTCTGTTTGGCAATCTCCCATCTACCCTGCATTCTTAATAGATTGACCACCTCTGAACTTTCTATAATTGTAAAAATAGCTTATTACCCTAAATAATTAAATGTGAAAAGTAAGAATTTCATCAAGCCTATTTTGGGGCAAATGGGATTTCCTGGCACATAGTTTCTTTCCAGTAGCCTCAGTAGGAAGGGATGCTTTGAGCTGGTGGGGCCTTCACACTGATCTGATTATGCTCCTGCCTGAATCACGGACAAGGGATGGAATGTGCCAGGTTAATGTGTAGATTATTACAACAGGAAGGAAAAGCTAACTAGCCCTTATGTGGACTTACCCTGGCTTGGCAATGCTGTGACCTTTAATATGAGTTGAACCAGTCAGAGGAATAGGAATTCCAATTGAATATTGAGAATGTGTTTGTGCTCACTTCTTGTTGATACAGTTTCTGTTGCTAATCTTTGAACTAGGATTGTAAAACACTAGAGTCCTTTAAATTGTCTGTGGTGAAAAAAAAACCCAACGTTACCATGGTTAAGAATAAAAAGCAAAGCCCCCTGTGTACTTATGGCTCCTTGGGGCTGTCAGGTACGGGTGGGTGGTCGGTGCACTTCACAGCCCGAGAGGAACTGCACGGCACGGCTGCAGGGGCAGCGCAGGGGGTGAGACCTGAGCACAGAGAGCTGAGCACAGGCTTCCTTCACTGGGTGTCAGGGTGGGCAGCACAGCACATGGTGAGAAAGTCAGCTGCTTTTACAGATTTCAGGCCACCGTAGAATGTCTTTGTTTTTCCTTGGAAAGGATCTAAATTCATAACTTATACTGGACCATATATTATGTACATAAGACATATATAGTGAAGTAATGTTAAGTATGATGATATTTAAAATCTAGTAATACTATTGGATTTGTTACTTCTGATAAAATTACAGTAGCGTCTACTTAGAACTTTAGTTTGCAAATTATATATATTAATAATAATTATTTTTAAATGATACTTCATAATTTATAATGTAACAAAATGACTTCTCTTTGACCCTAGTTTCTAAAGGAAGTAGTATGTTGAAGAACACAAAGCTTCATTGAAAGATGACTGTCATGATCTTTTTTTTGGAGACAGTCTCACTCTGTTGCTCGTGCTAGAGTGCCGTGGCGTCAGCCTAGCTCACAGCAACCTCAAACTCCTGGGCTCAAGCGATCCTCCTGCCTCAGCCTCCTGAGTAGCTGGGATTACAGGCATGCGCCACCATGCCCAACTAATTTTTTCTATATATTTTTAGTTGTCCAGATAATTTCTTTCTATTTTTTTAGTAGAGATGGAGTCTTGCTCTTGCTCAGGCTGCCTCAAACTCCTGACCTTGAGCAATCCTCCCGCCTCGGCCTCCCAGAGTGCTAGGATTACAGACGTGAGCCACCGCGCCCAGGCTGTCATGATCTTTAATACAATGATGAACTATTAATTAATTTATATGTAACAAAATTATTTCTTTGAAAATTTTACTGTGATAGTCAGATACAAAACTTAAAGTGCTTTCTCTAATGTGATTATGTGATAATACTTTTCATTTTATAAACCATTTTTGGCATACATTACACTATGTTGTTTTGTGGATATTTGAAGTATTCCATTGGAGTAAGCATAGTGAGGCAAGGTAATGGAGAAATTGTTTAATCTTTTAAACCATCTTTACTATGGAATTTCTGTTTGGTGATGATGAATATGATGACAATGATGGCATGATAGTTATGTATGAAATTTGAATTCATATTATTGGCATGTCAGTCTTCTAAGTGATTTGTCTAGGGTTGTTTCATGGATTAAGTGCGATGGTTTGTGAGGTAGGTGCCATCATTTTTCTCTTTATACAGACAAGGACACTGACGCATGGGGAGTAACTTGCCCAGGCTGGTAAGTGGGTGCGCTCAGAGTTTCATTCTGGCTGGTCTGAACGTATTCTGTGTTCTTTCTTGCATTAAAAAATAAATAAATAAATAAAGATAAAACCAGTTTTATTCAAGAAGACTGGCTCTCTTTTGCTTTCACTCTTTTGATACAATGATTGGTTTGAAAATGTCTGTGTCTTAGAACCCACTGCCGTGGAAGGTGAGCAGCGCAGGTCTCCAAAAGAAGAAAGCTGTGGTCAGTTAGTTCAGAGCTAGAATCTGTCTCGTACGACCTAGAAATTGTCCTGATAGGCAAAAAATTCCTGAGGAAAAATCCTGGAACTTGGCCATAATGAGTACCTGCGGTGGTTTGAAGAGCTTAATGTACGCAATCGGAGTCCAAAGCGGGGAGCTAAGTTAAAAGACACCAGCTAAAACATAGTGATTTGAGCTCCATAACTGTTCCCACTGTGGTTTCCTAGATAACATACCAATAAATATGCTCAGATATTTGCTGTAACAGAGTGTTTACCTAAAGATACAGTGAATTGTCTTGGGACACTAGAATCAAATGTTATATTAAAGGGATAATTGAATGAGGGACAGACATCTGGGGACCTTTCCTTTTCCGAAATTTGTATTCCTTTAGCAGTATTTAATCTATATTAAATTAAATCGTTCTGGCTGGGTGCGGTGGCTCATACTTGTAATCCCAGCACTGTGGGAGGCTGAGGCAGGAGGACCTTTTGAGGCCAGGAATTTGAGACCAACCAGGGCAGCATAGCAAGACTCCGTCTCTCCAAAAAATTTTAAAAATTAGCCGGGCATGGTGTTGCACACCTGTAGTCCCAGGTACGTGGAAGGCTGAAGTGGGAGGATCTCTTGAGCTCAGGAGTTTGAGGCTGCAGTGAGCTATGATCGTGCCACTGCACTCCAGCATGGGCAAAAAAGCAACACCCTGTCTCAAAAAAAGAAATAATTAAAAAATAAACTAAATCTTTCTGATTGGAAGACTTATTTATATTTAAAAGCTCTTCACGAATAAGGTACATATTTTTTAAATGGTGGGATTTCAGGCTGTGTATATAATGGTTTTTAGGGGGAAGATAATATAGTAGTAGATTTTTAGCAACTGGCTACTCTGGCATTTTTACTCATAATGGAAAAAACTCTGTAACCCGAAACAACTTTTATTAAAGAGAGAGTTAAATAAAATGCATTGCTCTTTTTATGGCAGCCTTTGAGTGGGGGTAATTCACTTGAGCAGTGCATAAATATCTAATAATTTGGTCATTAATTTGTTAAGACAAAGCAACTTTCTTGCTTCTTATTAGATAGGTAGATACATTAATAGATAAGATAGATATAAGATAGTGCTACATATAAGATTGGCATCTTTATTTTAGTTTTGCTTTTTTCAGTTTTAATATTAGTTTAAAGTTTCATTTAATTGAATAGCTACTATTTATTGCCTGCTAGGTAATCTATATTTAATACCTCTAATCCATAAAAGAACTACTTAAGGTAGAAATTATTAACTCTGCTTTACTTATAAGAAAGCCACAGCTCAGATAATTGTAGGTAAAGCTGTGTGCTCCAACGGTCTTTCAGACAGTGGTATGGTGGCAGTCACAACCCGTGTCTCTGTGTCCCAAAGGCCACACACCATTCCTTGCACCTTGCTGGACCCGAAGGCCAAAATGAGTCCAAAGAAAGGTCTTCCAAGGGCAGGTTATATTTTCAGCTGCTTGTTAGCAGCTCAATGATAAATACAGACAGTCTTTTACGGACAATGCGCTATTTGGACACAGTTACTTGGGACTGACTGTGTCCTTGTGAATCTTTGCAGCTCACCACTGTGACAGTTCAAAATAATGCAATTCTTTGTGCAGATAATGTATCTATAATATATAAATCGCATGTACATTTGTCTAATGTCACCCAAAGCTGGTTTAAGTTATATGTAATACAGTGTTAACAACATAGGCAGTTAATAAGTAAAACATGCTCATGATTCATTAAAATATTTTTAAGAATGTAATGAACATAGCATTTAACTAGGTGTCCACATTTCAATGGTAATTATTTCCCTTATGTAAATTAAATACTCTTTTACTTTGGGGGGGACAAAAGATTGAAAAATATCATGTTTGATCATGACCACCAAACTGTCAAAAGATTAGTGGTGACATTAGCTGTACTACAATATTAACTTGAGGTAAATCTTTTTAATAAATAGATATGGGAATATAAAGTCATTTTCCTGATTTTGGCTTGCTCAGTATGACTATTGTAAATTTAACAAGTATAAAAAACAAAACTAATTATTTAATTCTGGAGAAAAAATATAATTTCTAAATGGTAATTTTAGCAAAGCAGGAATGAAAGAAATCTAACACTTTCTTTGACCATATCTCCTTACTCCCTTTTCTTTCTCAGTCTCTCCTGTGCTTGTTTTCCACATTAAACACAATCTTCTGCCTTTCTAAATAGTAAATGTGTTAATTACTTGTACAGGGGCTCACAGTGCTGTGAATTAAACATTAATGTCATTTATTCTTAGGTATTTCTTTAGTTCTGAGCTTGGGGTTATAAATATTTTCTTGGCATTTAGTGTTGTATTTTGATTTTGAATAAAAGATGGTCACAGATCTGGTTCCAGTGAAATATTTTAAGTAATATTTATGGTATGTCTTTGATTACAAAACTGTTTTAACTTACATTAATATCTGATATAAAGGATTCACTTTTGTCATATTTAAGTTATTTAAATCCAGTATTTTGCCAGTGAAAATTATGCTAATGAGTTTTTAATAGCTCTGTTCATATTTTTCCTATTAGACACATACAAATACATTTTTACATATATATACATGCACACTTTAATATATATAAATATACACCTATTTTGAATAGCCTTGAAATTAATGTACAATTCAATAAAAGTTTGACAGCTTGTTGCATCTTAGAGATTGTACTCCTTTCTGCAGGGAAGATGAATTACATAAAGTTCTTAAGATAAAAGAGCTTCCAATATATTATATGTGTTTGTATGTACAAATCATCATGAAGATAATCCATATTGTTTATGGGTTTGCTGCTGAGCAATGAGTATTTTGTCTTTTTTTTAATGTTTTTATTGTTTTTCTACAGTGAGTATATATTATCTCAATTTATCTCAATATATAAAAATATTTTAATCTATCTGGAAAAAGAAAATACAATAAGTTTATTTGATAATTTATTTTTTCAGGTTGAAATAATGTTTAGCTTTCCTACTAAAATTGTATTTATTTACTTGTATATATATACATATATATATATAGCTATCTAAGAGATTAATGTGCATCAGCATTATACTATCATTAGAAAATCTTACTAATATATCGTAAGCAATGTGAACGAGAAATTAACCTAATGAGGAAAATATTGTATTATAAAGCAAAAGTTATAAATGAGGTTTTAAAAAATTGACTTAAGATTTGAATGTCCTTTTATAATAATATTTACTCATTTATTGTATGATATTGTGCAGTATTAAAACTTTTCAATTCATAACAAGCAGTGATAATGTAAATGGTAGTGTGTTTTAAATTTCAAATTTCACTTGTTCATTGCTGGTATATAGGAAGGTGCTTGACTTTTGTATATTAACCTTGTATTCTACAACCTTGCTATACTTGCTTATTAGTTTCAGGAATTTTTTTTTTTTGTCGACTTTTTTAGTATTTTCTGCTGATGATCATGTAATCTGCTAACAAAGACTGTTTTTTTCTTCACAATATGTATACTTTTTACATTCTTTTTAAAATCGTATTGCATTACTAATGACTTCCAGTAAAATGTTGAAAAGCAGAGGTATGAGAGGACATTTCTGACTTCTTCCTGATCTTAATGAGAAAGCTTTGGATTTCTCACCACTGATGTTAGTCTGATGTTAGATGAAGGTATTTGGTAAATATTCTTTACCCAGTTGAGGAAGTGTCTAATTTACTGAGAGTTTTTATTGTGAATGGATATTGAATTTTGTCAAATGCTTTTTCTGCATCTGTTAATATGATCATGTGATTTTTCTTCTTTAGTCTTTTGATATGCTGGATTACATTAAGTGATTTCTGAATGTTGAACCAGTCTTGCATACTTAAGATAAATCCCACTTGGCTGTGGTGTATTTTTTTATACATTGTTGGATTTAATTTGCTAATATTTTGTTGAGGATTTTTGCATTTGTTTTCATGAAAGATATTGTTCTGTAGTTTGGCTTGTCTTTTAATAGTATTTGAGTGCTATGTATATTTTTAATTTTGCCAGTGTCTTTAACACTTACTGTTAGGTTCTTTATAGTGCAATATTCATTTATGTGTTAGAAATTCATTTCAATGATTCTTCTCCACACATCTTTCTATATTTAACTATATTTTCTGATGTAAAAAAATATCAATGAACTATGCTCTAAAATGGTTGCCTTGAATTTCTTTATAATAGCGAAGGTTTTTTTAAACATGGGAGAAATAAAGAATGTAATTTTGTCATCCATCTTCTACATGTACATATGAACACATTTCTTTATTCATTTTTTCTCTTTGGTGAAAATGGAATAATATCTTAAGGGCAGTTACATAATTTGATCAAAATTTGTCTTGGATTGTTAGTCCAAGTTGTATTTTTTTCATTAATTCAGAACTATGTTTTTTTTTTTTTTAAAAAAAAAGAAAGGTAAAAAGTAGTTACTATATTTAATACAATACCTTTCATTCATTTTTCCCAAAATGTAATAGTCTCATCAGATATAAATGTAAATGAAACATTCTATTTCAAGGTATTAAAAATTTGGATGAATTTAATTAAAGAAAAACGTCAGAAGCAACACTCATAGCAAGTTATATAAACACTAATGAAGTTAAACTTGAGTAGAAGTGTATATACTTTTAGCTTTTGATTTAAAAATGAAAGGTTTAATTCCCTGGTATTGGCACAAGAACAGAAGAATTGATATCTGGAATAGCTCTGAGATACCAGAGATGAAACCATCAGTATATGACAACCTAATATTTGATAAACCAGACAAAAATATACAATGGGGAAAAGAATCTCTCTTCAATAAATGGTGCTGGGAAAACTGGCTAGCTACATGCAGAAGAATGAAGCAGAATCCCTACCTCTCACCTCTCACAAAAATTCACTCAAGATGGATAACAGACTTAAACCTAAGGCATGATACCTTAAAAATCCTAGAAGAAGAAGTTGGGAAAACCCTATCAGACATTGGTCTAGGCAAAGAATTCTTGAGGAAGACCCCCAAGGCAATCACTACTGCATCAAAAGTAAACAAATGGGATCTGATAAAATTAAAAAGCTTCTGCACAGCCAAGGAAATGATCAGTAGAGCAAATAGACATCCCACAGAGTGGGAGAAAATATTT
>VBSM01002608.1:65137948-65151486 GCA_008086735.1 Cheirogaleus medius
AAAAAAAAAATCTTTTGTCGGATGGAGGGCAGGCGGGAGGGGGAAGGAAGTAGAGTTACATAATGTGTGCCATGCACGCCACCTGCGGACTGGACTCGCTTGTAGCTCTGGCACGTGGGGCAGGAGTGGTGGTTGGGGCAATGTATGTAAACCTAACAATATTTGTACCCCCAATATATGATGAAATAAAAAATAAATAAATAAAAAAATAAAATTGAAACGTATTTCACCTGTGTCAACTATTAATATGTTTTCTTGTCTGATGGAAGGGGAAATGATAGCCACTTCGCAGAGCAGTTTTAAGAATTAAATGAACCAGTCTAAATAAAGGGCTTATCACAGTATCTGGCACACAATACATGCTCAATATATGATAGCTTTTATTTATAGGTAATGTTCTTTATAATTTTCTGGTTAGGATTTAAATTTTACTTTTATCATTAAGCTAACCAGTTTATAACTTTCCATGTTATAATAAATCATAATGTTTTTTATAAAATAAAAATTGAGCTTTTAAGGTATCCTTTGTAAAGGACGATATGATATGTCTACTTTAAAAATTTATAATGTAATAAACACTCTTAGTGAATTTTAAGTTGTGCTTTTGCCTCAGCTCTTTTCATTTATCAACCCAATAACTGTTTCTAGAATAGAAAGATTAAATCTCTAGACTCTGTGTCTTATTCAGTCTTTTTTAGTGCTGTGTTAAATAGTAGATCTTTTAAATTTATACTTAGCGACAATTTAAGTCTACTTTATTTTTTGCTTAGCATTCTTTGTGCTCCTAGATCCATATTTGTCAATACTGCTTATAAATATAAGCAGTGCAATACATTACTTATTATGAAATAAAATAAGTTTATAATTTGCTCCATTATAGAAGCATTATTTTTTTCTACTGCATACATTTAGATAAAGCTTAAATATTTTTGCATTGCTGAAGAAGGTGAAGAAGAAGGGCTCTTCCTTTTCATTCTTCCCTGACGCGGGCCATGAATGATTCAGTTTAACATGACTTTATGGAGCACCGAGTATACACAGAGGGCTAAAGTGGATGTTAATGACAGAACTGTGAAAACTGCCTTTAGGATGCTCAGGTACATACAAACGTATTTCAGTGTAATTTATTAAGTGTTAAGACCAATGTATGCAAAAAAGGTGGGGAGAACAGAGTGTCAGAGAAGCACCTAATCCAGCTTCCAGGAAATGAATTCAGTCCAAACAACTCTTCCTAAGGCAGAATGGCAGTTATATTTAGAATCATCATTCTGAATTATCACCAAAGCCTCCAACATCAGTAAAGATTCGCTTATGATCATGGTAATTTACTGAATAGTAAACAAAAAATCTTAATGCATTTTAGCAAAAAATTGTAAGTGTAGTAAATAAGGAGTGTTGTCATTTGGTGATTAACTAGAAAGTACGTCAGAAACTTCATTTTTAAGTATTATTACTAATCAAGGATTCACACCTTGATCGAAATTATTTTTTAATTATTAACATACTACTGATTTTAAATAACAGCATGATTAGTTTATTACCATATTTCAAGTTTTCTTATTAATGAGTTTGCTTTCTCTAAAAACAAATTGAACAAAGTTGGAAACTGATATTATCAAGAATTAAAGCAATATTTTTCATTTATTTTAAAATTATTTATATTGCTAAAAAATTGGTTTTATTAAAGGTACATTTCTTTGCAAAATTTAGTGCACATATTAGACCTTGATATTGAACAAAATGAAAATATTAAAAAAGAGAATACAGAAAATAAAGATTTCATCACTACTCTATAATCCAAGTTGGTGATGGAAAGAATTATGTTCTTCATCACTTTGTTCATAAAATTCTTTGGGCCTTATGCAGGGGATTCATTGTTATGTTATTGGTAGAGCTATTTGGAAAATTATAAGGAACTCACAATACAAAACTAACATCATATGTCCATTCTTGTTAGTGTGCAGTACTGGAGAATGCCAAGTGTTGTCCTTGTTATATGAAACAGGTACAAAATATTTTTATTATAAAATAATTTTTAACTAATTAGAATTTAGAGCATATTCTGTGTAGTAAATAATGGGATGTTTTTTAATTCATGATAGCGATTCCTTTACAAGCATATTTTGGGGGGATTATCTCTTAATCAAAATATAGTGGGTTTCTAGAATAGATATGAATCACTCATGTGTTAAAGGAATGACTTCTAAAGGGTAATATGATCTCACTCAGAGATATTAGAGATTTGGTGCTGTTCTGTGGCTTGGTTTTGGTTCCCTTTAAAAGAAGACCACCATGTTAACATTTTTTTTTCTGTCTTGGTTATGTGTTTAACATGGCATATTTATGTTATGTATTATTTACAAATTTTATTTAATAATAGCTTGTCAGTAGGAAAAATAAACATAAATATCTTGAGAAGAATGATCTTCCACTTGGACCATTTCTTTTCATTGGTGCTAAATATGTTGGAAGAGTTTCTAACTTTTCTAGCTGCAATTGTGGCTCATAAGTAATTTCTTTTGATTTAACATCAAGAAGATATTATGACTATCTGTTTTGGATTATTATCAAAATCTTCCTTTTATACTTACATTATGCCATGATATTTATAAACAGGAAAATAATCTCTATATGTGTTTATTTTGTGAACCCAGAAATCAATAAATAAGTTTGTAGAGCACTTATAGACACAAAAGGACATTTGCTTCAAAATGGCCTTTGTACTCAGGGTTAAAAACAGGTCACTATCCTTGCCCAGAGAATGGCATTCTCTGAATTTTATGAGTGATAGCACCAGAGCCATTTTACGTGTGAGTTCATCCAGGTCTCTTGGATTCTTTTTATACTGTTTGATCACTCAGGGGATGAGTAGACAGCACGAAAGGTTACTGATAAAAAGCATACCTTGATCACTCACCTAAAAAGTTATCAATATTTTCTTCTACCTCCTTTACACAATGCCTTTTCAGAAGGATACCTATTTATGGACATTGTTAAAGAATTGGGTAGTGGTAAGGACTGTCTTGAAGCCCCATTCACTATTATAGTATCTTCTAGAAAAATTATTTTTTGTGATTAGTGATACTCCATAGTTACCTCTGCCATTTTAGAGCACACAAATCTATGTACATTTCAGAAACCAGGAGTACTCCTGTGGACGCTGCTTTTTCTGTGTTACTGTATCTCACGATTTTTCTACCCTGTAACCTCACTAGATAGGTAATGGACTGGTTACTGACTCCGCTTTCATGGTATTAGACAACACTTATGTCATCCTTTCTTTTGTTATCCCAACTCATAACTTTCCCATAAAAAAGTCATTTCCTGAAAAGAGGGAAAAGATTAAATGTGAGCATTTTAAGAACATGTGTAAAACTTGCTGAGGACAAATCTAGCCAATGAGGGCATAGAAAGTCAGAATGAAAAGTAATACATGTTGTAAGGTATCTTCTTACAACTTAATAGCACAAATAGTAAAATGTTTATTCCTCTTTGTGTATTTATTTTAAAAGAGAAAAATATTTATTAATTATACTTCAGTTTTATTTAAAATCTAGAACAGGGCTTTTAATTTATAGCTAGTTTAGGGTATAATTTATGACAAATTTTTAGGAGGACTAAGCAGGAATTTTTGTCAGTTTTGTTCACTGCTATATTAGCAGCACCTAGAACAGAGTCTAGCATATAGTAGCCACTCAATAAATATCATCAAATGAATATATTATATGATAATATTCTATTAGAACTATCATCTGTGTGACTCAATTAACTTTTATTACATTATCAGACTAATCAAGTCAAAGATGTAACCATATAGAATTACTGACTTTTTAAGCAAGAGCTCTGATCTTTTGTAAGAACTGTATTATTTTAAACTCTGTTCAAGATTTTTAAAAATGAGATTTTTTTTTCTGGAAGTATATAAATCCATGCTATAGAATTTAAAGCTGGAAAGAACCTTAAAACCTATACTTCTCAGTGGGTACTGCTCAGGTGGAGGGGTGGGGATGTGGCTGGAGGGGGTAAACCCACAGCTAATGGAAGCAGAGCACACTGTATGGGGGAAGGACACGCTTGTGGCCCTGGCTTGGGTGAGGCAAACGCATTACATGTAACCAAAATGTTCGTACGCCCATAATATCCTGAATTAAAAAATAAAAAACCTGCACTTCTGGACCAGCATCATCACAGGTGCCCATCAGCCCCTCATGGAGGGTAGCTCAAGCATCTCTCCTTGCTCTCCCCACCTGGCACCGTCTTCGCACAGCCTCATTCCGGTAAGGGCGGGCGGGGAGAGAGCTTGTAAAGCATTCTTTGCTTAGTTCCTGTCAGTGTGTTTGTGCTGTTATGACAGAATGCCACGGACTGGGTAATTTGTAATGAACAGAAATTTATTGGCTGACGGTTCTGGAGAGTGGGAAGTCCAAGATCAAGGGGCTGGCATTTGGCAAGGACCTTCTTGCTGTGTCATCCCATGGTGGAAGAGCAAAGAGAGGACAAGAGAAAGCAAGAAGACACCAAGGTTGTTGTTTTATAAAGAAATCACTCCCAGGATTTTGGCATTAATCCACACATAAGGGTGGCACCTTCATGGCCCACACACCTCCCATCAGGCCCACCTCCCAACGCTGCCACACTGAGAATCAAGTTTCCAGCACATGAACTTTGGGAGACACGTTCAAGCCATAGCAGTTCCTTTACTGAATTAGTTTGACAGGTGGTGATAAAGAACAAAGCTTAGAGTCAAATGCCTTTGTCCTAACTCTGGCACTTGGGATGCTGGGCAAATTACTTAACCTTTTGGTGCCTTAGGTCATCATCCATGATATGGACATAATTATAGTACCCACTCCATAAGATTGTTTTTGTGATTTAATGAGCAGGGTTCAGCAATCTCATTTTGTAAAGGACCAGATAGTAAATATTTCATGCTTTGCATGCCACATAGTCCCTGCACATCATTCAGTGCTATAGTTGTGGCATGCAAGGAGCACAGATAATCCATGTATACATGGATCTGTTTATGTTCCAGTAAAACTTTATTTCCCCAAACAGGCATTCCAGCAGCCAAGATTTACTGACCCCTGGTTTAAAATATTGCTTAATATATAATGAAGTTTCAAAATGACTCGATTTTTTATTCTACTTTTAATTAATATCATGGACACATAGAATTATTCAATGTATTTAAAAAAGCACAGCATATTTGAACAGTTAATGTTTAACAAAAGTACAGAACTCTTACAATGTGAAAGAATGTCTAAAAATTTCTGGTAGCAAACTCTCAAGTTAATTAAGGGGTATGATTAGAAAATATTTTTATCAAAATACAAATGGAATAGGTTTAGGAGCCCTCAGTGATTTGTTTCAAGTCAAGGGGTGAGAGCATCAGGAGCAGGAGCCGCAGAGGTGAGAGGGAGACAGAATGCCTGTGTGGGGTGTGTCCTGCATCCCAGCCTGTGGCCTTTCCACCTGCCAGTCACGAAAGTGTAATTGAATTTAGAACGTATTTTTACCTTTTGGCCACACAGAAATTGAATATGAAACAATGTGTGTATGTGAAGATGGCTAGGTGATATATTGCCAACCCCAAACTTTGATTTTATAGAACTTAACTTCACTGTCTGGTTGTCTCTGACTTAATGCTGGAAATGTTATCCTGGTCTCATTTCTCTCAAGGTTGGATGAATCCTGTCAAGCTCCATTTATTTATGCAGTGGTGGTTTTTACTCAAATTCATTTAATTCTTGGCTCATTTGTTCATTCAGTAAAAAAATGTGTTGAGTACTTGTCTAGGTTGGAGTCTGAGGACAACAATATCAACAAACTTAGTCCCCAAGATTAAGAAGTTTACTGTAGAACGGGGACAATAGACAAGCAATAGCGAGTAACATTGTGGTTGACAAAAGTACCACAGAAGGACACCCAGGGTTTGGGAACATACAGAGCACATAACCCAGCCTTCCCAAGGAGATGGCACCTACGCCAAGACCTAGTGGAGAAGTCACAGTCAGGGTCAAGGATGCCTGGACTGGCGTTTCAGGCAGGTAGAGCACCACAGTGAGAGGTCGCAGGGGAGCCAAGTAGCTCCTTAGGGGTGAGTGAAGGGAGGAGGGGCTGAAGAGGTTGCAGGTCTTGGTTTGTATAATTACAGGAATGGCGACTAAAGAACTTAGGTTGAGAGATAGCATGATTGAATTTGCCCTTGAGGAAGAACAATCTAGTTGGTAGGGTGGGGAATTAATTGGAGGAAGGTGATGCCAGAGTTTAAAACAAATTAAAAAGGGTTTATATTAGTGATACAGGTGAGAGATGATGCCACTTAGACTTTTGGAGGAAAATTTAGGAGCTAGAGTTAAAAGATTTAAAGACTGGTTCCAGTGGGAAGTGAGAGTGAAAATGGAATCAAGATGACTTCTAGATTTCTAGTTCTCTTTAGACTAATTTGTGTTTGGTATCTCAAGTGTGAAATTTCATCAGTATATTTATTACCCTTTGTGTTATTTTTACAAAACAATGATAGTACTGATGTATTTAAGACTTAGTTCTGTGACGAGAATAATAGTAAAGCTAAACAATATTTAAGGTCTTGAGATCTGATCAACAAATTTCTGAGTTTCTGAAAAAGCTGAGTCTTAACCAATGCCTACCATGAGCAGTGTCTGACATTGCAGCAAACGTGAAACTCAGATTCTATGAGTAGTGTCACTGGTGGCAAGCAGCTGTGGGTGACACAGCAACAACAGCGCCGCGTGTCTTTCCCCCGAAGAAGAGAAGAGGCAGGAGGAAGAGAAAGAAGAGAAGAAAGGGGGGGAGGTGCAAAAGAACAGGAGGAGGATTCTTGTTCTGGATTGGAAATCACAGAAGCAGATACTTTTGGCCCTTAGATTTAAAAGAAAAATGTAAGGAGTAATGTTGCCCCAAAAGATTTTAGGGGAAGATGGCTACATTGTGGTGAGAGTCCTTTCTCTGTTTCGAGTGTGTGGACAGACTCATCCGACTATACAGACTGTTCTTTGTTTCTCCATTCGGTTCTGTCCAAGAGGCGCTGGAGACAAAGATGAAGAAAGAACATTTTAATTAATTAAAGTTGTTTTGTAGCTTTCCTTTGAAGTTTTCTTTTCTGGCAACGTCTTTAGCAGTTCTGATCACCCACGTGACTGTGGATGTCAGCTTGTTGAAAATGAAGGCCTGCAAGCCTGCATTTCTCTTTCACCGTGTTACACACTTTTGCTAGGGCACACACTTTCTTTACCTTTCGGTCACAACAACAATAAAATAAATGAAAATCTGATTAGAGTTCGATAATACATTACTTTGGCATCTAAACTAAATGATTACCTTGATTAAGCCAAAATAGTTTCCAGAAGAAATAAGAATATCTCCTCTATTTGTATTTATTTTTAAATAACATTAGATTTTATACAAACTTTTCAGCTCAGAGTCATATAGGGCATTGAGTTATTGCTATTTTTAATTACTGAAATGTGCTGAAGTAAATTGCAAATGCAAGATAAGATAAAGGCTAGAACAAATTGACATTCTTTAGTACTTAAAGATTAAGGTCTTGAACACATTTCACAATCTTTAGATTTTCCAATAAGATTTTTTTAATGTCATCCCAGCAAAGCAGGAAAAGGCTCTTGATGTCTGGCATCGGCCGTGCTGACCGCAGAGGAGACGGGCTTTGCCAGCACCCTGTCCGATCAGTATGTGCTGTGTTTTGTGGCTGGAGCAACCATTTGTAGTGTTGTCACCTTTTGTGGCTTTCGCTTTTGAATCTCTGATCTGTCTAAAAATTTTGCTCAGAAGAACCATTTCTAACTGCAACATGCTGTTCTATTTGAGGCAATTCACCAGTAAATCTTCAGACATGCCATGTTATATCATATTGTTCTCTAAAGCAGTTCCTGACAAATTTTCGTGCATATCTATTATTATTATTATTTTAATTCATAATATATTTTGTTCGGTGTTTTGAGAGTTTGAATGTTTTGAATTCAGTATTTTGAATAGGAAATTTTGTTCATGGTTCAAACCATGTTCATGGTTTTGTAGCACTCAAAACAGTTTTAAAGGCTTTACAAATTTTGCTTAATATCACCCCAACTCTAGGAAGTGGGTGCTGTTATATGATATTTCAGGTGATAAAATTGAGCTCAGAAAGTTTAAGTGACTTGCTCATGTTTATATGGCAGATTAACTCATGTTGGAGCCAAGAATTCTAGTTGCAGTTATTAATTCTGACTCCAGCACCTATACCATTATCCACTATACTCTTTTAAGAATGATCTGGTCCCAAAGCATCTTTGTACAAAAAAAAGAGAAAAAGTCATACACATGCATAAATGTCCTTCCTTTCTTTGCTTATCTTCCTCCCTCTGTCTCCTCTCCTTCTCCCTGTCCCTGTCCATCTCCGTTTTCTTTTTCCTGTCTGTCTTTCAAGTTCTAAATAAAGCGCATAGAGCTTAGAACCAGATAGACCTATTTCAAAGCCTGGTTCTGTCATCTGCCAACCACCTTATTTTGAGGAAGCTAGTGAACTTCCCTAAGATTCATTATTACTATTTTAAAAAGGGAGTGATAATACCCTTGCCAGAGTGATTTCTGTTTAAATGTGTTTGTATCTGGGAAGCACCTCACCACAGTAGCTGTTACTATGCTGAGTCGTGTTGTCGCCATGTTACTTTAGGTCGCCGTGGAGCCCCACTTTCAACGCCACTGTCTATACACTCAGCCAGTGAAGCCTGATGGCGCTGTGGTCCCGCTAGGGCTGATGGAATAGCTTGCTTGTAACATCTTTTGAGAAAACCGCATCATTTCATACACCATTTATGAGTGTCCTAACAAACTGCACAAGAAGCCCAGTGGGACTTGGGAGCATTTTTGCCTCTCAAAATCTTGGGGTCATTTGTATGTGTTTATATTCACATTGTCCTACAACATTTTAAGATGTAGACCTTAATGCCAAAAACAGTTTGTCTTCCAACATATATACTGGATTTCTTGATTTAGTTTCTTAGTTCATTGTCAGAAAGAACTTTTTTAAAAAATGCCAGGCCAAGTTCTGTCTTAATGAATATCGTATGTAAGCTTCATGTGGTCCAGCTTTTGAGGAGGAGGCCTTCTAAACAATGTTGGTTACTTTAAATAATTTCTTATTATTTTAATGATGAACAAAGCAATTCTGAGGTCTGCCATCCCCAACAAACACACACACACACGCAGACGCACACACACTCTCCTAAATCATTGGCATTATTTTCTTTTCCTTATAACATTTATCATAACTGTTCACAGTCTTATTTAATTGTTTATTATGTGTCTTTCACACCATACTCAAAACCAAAAAATGTAGAGATATTGTTTGACTTCTTTTCAATTTCCCTACGGCAAAACCCAATTCCTGAATTTACATAAGCTTTTTGAGGTAATGCATGGATCCCGGTAAAGTGCCGGTGTCTGTTCCTAGCCATGCCTTCTGTAAGTGGCTGTTAGTTTCTTTCTCCCTCTTAGCTGATCTTTGCAGGAACTTCTGATGATTGAAGTCTACCAATGGGCATATTTCACAGATGATTCAAAGCTTGTTTTTAAAAAAAGCCTCAGCAATTCTGTTTCATTCTTGAGGATGCCTTGTTTGAACAACTTAAAACCAGACTAGGTCATTATCTGCACTTTGTCAAAACCAATATATGACAGTATGTGCCACATATATGACCAATATGTGACACCCACCTTATTTTCTCTCAGACATTAAAGTTATAGCAGCAGTGCTATCCAGTGTTTAATCTGAATTTTTTCAAGTTTGTGGGTTTTTTTTAACTAAAAAAGCTATCCATGCATATAGTTTTAAAAACTCAAATAAGTAACTGTACAATGACATGTAATTCTCCTTTCAGATCTCAGATCTTCTAGCTTCATGCCAAGAAGCAATCAATTATTTAATTTGCAATAATTTAACAGTAAAATATTTAGAAACACTCTTATGCTATCATGTATATGTGTATACTTAAATGACTAATATGCTCACTGTTCTAACCCCTTGGTTATTTTCCACACTTAAAAGTATATATCTTTACTTTCTATGTTAGCACATGAGGAGTTGACTCATTTTTAAAAAACAAACTATATACTATTTCACTGTGCAGATATACATCGATAATTTAATCATTAGTTTCCTAATGAACATTAAGATTTTTTCTGCCTATTGATATTTAAAAGCAAAGTTCCAATAAATATTTCTGTAAGTACTTTTTATACATACACATACACACACACACACACACATATATATATATATATATATATAGAGAGAGAGAGAGAGAGGGAGAAAAAATGGCGGAGTAGGGCTGACCTCTTGGCTCTCTGCTCTCGGAGTAAGAAGTGAAGAGGGAAGACAACCACATGCAAGAGATCTGCATTTACACTGGATCGGCTTTGCAAGACTGCAGAGAGACACCGGGATTCGGAAAACATAGACAATAATCAAAGGTGAACCGAAAAATCTTCCACAAAACCAGGGAAGTCAGAAATGTACAACAGGGAGGGAGCGCATCCGCGCCTCTGCCGCCCCACGGGCTGGCCGCAGGAGGCATTGCTTCTGCCGGAGGCAGGGAGATGACCCCTCCCCCACCGAGCCCCACACCCATGCAGGAAGGGAAGTTCCCGAAGTTGGTGAGAGGTGGTAGCACGGACAGATGAGTGGAGTGGAGCAGAGTCTGGAGCAGGCAGCATTTTGAATTCTCCACAGCGCTCCACTGAAGCAGTGGCAAGAAGGGGAGGGTCCGAACCCAGCAGAGACTTCCCCAGCACCGCCAGCCGCTCCGTAGCTAGCGGAGGGCCGTGCAGGAAGCGTCTTTCAGGAATCCCCTCTACCCTAGATGGCCTGAACCTTTTGGGCTTCTGGAGAAGGAAACTTTTTGTCCTCCCAGCGTTCCCCTGAAGCGATCGCGAGTGGGGGAGGGTCTGAACCCAGCAGCCGCCTCCCAGCACCACCGCTGCTGCCCCGTAGTGTGGAAGGCTGCAGGGGGCTGCGGGGAAGTGGTTTCCAGGCATCCACTCTGCCCTAAACCAGCTGATCTGCTTGGGCTTCTGGAGAAGGCAACTTTTGGATCTCCCAGCGTTCTGCTGAAGGGGTTGCAGGTGCTGTACCTGCAAGTTCAGAACCCAGCAGCTGCCTCCCCGTACCACAGAAATGAGTGCCGAATCTGACAGCCCACCTCAGGACGCTTCCAGGTCCAGGAAGAGGGGACCCTACCTTAAAGGACGCTAGGCCTGGGGTTATGGCTGAGGCTTTGGCTGGCGCTGGCTAGCCAGAGGGCAGATCTCCACACATAAACTACTGGGTCTTGGAAAGCGGGGGAATTAGGGAGTGCAGCGGACATCTGGAGCCAGCCTGCCAATCCCAACCCAGTCTTCTGCAGAACAGGGGTCCCTCTGCCAGCGCTGGCAGGGCACGCCGCTGCCACCCCGTAGCTTGGAAATGCTGTGGAGGCCTGCTCTGGAAGTGGTCTCAGACATCCCCTCTGTCCTAACCCGGCTGGCGGCCTCGGGAGCTGGGTTTAAAGGGGCGGAGAACTGAGAGTAGTGTTTTGTTCGGCAGCTGTCTTGCAAGATTGAACCTGGGTGGTTTTCTTGCCGCAGTCAGCTGTAGGTGATCTGTGCCTAGAGAGCAGAGCCTGTCTTAGCAAAGTGGAGACACGAAGTAGGCTACTATTCCTGAGGACTCTAGGAACCCTTGGGAGTGGCAAGACATACGCTTAAGACTGAGATACCTGTATATCCTATTTGGAGACTGAGAGCACAATACAAAGATCTTGGGTTACATTGACAACTGGCTCCTTCTCGCAAACCACAGATATCAATAGAAAGAGCAAACCCAAAGCCTTACACAGTGCCTCCCACTTCAACCTAGGGGTGGAAACCGTTCTCCATCTCACTAGAGTTAATGATCCCTTGGGCGTCTAAGCAAGGGGCCCAATCCCACTAAACTCTGTGGATAGAAGGTAAAGACATCAGGTCAAAGATAACCCAACAGGCTCAAATTCCTCTAAGATGTTACAGGATCAGAGCACATACATCCCAGCTCTTCCAAGGATCATTCCTTTGGAACCCCAGAACACAGCTCATAATCAAGCTCCACCACCTCTGATCCTCAACAAAGTATGCAGATGAGGAAGAACCAGTGAAAGATAACAGGAAGCATGAAGGATCAGAGAGAAAAGTCGCCTCCAAAAGAAAATACTCGTTCTCCACCAACCGACACCAACTTACATGATATGATTAAACTAACAGAGGAAGAATTCCAAATTTGGATTGTTAGAAAGCTCAATGGAATTGAAGAGAAAATAGAGTCCCACCATAGAGAAACCACAAGAACAATCCAAGAAATGAATGAAAAATTCTCAAAAGATATCGAGGTAATCCAGAAAAACCAATTAGAAATTCTGACAATGAAGGAAACATTCAAGGAACTCCATAATACAGTGGAAAGCCTCAAAAACAGGATAGATCATGCAGAGGAAATAATCTTAGAGCTTGAAGATTATGCCTACACCCTAAACAAATCAGAGGAAGAAAGGGAGCACAGAAACAAGAGACAAGACCAAAGCTTACAGGAAGTGTGGGATTGTTTAAAAAAGTCAAACCTCAGATTGATTGGGATTCCAGAAGGGGAAAAAGAAAAATCACAAGGGTTGGAAAACTTATTTTACAGCATACTGGAGGAAAATATGCCAGTCCTGGCCAGAAATCTTGATATCCAAATACAAGAAGTACACAGAATTCCAGGGAGACTCAACGTGAATAGGAAATCACCTCATCATGTGGTTATTAAGCTGACCAAATTAAATGTGAAAGAAGCAATCCTTCATACAGCAAGGCGAAAACAACAAATAACTTATAAAGGAAAGCCTATCAGACTAACAGCAGACTTCTCATCTGAAACCTTACAAGCCAGGAGGGAATAGGTGCCTATCCTTAATCTTCTAAAACAGAATAAAGACCAACCTAGAATTCTTTATCCAGCAAAATTAAGTTTCATCCATGAAGGTGAAATAAAGTCCTTCTCAGATAAGCAATCACTGAAGGAATTTGCTAAGACCAGACCAGCCCTCCTGGAAATACTCAGATCTGCCTTCAACAGTGAACAGGGCAATAGATACTCCCCAAAGTAAAATCCTCAAAGAATTAAAGCCTAGACCTCGAACTTCATGATGACTCAAGGACTAAGACAAAACAACAGGACTTCACCCAACAATATGAATGGAAATCTTCCCCCTATTTCAATCCTCTCAATAAATGTAAATGGATTAAACTGTCCTCTGAAGAGGCATAGACTGGCAGAGTGGATAAAATCCCATAAGCCTACTATCTGCTGCCTACAGGAAACACATCTAACCCACAAAGATGCCTCCCGGCTGAAGATCAAGGGTTGGAAAACTCTCATCCAGGCAAATGGAAGTCAAAAGAAAGCTGGGGTAGCAATATTACTCGCAGACAACATTAGTTTTAAAATAGCAAAAGTAAAAAAGGATAAA
>VBSM01002608.1:65163363-65184647 GCA_008086735.1 Cheirogaleus medius
TTGAGCAAAAAAAAAACGAGTATATAAACAAGAGAAATTTATTTCTCATAATTCTGTAGGCTGGGAAGGGCAAGGGCAAGGTCAAGGCACCAGCAGATTTGGTGTCAGGAGAGGGCCTGCTTCTTGGTTCGTAGACAGCTATCTTTTGGCTGTGTCCTCACATGGCAGAGGGCAAGGGAACTCTCTGGAATCTTGTTTGGGGGCTCTGCCCTCATGGTCTAATCTCCCAAAAACCCCACCTCCAAATACCATCACATGAGGCATTTGGAATTAACATATTAATTTGGGGTGAGACACAAACATTCAATCTATAGCAGGTATCATCTGATTTATGCTCAAATAGACCATTTTGGCCACCATATTGAGAATGGATTGAGGGGCCAAGAAGGAAGCAGGGAGACGCCAGTTTCACTAACATCTATAGCACTTTGTAGGTGTTCAGGTAAGAGATTATGGTGCCTTTGAGGACCAGGACAGTGAAGAAGAAAAGTGAACTGATGTGAAAAAAATCCCCCAGGGTATTGTAGCCTCAAACCAAGAAAGTTACTTGTTCATATTTTTTTTTGGTATTTCTGATCTCTGCGGCCCAGCCTTACTTTCCCTGAAATTTCTGCATGACCATGCATTCCTCAGCACTTTCTTATGGCATCAATAGATAGAAATTACTGTTGATCCATAGTATCTCCTCTTAATTACCAGTCCAATACTTGAGAAAACACCACATTTTATTTGGGAAAGTATTAAAATATGAGTAATGAAGTGATTATGATATAAATTGCATTCACCATAATTAAGTACTATAGTACAGGAAGGCAATAATTTTTTAAATAAATTGACTGCCTGCTGAAAAAGCCGGTAAACAGGGTTTCCTTCAATAGAATTCATCACTTCATATCATCAAAACAATGTTGTTATGAACTGTCAGGTGAGATCTATAAATTACACTGATATATTTTAGTTGTATTGATGTAAATGGGTTTATACCTTGCAACTTCTGTGTCTAATTTGCCAATTTGCATTCTTATAAGGAAATCATGTTTAATAACCATAAACCCATAAAATTGTTTGAAAATAGGGTTTTGCTTCCTTTTAAGTTGTATGTAATTTTTGCCTATATTCCACTGTATTTTTTTAAATTTTTATTTTAAACAAATTGTAATAAAAATTTGCCTTCCTTCTAAAAGTTTGATAGATTAATCTATTTAAGTTTGAATTAAATAATAATGTAGTAACATGAAATGCTTATAACATTTTATTCTGTTACCACATTTGACGAAATACTGGCTAGTTTATGTTTTTGTAATTTGAGATAAGAAAGGTATTAGTTTTCCCAAGGGCTATGTGTGTGCACCCACAGGTAAGCAGATAAATCTAATTTGGAGTCATAGGGAGTGGGGTGCTCGGTGCTCTCTTTTCCTGTGTTCATGGCCCTCCCTCATCACTGGGGTGTCACTACCTCATGTGACTCGCCCGGCAGTGCCTTAGGAACACTGACTCGCCGCGTCCCCCAAGGCACTATGGCAAACGCAGCGTTTCCAGTTCTCCAGCGCCGTGGGCCTGTGCGGTGCAGGCCGTGGCCCGCTCGGCCAGCGCGTGTCGGGCCGCGCCCCCCGCCGCCGGCCTGCACCGCACCCGCACCCGCACCCCGCACCCCGCACCCCGCACCCGCCTCCCGTGCGGCCAGCGGCAGCGCCCGGTTCTCGCGGCGCCGAACCGCACCCTGGCACCCGCGCCGGCCGGTGGCGCGTGCCTGGGAGTCCAGCGCCCGGGCCTGCGCGGCGGAGGCGACGACGCTAGCGCTGGGCAGCGGCTGCGGACAGAGCGTCCGTGCGGAGGTCTGCGTAACGCGCGACGCTCGTGTCCTCCCGAAACCACCCCTCCCCCGCAAAAATTGTCTTCCGTGAAATCGGTGCCTGGTGCCCAAAAGGTCGGGGACTGCTGCCTGACACCGTGGCGCTTCCTGAGACTTGAGGAAGGAGTTTCCTGCTGGCATTAGGGAGCTCTGCTTTGGCATTGAATTTAGCAAATTTCGTAACGTGATTCTGATGAATCTATAGCAGGTAAAGGATCTGCCCTTTCATTTCATATCTAGAAATGGCCAAACCCTAAACAACTTTGTGGCAGGAGAATACAGTTAGGAGGAAAAGTAGCCAGGGCTCTGGTGGTGATCAGCTTGTCACTTAAATGTCACGTGTAAAATAGATGTGATAATAAGGCTTACTGTAAGGATTAAATGAAACAAGGCAGCACAATACCAGATGCATAACTTCCAATAATCATTAACTATTATTATTACTGTTGTTATCGTTTTGGTTAAGCGTCCAAGATGTTGCCTGGCACATAATAGCTACTGGGCTGTAGTGACAATGACAACTTCCTATCGCACGTGACTGAGAAGGACAGGGGTGGTCCTAGTCCCAGGCTCGACTGGAGAGAGTGCTGGGAAATCTCGCCCCTCCTCTCTCTCCTCTCTCTGGCTCTTGCTCTTGCTCTCCCTTCCTTTCTGTCTTTGTCTACTTTTGTCTTTGCCTCGCCGTTTCCACTTTTCCTCTGTTTTTGTATGCTGTCCTCCTCTAAAACTGTTTTTTTAAAAATCTTTTCTCTCATTGTCTCCTTCCTGCCTCTCTCTCTCTGCCTTTCTTCTCTGTGTCTCTTCACGTCTCCTTTTTTCAGTCTCTCCCCTCCCCTCCCTTCTGTCTCCTACTGGTCCCTCACTCCTATGTGTCTCTTCTCTGTCCCTCGTCCTCTCTGTGTCTGTCACCTTGACTTTGTCTCTTCATCTGGGCCAACTCCTTTCCTGCTACTTCTTTTGTGTGGGGTATGGTTCTCCACAGACTCCGGCAACAATGCTGGTGGCACCATGGAAAAGAAATAAGACTTCTCCCATCCCCCAGCAGCAGACCCAATTACCCCAGTCCCCGCAGACCTGGATGGAAGACTGTTTGCCCAGGTCTGGCCAGGAGCTTTGTTCCACCAAGTCTCTTGGACTCAACGTGGGCTGTGTGTGACCATGATGAATACTATAGCTCATTGGGTATGTCCTGTGTAGCAGGTCCTGTGCTACACATTTTTATAACTGATTCCATTCTCATAGCATCTTTGAGTCTTAAGAACTATACTATCCCCATTAAACAAATGAGGAAATTGAGCTTTAGAAAATTAAGTCTCTTGCTCAAGGTCGTATATAAAGTGAATAACTGAGCTGACATTAGACCGGCCCACGCCCTGTGCTCTTAATGCCACACATACCACTGTGTCACAAGGAGCTCAAACTCTCTACGTCTCCATTTCTACATCCATAAAACATGTGTTTGACTTAGATATGTATACTATTTAGTACCTATAATATTAATTTTGCAGTTGATCTGCAATATATGATAAATGTATTTAAGTGTCCTCTGCTCCTTCTCAATACCTTTCAGTGCTCTCTCTCTATCTCTTTTTAAGTTGTTTAAATACAAATTTGGTGGGCTTTTCTTTAACACATGGTTTCAGATCTGCCAGTGCTCCGCACGGCCGTTAGGGAGAAAACCAGTGCCGGCGGCCTGCTGTGGGCGCAGACACAGACCTGGCTCACCGAAGCCAGCCCTCAGCACCACTCTGTCTTCTTCAGAAATGGGGGTCGAAGTCCAAAGACCTCTCATAGTCAATGGCATGCCAAGTCACATCCTTTTTATACAGCTACAAAATGTAATGAGTAACGGATTAGACCTTTTTCTTTGAATATTATAAATCAAAGCTACTATAGGCACAAATATTCGTGTCTGTCCTGCACCTATTTTTTTTCCTAAATTATTTTCCTGATTTTTTAAATTTCTCATTATTTTTTCTTTCCTTACAAGAGATCCTCTACTTTATCCTGTAGGGATATATTAACCATAATTTGAATTTTCTCATCCAAAATATCTTTACAATCTCTAATATTATGTTCTAATGAATTGAAAAAGAAAGCTTTAAATGTCATAGTTTTCCAGTAATGTGAAATTTAGCCAATTTTGTGTAAGTTTAGAGCAGTTTTTTTAAAGACTTTTAAAATTTTTCCCAATAATAGATGAAGCAGTTTAAATATCCGTTACTATGACTGTGTCAGGGATGATAATCAAACGCCTCAATAAAAAAAAACCAAAAAACTGTACATGCTGAAAGTTTCCTTTATTGGGAAGTCAAGTACAGTTACTTTTATTTAAAATTCTATTTCAAGGTTAATACCCCAAAGGGACCTGTGCCTCAAATCTGATGTAATGCTAGCACTTAGGACATTGTTCAAAATTAGGAAAATTTTAATATCACTCTTCAGTCATTACTATTTTCTTTTCTGAAAATAACTTGTTAATTCAAGTTCGTGGTTTTTAAATACTGTTTTTGGAAGATGGTATATGAATAGTAATTTAACATTTTTAATTCCAAAATCCATTTTTGAAACGCTTTTATCTGAGACCTAATCCCATAGTGCCCTCTGGGTCGACTCCACTGAGTGCGTACAGCCTTGCAGAGCTTTTGGGACCTCAGTGTTATTCTGTGGAGATATTTTTTTAGAGTGTTTATAAGCCCAATCTTTGGCTCTTAACTTTCCATTGAATATTTGAATATGCTCTGAAGAATGGCAATTAAGACTTTTTAGCATATCAGGTTTTTATAAAACATTTTGCTACAAGAAAAAGAAAGAAGGTTTTTGCCTAATCGTATGGCTCTACTGAAGCAAAACCGAATAATTTTTACTTTCTTAATTTTAATAGCTACAGTATAGCAGAATTGTCCTGGGAGAATTAAACCCCAAGTCTTTATTTCTTCCTTGAAGAAGTGAATCTTACTTATAAGAGATAAGAGGCAGATGGAGTAACACAAAGAAGACTATAACTCTGCTGCTCCAGATGTGTTTCCTGAAGGGTCATTAACTTCTCTGCACCTTACTGACACATAAAAGAGCTGAGGATCTGTTCAAGGACTGATATCATTGAACTCTAATTGTTTTTATTTATCCGAGATATACGTATTTTCTTCTATCTGATACTTTAATGGATTTTATACATATCTAAATTATGTAAATTTGAAATAATGTGATATACAGCATTATCTCACTGTGTGTGCAAAATATTTAATAGCAAAACCTCCAAAATTAACTTTTTACTCTTAAAGAACTGAGAAGTTTCAAAGCTGGATAGTTAAATTATTTGTACACTTTATTTACAATATTCCATGTGGCAACATTGCTTTGGCTAATAAACCAATAAAACTGTCATTGATCATTGGGATTCATGGGAATTTCACAAATTTTGAATTGGTGGAGGTGTGCAGGGGATATATAGCTTGCATAAAATGTGAACACTATGTACATTGTTCTACACAATATTTTTAAGCCATTGTGGTTTGCAAAAAATTAGTTTATTCATTCAACAATATACCCAAGTTGTGTAAGCTGCTAGGGCACAAAAATGAACCAAATAAATGTAGCATCTTCCCTCATGAAGCTTTCAAGATAGAGTCACAAATTGACATTTTAGTAAATATGTAAGGATCTCCTATTTATAGATTTAAAATGTAATAAATAACCTCTGTTGAAATCAACTTGTTTTAATAGAAGTATACCCAAGCCAAACATTTTGATATTTCACAGAGGCAGGTTAGAAACTCTCTGGAGGAAAAAATTATCTTTAACTCAGGCTTACCTTTGCGATTTGATAAATCAGAGAGCATAGGCATTCAATGAAGCATTAAGCAAATTCAAAGTAAACGTACTTGTATTTCATTTATGGTTCATCCCTATTCCTCTACTACTTATTGTCAATAAGTCCAACTATATAAATGCATATATGTGGGTTTGCATTGTATCTATTGCATCTCTATATAGTGTGTTCTATTTCCTGTAGTTACAGTCAGCTATGAGAGCCATCTCTGTTAGTAACTCATTTTGTCCCACATATTAGAGATGTGAGAGAACTTTGAACAATAACGGAGTACTCCTCTCCTAAATTTGTTATCGTTTGAAAGATAGAATTTATAGTACCTAGACTATATGTATTATCATATGTACTAATGTAATATTTTTTAGGTTGCAATTTGTGTAATAGGGCGTTAAAACGGAAGCCTTGGCTGAGACATGTTATAAATTTTGCCTAGGCTTCCCTCAGAGAGAACCGCTGGGACCCAACATCCCCTTATTTCCAAAACGAGAAGGGTACAGGATGCTACAACCTGCCCTACGCCTAGTGAGAGAGTCTCCAAGGAGATTTATGCAAAGAGCTCTGCTGGGCATCCCATCATCCCACCTTCCAGGAGTGCTACCCCACTCACCTCAGGTTAAGAGAGAGGGCCTCATATGAGTCCCCAGGTTAGACGCATGCCTGGGAAATTAAAGCTGAATCATGATGAAGGAGAGAGGTGGGTACTTTGGGATAAACCTGCACTCTTGAAGTTTGTTTTAGTTTCCCAAGATAAATCTCAGAAGAGGCATCTGAGATCTAACAACTTTAACACTGTGAAAGGGAAAGGGAGGAGGCAGGACTGCTTGGGCCAGAGAAGCCGTCAGACAACGGCACAGACCAGTCCCCGCCAGCCCTGCTGGAGCTACGAGCAGAATGCGTGTGAGGAGGTTGTCTGGTGGGGAGTCGCCGCCCCGACAGAGCCTTGCTCACTGTGCGCTGTGGGCGCCCCTGGGAGGAAAAGCCGAGGCAGACTTGGGTGAAGCTGCCAGCCGGAGGCTGCTGACTAAGCACACTCCTCACAGACGGGCTTTGAGGGCTTTCTGGAAGAAAAGTCTAGGTTCCATATTCATTTGTAAAAATCCCCCAGCATTTCTGTTAATACTCATATAGTAAAAGTCTTTCATATACTTTTAGTCACCCAACAGTCTTGTTTAAGTAATTAAAAATTTCTGTTCTACTGTAATAATCAAAACTTTGAATTTTTTTCGATTTTCCTTCTCCCTGCAACCCCAGAACCTATTTGACTATTTTATTTCCCGCCTTTGTTCTTTAACTCTTCTTTCCCTCACTTTCCAGAGTAGTTTCTAATCCCCCCAGTTTAGACCCAGAGAGCAAGGGCATTAGTGGAAGAAGACACACCGCTGGGCCCCTGACCACAGGTGAGCGAGTCTTGGTTCTCCCTCATGGAACTGTCTTGTAATGAATGGAACTTCATGGAGTGACAAAAGTATTAGATGCTTTTGATGTATTTTCATTAATAATAATAATAACTACCACTGATTTGGCAGACACTCTACCAAGCAACCTATTTACAAACTCTATCTAATCTTAATCCTTACACCAATCCTTATAGACAAGAAACAAACCCCACGGGCAGGTGGAGGAGCTGGGTGGACTCTGATGTCTGAGACAACAGAGCTTTTGTTCCTGTGCTGCCCAAATGTGGGGTAGACATTTTAAATGATTTCTATATTCTGTACTTTATATTCACTTTTGGCCCAATAAAGCTCAAGTTTGATTATATTTACCAATTACTGGTCCTGCTATCAGTGCAAATTAAGTGAGTAAATACAATTATTAATAGCTATCTAGAACAAATTAAAGTTCAACTTGGAATTTCCCTGACTTTTTGGAAGGTAGTTTTAAACATGAAAATATATTTTTATTTTGTTTTAGGAAATTATGCTTTTAAATGCAAGTTGCAAACAGAATGACTTTGTTAGGGAAGAAGGAGGAGCTGAGAATTATAAATCTGCTTTTACTAAATCTTGCTTTTGACTGTTGCTCAAGTGTGTCTACACAATAAGGTTCCCCAGATGTTTGTTTGCAGATTGTTTTGGTGTTTATCTTATGAAATAGAACAAACATTAATTGTGGTTAGTTCTGTTTTTTTTTTTTAATGTAAGAATAATACAGAAGTTAAGGATTTTTTTTGCTGTTTTTCTTTACAAAAAACATAAATGAAATGGAAGCAAATTTCACTTCCTTTTATAATAAATACAGTAATAGGCTTTTAGCTTTTAATCTTGGTTGATTCTCCTATGGGAGATTCTATCATTATAAACTTCCTAAGTTATTCGGAATTCATCTTTTCCATATTTATGAGAAGTACAACTTCACATTTTTAAAAAGAATGGTTCATTTCCCCAAGTAGAAAACTTAGCACTGCCAATTTTAGCAACATTTTATTATGAGCAGTTGTCACCATTCTCATTGTTGACATTTAATTGGTTTTCTTTCAAAACCAGGAAAAGATCCATTCAGCAGATATTTATGGCTCGGGCACAGTTCTAGGCAGTGTGGATGAAATGGTGAACAAAACAATTGACATTCTTCACAGATATCATATTTCTAAAGAAGTGAGAGAAATAATTAAAAATGAACAAACAGGAAGAATATTTAGCATGCCCAATGGTAGTAAGTGCTATGGTAAGAAAAAAAAAATGAAGAAGGATATTAAGACAGGGAGTGCTGATAGGATGGGAGTGGACAATATTTTGAAATTTCAAACTGGGGATTTGTCATTGAGAAAATAACATTTGAATGAAAAAAACAAACCATGAAGGTCAGGAAATGAGGCAGAAAAATATATAGGGGATTAACATCCTAGGGAGGGAGAACAATAAGTACAAAGGTCCTGAGGCAGGAACGTCCTTGACATAGTAAATAATGAGCAGGGAGGTCAATATGGCTAGTACAGAGTGGATAGAGGAGTGAACAGAGAAAATAAGGATAGAGAAGTAATAGGAGACACAGCAGGTAAAGTCTTGTAAGTCATCTTGGCACTAGGGTTTTTGTGCTTGTGAAATGGGATGCACAGAAGTATTTTTGTCAGAAGAGTGACAATGGTCTGACTTCCATTTCAGCATGCATTGAAAAAATACTGTAAACAAGGCAGGGGAAGAAGATGCAGAGAGATTAGATAGAAGGCTATTGTAATAATGCAGGTGAGAGGCAGTTTTGACCTGGACCTGCATAGTAGTGGTGGAGATGGGGAGAAGAGTTGGTTTTCTGGGTATGTTTTGAAGATAGAGCTCATGGCATTTCCTGATGGATTGGCAGTGGAAATGAAATAAAGACAGGACTCTAGCCCACCTTAAAGATTTTTGTCATGAACAAGCAAAAAGGATGGAATTGCCACAATATGTGAATATCTTTAGTCTAATCAAAATCACATATGAATGTGGTGTTTATTTGTCATAGTACAGGTATTGCTACAAAAGAGAGAGAAAAACTAAACTGGCTACAGTTAAAGTAAAGCCACAGGAACCCTATGGATGCCCTCAGGCTGTACATAGCACTGATAAAGTGAGCAGAAGTGAGTGATGTGACACTTACACCTCTAGATACTAGAAGCAGAAATGTAGCAGTGGGTAAAAATTACTATGTGAAGGCGGTAATCAATTCTGTTCATGAGACTTCTGATAGTCAGATCAGATCTTCAATCATTGTGAAGACAAATGCTTCTAGCTAAGTTCCTTTCTTTTCCAAATTCAAATGACAACTTAAAATCTGTGCAGATAAGTACTATGACATTGAATTTAAGAATAAGGTGTGGAGTCAATCTGGATACTGGCATTCCCAGGGTAATTCTAGGCACATTTCCAAGTCTGATCATTCATGTAATTGTCCATTTAGTATTTCCTTAGAAAGTATTTCATGAATATCACTGTGTCAAGCACAATCATCAAACTCCTGACTTAAAAAGCTGTAACATGCTAAAAATATTATAATGCCCTTTGTTTGATCCTGGGCAATGAGGAGAGCAGCTTTGGTTGCAGAAGCACTAGCTGTTATGAAAAAGTGTAGGAAGATGGATTTAATATCTCAGTGTTGCTATGCACTCTAACGTAACATGACAATAATTTTGTACATTGCCTTTGACTGTCTTTCCAGGACGTAATGAAGAATTAATTAAATAATGCCCATGAAATGTGTACTTGAGGGAATATACTGAGCAAAAGGAGTAGCAACAGCTCTCCTAATACACTCCAATAATTGTATCTTTTATATCTTCTCACTTTGTCTGATGAGGTTACTAAATGTAAAATTTGTGTGCATTCTTAAATTCTATAGATGTTTTCTTAGTATCTCTCTTCTATTACACTGCTTACATAATATAACTCATCCAGAGCCCCAGATTTATTAAAAACTGTCTAAAATGCACAAAGATTGCATTTGAAATGTGTACTAATTGCAAGGACATTGGTTTAATATGCTATAGATGCTCTCCTGTTTTAAACATACAGTCTATTTGTTCATCGCTTAAAAATCATGTTCCCTGTTAAACTGCCAACAGTTGCTGAAAACGTGGGAAAACTCTGTGAGCAGGCTGCTGATAAAAGAGTTCAGACCTTGGAGCCCTGTAGATCTGGGATGGAATGTTAATCCTGTCAGGCTCTCTTCCTGCACCTCTCTAAGCCTCAGTTTCCTTGTGTGTGGAAAGGGTCCTCATGTGATTAATGGACAAATAACAGAGTAAATGGGGAATTACTTTCTCCCCATTTAGAAGCCCACTCTGTGTGTGCGTGCGTGTGTGTGTGTGTGTTATGTCTACTGGAGAATCATAAAGATTAAAAATGGAAGAATAACTTCACAATGTGTCAATGAAACCAGTAAAGATCCATGGCCCAGACCACAGAGTGTACATTCCATACTAAATAAACTGAAATTGGGATCATATTGAGGAAAGATACCAAAAAAAGAAAACATAGCTCTCCTAACTCGAGTAGGGTATAGATTTCTCTAAGAGTATCAGGTCCTCTGAAGGCTCAAAGTTGCTTATTGGAAGTAGGTATATAGGAGTGGTAGATGTTATGAAAACAAGGAAAGATACACGAGGGAGACTGCATTTTACTCACTGGGATATCAGAGGAGGGAAACTGGAAGAGGTACAGCTCATATTTAATTCTGGGAACTCACATTTTGACCCAGAAAAAACAGCCTGGGGTGAGATGGATGGAGCACAATGAGCTTTGCCGCCCATGCGCTGAAGCCCCGAGGCGCATGACACATCCCAGAGTGCAGGCCGTGATGCACCCCAGCGCTTGCTCACGTCTTGGTAAGGGAGGTGCCCAGAGCTGGATCATTATGTACCCACAGGGCAGAGACTTCTAGACTTGGTGAAATCAAAGGAAAATGACCAATTGGAAAATTATCTATAAAACATAAAACAGCAAAATGCTCAATTTATTAAAAATTTAAAAAGTGATTTGAAATGAACAAGAAAGACTGGGAGAGGTGCAAAAGCAATTTGCATGCTCTATGGTCTGGCATGTCCACTTCTATGATATTAATATGTATTATGTGAATAAACCTTAGCAGTGGCTACCTCTCAAAAATGAGATATAGAGGAGAACTGTGCTTTTCACTTCATAATTTCATATTTTTTTAAATTTCTAAATAAAGAATATGATTTATTCTCTTTTGTTAGTTAAAGTTTTAAAAAATGAAGGAGAAGGACAATATTCTCCAAAGTGCCCAGCACAGGGCTGGGTTCATAGTAGGCAGCAGCTAGTATCCTAGAACTCAACTACTAGTGTAGGTAAGCTGTTCAAATCCTGCCTTCACTTAGAAGCAGCCATTTGATCATGTATAGAGAAAAGAATGAAGATTTTTTAAACTAAGAATCATTAATATTGGTAATGAGATATTTATTTTTAGAATCACTTATCCTCTCGACCCTTGATTTATGGTACTATTTCACCATTAGGCAATGGCTATGAACGGATGGTAAGTAAAATAAATATTATTAACCTGAACGTGATCTTTCATTAGCTCCTGTGGTAGGCAGTGCTACTGAACTCAAAAGATACCTGTTTTAATAGGTTAATTTCTGCTACAGAGGGAGTTGTTGAAATTTACATTTGCTTTGTGTTTAACTATCTGTAGAAAATGACTTTAGATACCTCTGCCTAGGAAAAGGGCAGAATATTAATATTGTGTAATTATCATTTTCTTTATGTCCCCAGAACATTTGTTCCTAAAAAAATTCAAGGCCACTGAAAAAGAGCTCTTTTTGTTTATCTCCTTGAAAAGTTATAAGGCAGCATTGCTCTATTACCTTCTAGTAATACAACTAATTGTTATTAAACCTGAAAATAGACTTAACTTACAAACTAACTCTGCTATTCATTCTTGGTAATAGTCATGACCTTTAAAAAAGTCTTGATAAATTTCCCCTTAAATATGATTATAAATTTGTATTTAAGCAAAAGGAGAAAATAATGTAGAGATTTTGCATGCATAGATTCATAGCTACATGCAGGGATTGAGAAGGCCCCAAGTGCATCCAGGCCATGGGGATGCTGAGAGGTGGCCAGTTCTTTCTTAGGGCATCGCCACCTTCCTATCCATAGTGTTTTTGGGTTTTTTTTGTTTTTTTTTTTTTTACCATTTCAGTCTTTTATTCCTTTGCCAAATGATTAGCTTTCTCTACTTCACATCTGCAACAGAATACAATTAACGTGCTGCAGGCTGGACAGGGAATGGTTTGTCTGCACTGCACTGCACAGTATGTGTACCATTATTGTTGCTAAGAGTGAGTGCCTGGTTTGTAATAGAATTGTAACACAAGACATCAGGAAAGGAAAAGCTAGAATAGTCATTAGATTATCTTTACTTACCAGTCTTTTCTCCTTTCCACCTATTATATTTAAATTTGCAGTAGATTAATCATAAGAAAAACAAACAGAAACACAGCTAAAAGAAATGCTGAAATTGAGATGAATGTTTCTATCACATTAACAGTTCCTAAAAGATAGATTAGATATATAAGAAAAATTGAAAAAAATAAGAGATTAAGTTTATAATATTTTCATGACACTTTTCCGATTTTCATCTACTTCTAACTAAAGTTTCACCAGAACAGGGAGGCAGTTGTGTGGCAGATTCCCTTTGTAGGACTTCAGACTGTCTACTAGGGCAGAATCCAGGAACAGGACAGTTGATAGATTAAAAATAGGTGATAGATTATCGCGTGGGGGGGGAGGAGGGAAGGGGGAAGTGACAGCTTTGTAATTGTTTCATAATATGTCCGAAGTTATTTTATTGAAGGCCAAAGAATTTTAAAAGGTATTTTCATATACTGGAATTTTGTTGCAATCATTGTCTGGGATTTGGAATTTTTCCCCTTGGTATAAACATTTTGCCCTCTAAATAGCAGTTGTAGCAAAGGGATTTCCCCTGTAAAAACATTTCTGGTGCCCTTGTTATCTCTTTAAGATACTTGATTTTCCAGGACTTCCTTTGAAAAGATTCAGGATATTAGTCTAAGTTGCTCAAATTTTGACACTGACATTGTCATTTTAAGGAAGTTGGCTTAGGTGAAATCTCCTTCTTGGGGGAAGTGGAGGATGGGACTGGAAACATGTCTAACTTTGGTCCAGAGTCTTCTGCTCCAGTGACCATGTGACTGAGTGTCACTAAGCATCTAGATACTGGGGGCCCTTGAGCCAGAGCTCTAGTGAGTTCTTTGGAGGCCCTTCTATTAAATCTGAGATAAAGCTACTTTCAAAAGAAATTCCATTTTCAACCACAAATCAGTGACCGTTTTCATGGAAACACTGAGTAGCTGTTCTGACTTTAGAGCACACCACATGGAGACAAGTCACAGTGAGCGCCCCTGTCCTGCTGTCAGCTCCAGAGTGCCCATTTCCATGCTGAGTGACAAAGCAGTCTTTCTACAATTTTCTAACGCAAATTATTCAAACATGTAATAATATGTATTTGTGACAGTGGAAGTGTTTGAACTGTGAAAACTGTGTTTCTTTACCCATATCTAATTTGGAGGAGCTGAGAAAGCCTCAACCCAGCCAGAATTTACTCACTCAGTGGTCTATGATAAATAACACGTAACTATGGTGGTGGAAATCAGAAAAGAAAACAATTTGAAACTTCACAGACATTCAAAATGAGCAAATAGTTAGGTTTCAGAGAAATCGATTCTTATGTCAAATACCTAGACGAACAGTTTGCAGTCTATCTTTATAGACAGCATTTCTTGAGCAAAGAAGAAAAATGGTTCTATAAAGGTTCTTTCTAAACTACATCAGTTTCTATTCTGTATAGAACACTTTGTGAGGTCCCCACCCAAAAGTGGTCTATTTAATTTTCAGAAGAGAAAATAATATTTAGTTAGCACAAACAGAAAATCAGCTTGGCTATTTTTTAACCCAGGAAAATTAGCACTGATGAGTAGATAGGATGGCTGGGGAGTATCCCAGGTGCTCCAGCTGTTGGAGTGTGGCTCAGATCCCCATCGGCGCTGCCAGTGCCCATGAGCAAGGCGCTCTAAGTGTTGGCTGCTAACAGCTTGAGACTGTCTACTTCTCTGAAGAATTGCCCTTGGCCCAACAGGAATTGCTAAGTCACATGCCCATTCCCTACTCAGTGATACTGGGACATAGAAGATGGGCTCTTCACCTCAGGTGGAATAAACTCTGATGGGCAGTTGACACCCACTGCTCCCTAAGCAATCAGGCTGAAGCTAGACACCAGCTGAGACCACATTCCTCTGTTCTGCTGCCCTGATGCCCTTTTCTCTGAGAGTGCTCCCTCAATAAGACATGTGCACTTGAGCCTGTCTCTAGGCCAGACAAAGGTGAATACTGCATCTCTTCAACTGTACTGTTACATGACTGATGTCAAATGTAAGAGACACTGAAAGTGCCCAGAAAGCTGTGTGTTGCTTGTGTAATGCAGCACTAGTCATCATACTAAACTGAAAGAATTATAAAAGTAATGGATGTTTTCTCAAAACTGATATCCTAATTTTGAAAAGATGATGTTCAATGAAAGAGAAAGAGGCACATATAATGACTACAAAATACTGGTGTACAGGTCATTCAATTTTCCTTTTGTGAAAAATTTTAAAAATTTTGCTTATTTTAAAATTCATGAGGCTGCATTTTGACGGGGATTAAATGCATAGCGATTACATTCTCAATTTTAAGAAATGTAAAGCATTTCATAACACGTCTTTTAGAGATGTCTGTGTCTTTATAAATTATAAATTAGGATATGTGTAGAAAGAGTGACAATGGTAGAAGTGATAAAGGCTTTCCAAGAAAATTTAAAGAAATTTGGAATTAAGGTTCAAGAATCTTCTCTGTTGCCAGATATTGTTACTACCTTCTAGCTTTTAATTTGCATATAAATTTATTATAGCATATCATCTCACTAATATGCATTTTTCCCCACACAGTAATTTTATTCAGGTAAATGTTTAATTAGATTGAGGCAAAATAAATATTCACATACCCTAATTTTAAGTAATTTATACTTTCTATTATGATTTAAAAATGATAAATTTGTACCTTCTCTTATGATTTAAAAATGGTAAATTTCCATTACCTTATCAATTATTTTTATCTACTGGTTTTGAAAAGACAAGCTCACCCTTTTGTTTGATCACACTCTGCACATGTGAATTTCAATATTTGCTTTCTTATTGAGGTATAGAGTGTTTATGTTCTCAGTTTGAAAATGGGTACTCTATGAGATTTTGTTTTTAATGATGGTGCATTAGAGGTAAAATCAATCACTTTTTTACCATGTAGAGAACTATGTAACAGTACAGTTAGGAGGACAGAGTTCTTACCTGGGAAAGTGACATTATTCTCTTTAATTCCTTACTCTTCATAGAGCAAATAAAGATTAATTCACTATTTTGTTTCCAGTGTCAAATACCCTAGAGGAGTTTCTGCTTATTATAATGGCACATATTATCTGACTCTCATTAGTAGAAACACAAAGATGTGTTCAGAAAAGTAGTTTTATTTTCTGGTTCCTTAGTAGGGTCATGAGATTGACCCAAGATTTCTACCACAAGAACTGGCATAGCCAACTTTGATCATAAGAAGTTAAATAACTGGCCTCAGATAATTATCCTAAAGCCAGAAACTTATGTAGAATTGGTCCAATGAGAAAACTTAAATGTTTTTCTTAATTGTAATATAAATGTTAAATTCCATGTTAACAAGAAGTCCTTTTGCCTTCAAGATTGCCTCTACAAACTAGGTCAGAAATGCAAAAATCCCCCAAATTAGAGATTAGATTTTGTTGTTTGGTGGTTTTTGTTCTTGTTTCTTTGCAATCTGTACTAAATTGGAACTTTATTGTTAAATCAATAACTTTTAATAAATACGTGAATAGATATTTTATCTATTTATTTTAAATAAATAAGTAGATATCTAATAAATATCTATTGTTAAATAAATAAATTCAGATTCCTGTGGGAAGTCACCTATTTGTATAAACTATAATGTATAATACCAGATGAATGATCCACCAGATCTTTTCCTGAGAAAAGATTTTAATTAAGGAATAAGATATTGGAAAGGAGAGATTTGCATGAATTTGGATGTCTGGAGAGGGAAGGACTTAGAAATTGGAGGTGTGTGGTAGGTTACTTGAGATGTTTGCCCTATTTCACAATCTTGCCTTCATAGGTCTGTTTGTATTCTCGGTTTTGGCAGATAGGATTAAGTTATTAAGTATGGAATGTCAAATTTCCTTAAGTACTAAGTTTGACAGTTGCTATCTTTGACACTTCACTTTGACACTTTTTGTGTTTCTTTTGTTTTGTTTTTCTTTTTTGATGAAGGTACACCTGCATTCTTTGAAATGCATGTTTGGGCTTGTGATTATCTTTCAGGTTTTTTTAGAGCAATTTTTTTGAAACCATAAGCCAAAATAAGCCAAAAATTCGTTTTATTTTTTAATAAAATTATTATGGAACTCATCTTCCATCATGGAACCAATGCAGCACAGACAGCTCAAAATATCAACGAAGTGTTTGGGAAGGACGTGGCTAATGAACACACAGCACATTGATGGTTTGAGAAGGTCCATTCTGGTGATTTTAATCTTGACAATGAGCCACATGGGTAACCTTAGACCAAGATGAATAATGATGACCTGAAAGCTGTAGTAGAAATGAATTCATTTCAACCTATGTGTGAATTAGCAGCAAGGTTTGACATTACTATTCCAACAATATGTACCATTTGAAACAAATGGGCAAGATAAAGAAGCTCTCTAGATGGGTATTGCATGAATTAAGTGAGCATCAGAATAGAAATCATCTCAAAACTTGCCTTTCTTTGCTGTCACAACATAAAGGTGAACCATTTCTACACCATCTTTTTATGTGTGATGAAAAATGGATTCTTTCTGACAATTGTAAGTGTTCATCACAAAGGTTGGATAAAGATGAAGTGCCAAAAGACAATCCAAAACCAAATATTCATCAAAAAAATTAATAATGTCTGTTTGTTGGTCCAGCGCTGGTATTATCCACGACACCTTCACGAAACATGGTCAGTTAATTACATCGGATGTCCCCTGCAACCAATTGGATGAAATGATGAGGGTGTTTGCAATTAAAGAGCCGAGATTGGTCGATAGAGACAGGCCAGTCCTCTTGCAAGACAACGCTAGACCACATGTCGCACAAACAATGCTGCTCAAACGACAGAAGCTGGACTTGGAAACTCTCTGTCATCCACCGTGTTCACCAGACCTTGCACCAACTGACTATCATTTCTTCCAGGCTTTGGACCACTTCTTGCAAAGAAAAATATTCAATTCTCAACAAGCTGTGGGAAACGCCTTTCAGGATTTCATCAGCATTTGCTTTCCAGGCTTCTTCGCTGCTGGCATAAGCAGGCTACCATTGAACCACTTCGGTACCAGCCTCGACTATAGTCCACAGCCACGGATGAATGCGCACAGCGACTTTAGCCGACAGCCGTGACATGACTTTTCTAATTTTTCATTTATCAAAATGAAATTGTGAACATTTAAAAATAACGTAATGAAAACATGTATGTATATGTTACCTATTCTGATTTACATTACAAGTAAAGCTGCCTGTAAAGTACAACAAGCTTTCAGTGCTGTAAAGCTTCCCTCATCACACAAGAGCAGAACGGATCCGCGTCAATGCGCAGCACACACTGCCCGTGCGCACTGTGAGTGCCGCTGCGGGCAAGGCTTCCGGCCGGTGAGCGCCACACCAAAGTGGTTAAGATGGCAAAACTGTGTTGATAGTTTATGCATATTCTTTGATTAATTATACTGCTTCTTGTTTGAGGAATAATAAACTAAACTTTTGATTCAAAAGAGGACATTTCATATTTAATGACTAATGCAGCACCCTCTCTAAATTAAATGTTGAACATTAGTCATCTATAATCCTAAATGAAAATCATTAACAATGCAACTATCCTTTGTAATAGCATTGGCACAAAGTTTGCTTTCTAATATGGAAGTAAGACACATACAAGGCTGGCTATTCATGTATTATATTTGATATCATGTTGCAGAATTAGTTTAAGAAATAATTGGAAAAACACCTACAGCTATATACCAGTTTTATGGTATTTATATTTGTGCTAAAGATAATGGCAAAAGATCAGTCTTTAACTTAATTAGAGAAAAAGATTGGCTTCTGGATTTAATTACAATTTAGTTCTAGATTCAAGATCAGATTATTTTTATGCTAAACAACATCATTTCACCAGGTAAGACCTAAGTTGTCAGCTTTGTATATTCATAACAAATGAGTGTAGTATAAATGAGAACTTTGAACAAGAATTGGGTGATTTCATACATTTTTTCATCCATTTTATTCATTAAGCAAATATTTATTGAGTGCCCACTCTGTGCTCTTCACTGTGTATGGTGCTGGGGATGCAGAGGAGGACAGACAGCAAGACCCCTGCCCTCATGAAACTTAAGGTCTATTGGAGGAGTTAAACAAGAAAACAAACAAGATAATTATAAATCTTGATAAATGCAGTGAAGGAAGTGAATGAGGTGATGTGATAGAAAGCAATGGGGAGAGACTATTTTGAGCAAGTTGGTTAGTAAGGAACCTGCCGCGGCTGGGAGTGATGGTTGGTGCGTTTGGGGAAGGGCAAGAAAGCCAGGGTCCCTGGTGCACACTGGGCGTAGGGAGTGCTGCGCACGAGGCCGGGCTCACATCTCACAAGGCTTTGGAGGCCTTGGAGGCAAATGTGAGAATTTTATTGTGAGAAGAGTAGACAGTCATTTGTAGTTTTTAAAGCAGGGATATAGTATGATCTGATTACTGTTTTTAAAAGCTCTCTCTGGCTTTCTCTGGAAAATGAATTATAGGAGAGCAAGGGTGGTGGCAGGGGAATTAAAACAGAATGGATGACTTACTGATAAATTTTGGAGATAAAACCACTAGGACTTGCTGATTTGGTAGGAGAAGGGAAAGGAAAAATCAAGAATATCTCCACCTTGTGCCTGAGTAACCGGGGTGAATAGCGGTGTCATGTACTAGATGGTGGAGACTAGAGAGAGAATAGACAGGGCAGGCAGTATCCAGGTGAAAATCAAGATGTAGACTTGACAAAGCTGAGGTTAAAATGCATGTTAAACACCAATGTGGAGGTGTCGGGTACACAGCGGCATCAAGTATGGACCTCTGAGAGTGATCAGAGTTGGAAATACATACGCTTAAATACATAAACCTTCAGCAAATATAGATGGCATTTAAAGGCCAGGTAAGACTACTTTGAAAAGGCAGTGTGTACTGAGAAAAAATGAATGGTCCAGGACTGATTATCAAGGACCTTCATCATTTGGAGGTCAGGTAGAGGGGAAAGAGCAAGGAAATAAGACCCAGGAGTCACTAAGAAAATGGTATGAAAACCACTGGAGGGTAGTGTCGTGGAGACCAAGAGAGGAGAGCATTTCAGGAGGAGGGGAGAAGGCCAGCTGCATCATCTGTGGCTCAAATATAAAGGTAGAGGCATCACCATGGATTTTGACAGTGTGGGGTTTGGTAAGGAACCTTGATGAGGCATCTCAGAAGTATGGAAGACAGACATCAGAGTGGCATGTGCTAAAGCATGAATGGTGGGAGAAAAAGGAAAGCAAGTTAAGTCAAATCCCTTAAGTACTCTGGCTGGAAATGGAGAATAAAAAAGGTTGCTAGAGAGAATATAGGGTCAAAGGAAATATACACTTTTTAAAGATATAAAACTCTTGACCATGATTTTGCATACTGACTAGCAGCGGTCCCCCACCTTCTTGACACCAGGGACCGGTTTTATGGAAGACGATTTTTCCCCAGATTGGATTGGAGAAGGGGGAAGCTCGGGAGCTCAGGTGCTTAAGACAATTTTCTACAGACAGGGCTGGGATGGAACTCAGGCCTTTATAGGGTTCCTAGCAGGCCCCACTGACCCCTACTGAGCCTAGGCCCAGGCGGTTGGGGACTGCAGCTGATTAGAATGACTACCTTAACACATTGACTGCCACATTAGAAAAAAATATTTTTTCTCGGGGCCACGGTGTTTTATCAGTAAAATAGTTTTATTACTAAAATAGAATAAAAACTTCAAAAACAAAATGATTCTTTTTAATTTAATGAAAAATTTGTTATTGATTTCTATTCATTTAATCTACGTTTTCAGAATTACATTGTTAATATTAATTGTAATAGTAAGAGCATCAACAAGTAAGATTTTCACAAACCAATGGCAAGATTTTGCCCAGGTTTTGTTTCACGAGGCCTCGGGCTTGAAACTAGCCTGACTTAAAAGCAACTCACACAACAGTTAATGTGTTAACAGAAAGGAGGAATTCATGGCCCCTGTTCTTTCAAGAACAAAATCCCAGAAGAGACAAGGAAGGTGGGATCCAGAGCGTAAGTGGCCTTTTGTAGAAGGGACTCCTCCCCCATTGTGACAGGAGGGAAGGTGAGGAGAGTGGGTCCAAATGCAGGCAGATGTGTAGATTCAATGATAGGAAGATGAGTGAACCCTCACTTGAAAGCTTCTATTTTCTTAAAGTAAAAAACATACTCACTAGTGAAGAATGAGTAAGGAAAGAATTGGGATAAACTGTCCCAACTAACTTAGGAGAAGAAAATGTGTTAAATAATCGTTTTGGAGAGTAGGAAATTGAGTTTATTAGGAAACATGCAAGACTTTCCTGGCAATTTTTAGTGCCATGTGATGTTCTTGTCAATTTAATATGGAACCAGTCAGCCCACTGTGTGCTTTCTTCCAGCGACATTCGATGCCCACATACAGATGCAGATAATGGCAGAAAATTGTGTTGAAACTGGATTACAATTTTTTGGATGTGGCCAAGAAGTGAAAATATTTATAAAGCAGTGACTATAATGATGGACTATGGAATTAAAATCATGTAAAGAAATAAGTGATGGGGCTGTGAAATTGACTTTCTGTCAATTTTGCGGTGGCTCACACCTGTCATCCTAGCACTCTGGGAGGCCGAGGCAGGAGAATTGCTCGAGGTCAGGATTTCGAGACCAGCCTGAGCAAGAGCGAGACCATGTCTCTACTAAAAATAGAAAGA
>VBSM01002608.1:65202649-65228684 GCA_008086735.1 Cheirogaleus medius
GTTTGTTCTTTTTACTTAAGATTGCTTTGGCTATTCATGGTTTCTTCTGGTTCCCTACTAAGCGAAGAATTATTTTTTCTAGATCTGTAAAGAATGCTGGTGGTATTTTGATGGGAATTGCATTGATTCTGTAGATCACCTTAGGTAATATTGACATTTTAACGATATTGATTCTACCAATCTATGAACAAGGTAGATTTTTCCATCTGTTTAAATCATCTGCAATTTCTTTTTTTAGTGTTTCATAATTCTCCTTGTATAAATCTTTCATATCTTTCGTTAAGTATAGTCCTAGATATTTAATTTTTTGAGGCTATAGTGGAGGGTATTGCGTTTTTGATTTGAGTTTCTGCTTGATGGTTCTTGGCATATATGAATGCTTCTGATTTGAGTATATTGATTTTATCACCTGAAACATTACCAAATTTGTTTATCAAATCTAGGAGTCTCTTGGATGAATCCATGGGTTTTTCTACGTATAATATCATATCATCTGCGAAGAGTGAGAGTTAACCCTCCGCTAATATCATATTAAATGGGGAAAAATTGAAATAATTCCCTCTTCGATCTGGAACTAGACAAGGATGCCCACTATCTCTTCTCCTATTCAACATAGTGCTCGAAGTCCTAGCTATAGCAATCAGGCAAGAGAGAGATATTAAGGGCTCCCAAATAGGGGCAGATGAAATCAAACTGTCCAGTTTTATTTTTAAAACATGTTGAGAAAATGTGAATTTTTTTTCAGATAGGATTAAAACCCAAATATGAAACAGACTTCAATATAAAAATAATTTTGCACTCAGTGGATTTTAATGAGTGCAGTTTCTTTTTAGCATTCTTCTCTTTCTTGCATTTCAAAATCTCTTAAGATTCAACAATTGAATTTGGTCTTCTATGTTAAATGGTTACATTTTTTTATTTTTAAATTTATCTTCTCACCTTTTTGAAGCATAGCATACATTTTAAAGATTTTCTTATATGGAAGCAATCTGAACAATAATTTTGTGAATATATGTCTACTGGCCTGAATTTGATTTGTGGGATGGGGAGAACAGTTGAAAATAAAGAAGAAAAAAGAAAGGACTCTCAGCATAAATGAATAAGATTTATGCCTTTAAAAAATAACTTTTAGATCCCAACTTTAAGTTATATTTCTGCACTGATTGTTATAAGGTTTACAAATTTGGATGTATTTCAGTAGTGAAATTTTCACTGTACAAAAATGTTCTTCATCTGATTTTTATTTTTGTTACATCCCAGACATATATTTGTATATGTAGTATACAAATAGTAGTATACATATAGTAGTTTTGTATCTCTCTTCTTTTTTTTCCTAAATTTCTACCTTCAGTTCTCTTGAGGCCTTTTTTTATTATTGTTGTTATTAAATATCTAAAGAGGACATGCAATATTTTCATAAAATTGGTATTTTAATTTCTCAGCATTTGTGTGATGTCTTAGTCCCTTTGTGCTGCTATAACAGAATGCCACAGATTGGGTAATTTGTAAGCAACAGAAACTTATTTCTCACAGTTCTGAAGGCTGGGAAGTCCAAGATCCAGGTGCTGGCATCTAGTGGCTGGGGAGGGCCTTCTTGCTGCATCTTCACCTGGAGGAAATGGGAAGGGCAAGAAAGCAGGGGAGCCCCAAGCTGCATGAAACCTTTTTTATCTGGGCTTTTATCCCATTCACAGGGAGGAGCCCTCATGGCCTAATCACCCCTTAAAGGCCCACCTCTTAATACTATCACTGTGTCAACACCTGACTTTTGGATGAGCACATTCAAACCATAGCATGTGATAATTAGGAAAGGGATTACTAATAAGGAGGATTTCTAACAGTGAAGTCCTTGAAGATGACTGTAGCAGAAATCACTCTTATTGACTAAATTTGCTTTCCTATTCAGACTCTAGAGAAAGAGTTTTCACAAGAGGCTGCACAGATATACTAAGGAAAACTTAGAAAACAACTGACTGGCCATTTTGTCTGGAGATAGTTTTACATTTAAAAATATTTTCATCATTAGCTCATAAAATGATAGACATTCCTATCTAATAGTATTATTAGTGTCTATTTTTAGGTACAAACTCTATGTCCGAAATGTGTCAAGTGTTTTACACATATTCTCTCCTATCCCTGCCAGAAGGTTTGTCATGTAGGTATAAGGTCTAGAAACCTTATGGAGAATTGAGGCTGACAGAGGTTAAAGAATTTTACACAATTATGCAGTGGCTAAGGCAAGACTGGAGCTGAGGTCTGTGTATTGCTCCAATTCTTCACTGACCATCCGTTTTGTGTTTGGGATAAGGAAAGTGGTTTTGAAATGATTTTTACTTGCTTTAGGCACGTTTCAGAAACAAACAAACTTCTGTAGCACATGTTAAGAATTTAAAAAAACAGAGCAAATAATTTTGCTTCGTTTGCAAAACAGATGAAAGTCTTGTCCGCTATTCATTGAATTCACATTTTACATAATGAATATACAATTTTAAATCTGCTTATGTCTCAGTCTTCATCTAGAGCCAACTCTGAGAGAGTCCCCAAGGGCCAGGGCTGTTCCCAGAGTTCTTCCAAGTAATTTGCAAGGTCTAGAAAGTTAAGTCCAAACAAAGTCATTTACCATGAGAAAAGGGAAAAACTGGATAGGTTACCAAATAATCATGCTGTGCCTGAAATACTTTTCTTTTGCCTTCTTGTGGTGCTGCCTTTATGTTAAGTTTAAGGAAGTGCCTTTCTGAGTAGCTGCCTGGGGGAGTATTTTTACTGTGAGCAGACAGGGACTCATGTACACTTTCTACTTAGCATGCATCAGTTTGCAAGAGCAGTTTCTTCTTCTTTTCTTTACCATGTGTGCAATGATTTCCTTCATATCTGTGAATAGAACTTGTTTTCTGTAACTCAGTCATCTTGAAGAATTCCTTTATTTTTCTACTACTGAGTCAACAGATGCAAAAGCCTCAGAACAATTGAATTTATTTAAAAATCTGTTGTTTTTTTGTGGTAGTTGTTTGGATTGTGCCTTTAAAATATGGACTTAGTATTCATCATTTTGAAAGAATAAATTCACTTCGAAGCCAGAAGAACACCGTTGCTGGCTAATAACAATTTTGCCATTTAGAGCCAGCTTGTAAAAGTCCTCCCTTAACAATATTCAAATATGCATTGAAGAATTAGTGGCAGGCCTCAGGCTCTGTCTAGTATAAATTTAAAAAAACAAAATAAGTAATGTAGACCACTGGCCTTTATCTGTTCCTTTCCATAGAACATTCTGAATCTGGGGATATTAAGGAAATTCCTGTAAGTGGTTGTTAGTGGTTGTGTGGAGTCCTCTGAGGTCCATCCTTTTTTTTCACATTTTATTTAAATTATTTTTCTTTTTTTAATACTTCAGAATATTAAGGGGGTAAAAATGCTTTGGTTACATATATTGCCTTTGCACTGCCCGAGTTGGAGCTATGAGCCTGCCCAACAGCCCTTTCTGTTCTCTTTCTGTGGTTCTTTCTGTTCCCTGAGGTAGCTGCTTGTTCTTGGATGAATCTGAGAAATTGGTGGCGATCACAGACTACCAAAGCACATCCCTGTGAACCTTACTGATGAACTTCGTAACTCAAGAAAATCTGGTAAAATATAAAATATCTAAGATAGTGCTACTCTATCACTAGTTTAAAAGGATCAGAGAAAGATGCCTGACATTTGATCCAATCTGTTAATACATTCCTAAGTTTTTGTCTGACATCATTGTTTAATCACAGCCATTCATCCACTTTTCCGGCTTGGTGAGATTCCAGCTTACTAAACTGAAATGTCTGGTTCACACACAGTCTCCTCCTCTGTCACATTGGTTCAGAGCTCACAATTTTCTTAATTCTAAAGAATATCCTTCCTCATGCTCCTTGATATTATGTTAAGATCTCCACAACATGCTTTAGTTGTGCTGCATTAACTCTTTGTCTCCAAATGCATACTGATGCCTACCATGAAAAGTAAACCAAAAACTAGACATGCCATGTCCTGAGACTATAGCAACACACAAGGCCATGAGTCTTTGACCTCATTTTTCCATGCATCTTCAAACCAGTCGTTTCTTCTTTGCTTCTGTCAGAGATTTCTGCTAATCATTACTTCCTTTTTAATACCCCTATTTGTATTTCTCTTTCTTTTATAATATTCTAGAGGATTATTGAGTTCTCAACTGGAGTATTCTATTCCTGTTGATTTTGCACACAACTATACTGGATGTTATTTCAGAACACTCTGGTTCTAATATTTTGCTACCTCAAAAATAATAGAGCATGATGAAACTAGAGAAGCTGCTTAATCAACCTTCCTCCTTTTGAATACTAAGAAGACTAAGGAGCATAAAAGTTAAGTGACTTTTCCAGAAGCTTACAATTAATTAGTAACAGAGATGAAATTTGAACTTAGGGCCCCTTACTATAGGTCCAGACTTATTTCCATACTATTCTGTTCTCCAGATAAAATGGAACTGGAGTGTACACCACAGTAAAACTTAAGTACACCAAAGGGAATATGAAGAAAAACCAAAGCATAGCATCCATAACGATGCCAAGAATTTACCCCAGTCCTCAGGTTTACTTAGTCCCGTTTCTTTGTTTTTGTTATTTGTATTTAAATCGAATAGCACTCTGACCTTAGGTGATTTTCATTATATAACCTAACTTTTCCATGGAGACAAGAAGGAGTCCTCTTCTTTGAGTACTCAGGCCAGCAAAGGCCTGCCTTGCAGGGCTGGTGAGCGAGCACAGAGCGAGGCTCATTGTTCTTTCCCTTCTCAGCCCTCTTCAGGACCTGGTGTGTGTGGCAGGTATTTGGTGGCTACTTCTGTAAGGGTGTTGCTTTATCCTATGCCTGGGCTACTGCCAGCAAGGCCAGAGTGCTAGATTCCTTTTCAGTGACCCGCTAATATAATAAACGTGTTTCATAATAATGCTTTAGAATTTTGTGTATTAGCACCTCAGTTTCTCATCCTGTCAACATTTCAGTTTTATTTTCTTCAAATATCTTTTGTATAACACAAGTTGTGGTCACTTCACGTGAGAAATAGTTCTTTAGTAAAGTTTTCACATTGTAGTTTGCTAAAACTCACAAGTAAGACTTTACAATAACAATGAAATACTCCCCTTCCTAAGGCCTCCAGTTCTGCTGGTCAAATAGATACCTTCCTCTTATGTATTACAACCCTGTAAATTTCTCTGTGAATTTGTCAACTTTCTACATCTTTACTCAATATGTCACTGTAGTTCTATGTTGTAAAATGGTTTGAAATATTTGAGAAATGTCATATCCTTTACAAAGTTAGTCACATAGTTTGTGCATAGTGTGCACTCAAATATGTTCTAACTGAATGCCTCTTTGAAGTAATGAAATTTTGTTCTCTTTCCCAACTTCTCAAACAGTTGTGTAATAAAAGCATGAATCTAGAGTTTTATATAAAACAGACTTTTCTAGTGGTAGAAATATTTGCATATAAGAGGTAAAGCTGTTCATAATATGCAGCTAGGTGGAAGATGAAAGGAAACCAATGTCTTTGAGTAAATAGGTGGAATAATTGTTATTCTTGGTTGTAAAATTTGAAATGATTTGTATCCTTTAGATTTGACCTGCTCCTCGGCCCTGTTATCTTCCATGCAAACACACATATTTCTTCAGAGTGTCATTTTTCTTATTATCATAAATTTAGTAGAGTATATGCCAGTCAGACATTCCATGATGAGTGTAGAAACTCTTTCTTGAGATTTTCCATCTTGAAATGGAAACACATCATGGAGTCGGGTGAGACAGAAGGCATTGATAGGTGGCTGCACACACAGGACTCTACAGAATTGGTTATGCTTTGGGACTTACCATGGGTAGGTCATGTCATATCAGTTAGCATTAATAAGTCAACAAATTGATGAGGAGAGAGGAATCTTTTCTTGGAACAAAATAAACTTGCTGAGTCTAATGCCAAATGTCATCTTATTAACTAAAAATAATATATACGATGTGAAGTCCAACATCAATAGTCAGTACATTCTTTGCCTATAAAGAAATGCCTTGGATGCTAAATTACAACAGTAACAGTGACTTATTGAAATAATGAATAAATAGAACACTTAGTAGAGGGACATTGACATTTATTTGACTAGTTTGTTCGATATCAAAATGGAAAGTTTCATAGAAATCCAAACAATTAGATGCTTCAAGGGAGATCATGAAATATGATGATGGAAAGATATATGACTCAAATATTTAATACCATCAATATCAGACTGTGAAACCTCCTGTGTCTATCTATATTAAGGCTACATCTTCCAATTAAAGAAATTCCTACAGAGGTATGACAGGACATTCTTTTTCCTGGATTTTTTTTTTTTGCATAGCTTATTTCTGGTTCTTTTGCCTTTAATTTTCATTCTTAATAACTAAATGGACCATCCTCATATATTCTTGTCATCTTTTTGCTAAAGAATTTATTAAGTCTCCCTTTCTACATAGTAATAATAGTGATGCAAATAACATCCAGCCTGAGATGTGCCTTGTAGCTATCTGCGGGAAGGGGAAAAAGTCAAGGCAGAGGTCCTGGCTTATGACTGATTCTGAGTATAACAGAAAAATTGATATGGCTCACAAGAACTGAGCAAGACATGGAGTAGTAGGAGATGATGTGGTGAAAATAGACTGTAGTGGAGCAAATGGGGAAACAGGGAATATTCGTTCATTGATCCATGAGGAAGATGGTGATGGCTGGGATCAGGGTGGCAGCAATATAAGACATAAGAAATGGTTAGATGCTGGATAAGTTTTAAAGAGAATCAGCGTGATTTGCTAATGGATTGGGTGTGGGGTGTGAGAGAGAGGATTCAAAGGTTTCCAGATATTTTGGCCTGAGCAACTGGAAAGAGAGGGCTGTCACTGAGATAAAAAGAGTGATGTGGAGAGTGGTTTCTTCCTCCCATTTTGTTCAGCTGGGCAGGTAGAGAGTAAATGGTAAGTTGAGTATATTAAGGTATGTTTCCTAAAGTGGGTAAATGTATCCAGAAAGTGGCAGTAGTTGAGGGTGTATTCAAGAGAAAGATTGTACTAATGAACCATGGATTTTAAGCTAAGTAAAGCAGGAAGTGAGGGCATAAGTAAAATTGTGATGGATCAATTGATCATTGGGATTGGAGGTGCTGAATAACTGTGGTGGTACTAAAAGAGTGAGTTGGAATGAGGGAAGATGATGGTCAAAGGATGGGATAATGGAAATTGAAATTATGGGTGGGTTATACCTATCAATGAGTCTGACTTGGGAGTGAAGGGCTGAGATAAAGTGCTGAACGAGAACCTTTGATCATTAGAGCGGAGAAGGTTAAGTATCTGAAAGGCCAGGGTATTGAGAGAGTGGGGTTTTTGGATGTTGATATTACAAAGAATTACAATAGCACTGAATATGTTACAGGAACCTGGAAACTAAAATTTTCAAGAATTGGGAGATAGTGGTCCAGAGTTGCCATAGTTGACTGCAACAAGGAGGTATATTAGGTGGAATCTGAGGACATTCAAAACTGGGTGTTTTTGTGGAGGAGGGAAGGAGAGTATCTGGAAGTAGCAGTAAAGATACCTACCTAACTTCTGTACTCCACGGTACTGAGCTTTAAGGAGAGAAAACAACATCCACTCCTGGAGAAGGTCCCAAGGAAAGCAGTGCTCTCAGGGGAAAGAGGTTAGAACAAGAAGGTGAAGATAGGTCAGAACAAGATGGAAGACATCTTCAGAGTAGAGTCTGAGAACAGGTGATTGTGGATGCTTGCATATTTAATTGATTGAGATATCAACGACTATCAATAGACTATGTTATTCATCTTTGGGTTCCATATATCTATCACAAAAAAGCATCATCGAATGATTTAATGTTGTATACGTTCCCCCAAAATAATGTAAAACTTTTTAGAAAATAAATCTCAGCCATAGTATAGATCCATGAAAGTTTAATGTTTGTCAGTCTATAAATAACTGTACCAGTGAGTAACTGGGTACTCAGCTTATAAATGTCCAGGCGACTGTAACTGTATATCATGCATAACTTATTTAAGTTGCCAGCACCTCTTCTCACCCCCTCTTCAACGTGCCCAACTTCAGTATTGAATTTAATTTCATTTGTGATTCTTTACTGGTTTTTCAGCCAGCAATAGAGTGTCATTATCATTCTCAGAGCACCACCAATTCCTGTTAATCAGCCCTATAATTGCAAGTGAAAGAATTGAATACACTTGAGTTTACCATGAAAATTAAAAAATAAGATGGAAAATCCACTAATTGCTCATTTCACGTTGAGAAGATCACATAATTACCCAAGCGTCCCTCTGGCACTTTGAATTGATGCCGCTGACTGTACAGGGTGGTCCAGGTGTTCACAGGACGTGCTGTCTTCAATTGTGCCACTTTCCTATTTGTCAGTAGTCACCATGAAAACGCTAAGAAAAATACTACTACTCTGAAGCAAAAAAACACCATGTAACAAAATTTCTACTCCCTTTCCCAATATGCAAACCTTTTTGTGAATTCACTTAACATCCTGAGTGTGTTTTGGGAGGGATGTCCCAGGGCATGGGCATGCCAAGCACAAATCTAGGGAGAAAATATAAATTCAAAGGTAATTCATATGAAGTAGGGACCATACTGTGATTCCTTATAAACAGCAGCACAGTTTTGAATAATATGATTCTATAAGGACATTTTCTAAACGACTTCATCAGTGATGGTAGTACGTGATGCTTGCGGTCAATTTATTTAGTCTGCCACAATCAGGTTCTGGGCTCAAAGAACTGATCTTTCTCTTTCAACCTTTTCTATGGGTAGTTCAATAACCACTAGAAAGCAAACTTGTTGAGAAAAGGGATTTTGTTTTGTTCATTTTCATATCCACAGTCTAATACCAGAGTTTATTACCAATCTAGAATGTAATACTTGTTTTTTGAATAAATGGATAAAGTATCCTATATATGGAGATACATATATATGGATATATATGTGTGTAAATATATATGAATATCCATGGTTCAATCACCTTTAAATCAAATTAGGTTGAAAACGTAAGTACTAGTTAGCTCATTGGATGGAGAATGTTACTGAAAGTGCAAAAAAGTCAAAGTTCAGGCCTGTCATCATAGACATGGTCATCACAGAAGCTGTGATGATACATGAACACCTAGCCTATGCATCATATTCCCAGATATGGTACATAAATGTATTTGAAGCTAGGAGACAATGACAGAAGAAAATTACAATTAATATTTATTTCTGACCAATAGGATCAGAAGAAACAAATTATATATTTCAATTTTGTTAACTAGAATAAAACAAGTCATAAAAAGAGCTGACATGGAACCACTTTTTTTCACATAACTATTGTTTTTGATGTGCCATGACCTATTTGGTAAATGTATACATATAAACCTTTGCTGGCTTGGCTGCTTAACATTTGCATAATTTTGTGGCTTTATTTGCATATTGTATCACATATCATTTGAAGTTTTACTCTAGTCTTAATTGTATTGAAGTTCTAGGAAACATAGCATATTCTAGGCTGTGCTCTAGATATAGCAAATAGGTAGGAATCTCTCATAATTTAGAAAACAAAAATTGTCTACCATTTATGTTTATGTCACCCCTTTTCACCAATTCTTTCTCTTTTAAGTTAAGACTTTAACAGGACAAGGGCAACATATGTAACCTAAACATTTGTACCCCCATAATATGCAGAAATTTTTTAAAAAGTGAAAAAAAAGATTTTAACAATTTCTCTGCCATAAATAAAATAATTAATTACCTTTGCTAATTTTGATATCTCACTAAGATGTATTTTATTACTATTCTACTGAAGTAGTTGCATTTAACATTTGAAATTTATTGTAAATTTTTATGGAAGCACTGATAGTTTGTTAATGAAACTTACAAGATATATGTGTACATTTCTATCTATTTGGCGGTTATAGAATCAAAAACACAGAGAGGATCACATGTACAAATAATAGACATAATGAAAAATTAGAATCTATCGCACGAGCACAGTACATTATTTTTTTTTATTTCAGCATATTATGGGGGTACAAACGTTAAGGTTACGTACATTGCCCTTGCCTGCCCTCCCTACCTGAGTCAGAGGTTTAAGCCTGCCCATCCCCCAGACTGTGTGCATTGCACTCACTATGTATGTAAATACCCATCCCCTCCTGCCCCCTCACACCTGCCCAACACCTGATAAATTTTTTTTGTTGTTGTTTTTTTTAACATTTTGGTTACATTTTATATCTTTGCTTCTCCCTAGCAAGGGTTAGAGGTATGCCCTTTCCCTCCACAATGCTCTCCACATCCCTCATTTGTGGGTCTACCCCCCAACCCCCGAATCCCTGGTGAACACCACCACCATTTGAGCACCATAGTGTTAATCAGTCAGTACCAATTTGATAGCGAGTACATGTGGAGCCCATTCTTCCAATCGTGTGTCACCTCACTTTGGATAATGGGCTTAAGCTCAATGCAGGATAATATAAGCGGTGCTGGCTCACTGTCGTTTCTTAGAATTGAGTAATATTCCATTGTAAACATATAAAAAATTTAAATAATCCACTCATGAATTGACAGGCACTAGGGTTGTTTCCACGTCCTTGCAATAGTGAATTGTGCTGCCATTAAACATTCGAGTGCAGATGTCTTTATAATAGAATGTCTTACGCTCTTTTGGGTAGATGCCTAATAATGCTATTGCTGGATCAAATGGTATTTCTATTTCTAGCTGTTTGAGGTATCTCCAAATTCTTTTCCACAAAGGTTGCACTAATTTGCAGTCCCACCAGCAGTGTAAGAGAGTTCCTGCCTCTCCACATCCTCACCAGCATTTGTTGCTTTGGGATTTCTTGATACAGGCCAATCTCACTGGGGCTAGGTGGTATCTCATTCTTTAGATCTTCAGAAATACCTTTATATTCAGTATTTACCTATGGGAGTACTACCTTTGCAAATGTTCCTATTTATGAAAATGCTAAATAAATAAATATTTATTTATTTATTTATTATTTCATTTGTATTATTTTTATGTACTCATTGTCATATAATGTTAAATGAAATGATAGATATTAAATTGAATCCAGCAATGCGATTTGTTACAACAATTGATTATATTTGATTGTTAGTGAAGGCTGGAGTATCTGTATTTTAGATACTGGGCCAATATTAGGGCACAGTGATTGAAAGGCAAAGAGCTGGGATGAATGAATCCCTCAAGTCCAGATTTCCTAACTTTTTCATAGTAAGCTTTCCATGGATTTTGCTGTCTTAAAATCATCAAATAAAAAACCTTCTAAGTACAAATGTGCTGTTAACTGTAGAATTCATAGTGAAGTATTGAAATGATTAAACGCAATTCATTTTATTGGATGTCGAAACTGGAAAATTATTTTAAGGTCAATACTCACTTGTTTGGCTAAAGTCCCTACTCTTGACTAATTTATTATAGTTATATAAAAATAAATTCAACTTTTACTACTTTGGTAAAATATACAGATATTTATCACTGTCAAAGTCTTAATAAAAGTAAGATAAATCTTAATAGTGTTAAATGTGTTTTCAGCAGCCAAAATAAAACTGGCTGGAATAAACACAGTAAGAACTGAGATTTTGACTGCTCTAAGATTCAAACCTGTTTTATTGATGTGTCAAAAAGATTGGAAGTTATTTTTCTTTGATTTCTTTTTATTTGCAGAGGGAGGGGTTTGTAGGTTTCAAAGACATAACTATATATGACATTGTGTTCATTTATCTATATGGGTATGCCATTTAACCAGTTAGATAGAGAGAGAGACTGAGACAGATATTTGTAAAGATTATATCAGCTTAGCAGTATGGTATCCAATCTGATGCCAAACATTGACAATACAGAAATGTAATTCTTTCTCTGTAATAACGCCTTTGAAATACAGAGAGTGGCATACATTGTTTTTTAACTAATTGAGAATTTAGTAAAGGCATGGTTTTAATAACTGTATAACAGAGGTAACAATTTTTATTTAAAATATTTACTAGTTCTTGGTTGGCTGGATGTTTAAATTTAGATGTTTGTGTGAAAATGAAGGTTTCTATCCAAAATAAATTTTCAATCTTGACATTTGTATACTGTCAAGACAAAAGTTGAGTTTATCCTCTGAAGAGTTTGTACAGCATAAATCAGTGAGTGAAAACATCCATCTCTGTGTGAAAAAACAAAGTAGTTTTTTTATTTCACCTCATAAAACATGACAAACTATAGCTGAATATAAAAATGACACAATTGCATTCCATGGTGCGCACACATACACACACGCACACACACACATACGTGAACACACATTTTCTTTATCCATTTATCCATTGAGGGACAGTTAGGTTCCTTCCATACCTTGGCTATTGTGAATAATGCTGAAATGCATGTGGAGTTCAGGTATCTCTTTGACATAATGATTTTAATTACTTTGGATATATACCCAGAAGTGGGATTGCTGGATCATATGGCAGTTCTATTTTTAGTTTTTTGATGACCTTTTATACTATTTGCCACAATGGCTCTACTAATTTAAATTCCCACCAACAGTGTGCAAGGATTCCCTTTTCTCCACATTCTCCCCAACATTTATCATTTGTCTTTTAGATAGTAGCCATTCTAACACGGAGTGAGGTGATATCTCATTGTGGCTTTAATTTGCATTTCTCTGGTGATTAGAGATGTTGAATATTGTTTCATATGTCTGTTTGTCATTCATAATTCTTCATTTGAGAAATGTCTTTTCAGAACTTTTGCCCATTTTTAATCAGGTTGTTTTCTTGCTATTGAGTTGAGTTTCTTATGTATTTTGGACATTGGTTTGCAAATACTTTCTCCCAATCCATAGGTTGTCTCTTAACACTGTTAACTGCTTCCTTTGCTATACAGAAGCTTTTTAGTTTGATACAATGTCATTTGTCTACTTGTACTTTTTGAGTCCTACCCATGAAATCATTGCCCAGATCAATGTCATGGAACTTTTCCTCTGTAGTAGCTTTAAAGTTCCGGGCTTTATGTTTAAGTATTTAGTCCATTTTGAGTTTATTTCTTGTGTATGGTGTGAGATAAGGTTCTAATCTCTTTCTAAATTTATTCTTCAAATATGGAAATCCAGTTCTCCCAATGCCATGTTTTGAAGAGACTGTCCTTTCCCCATTGTGTGTTCTTGGCACCTTTGTTAAAATAAATTCACCATAAATACTTGGGGTTTATTTTTGGACTTTCCATCCTGTACCGTTGGTCAGCATTTCTATTTTTTTTATGCCAGTCCAACCTGTTTTGATTATAATAGCTTTATTTTGTATATATATACATATATGCATGTATTTTTTCAATATATTAAGGTGGTACATGTGTTTTTATTACATGGATGATTATACAATACTGAAGCCAGGGCTTTTGTCTGCCCATCATCAAAATAGTGTAAATTATACCACATGAGTAAGTTTTTAGCACTCACTCACCTCCCAACTTCCCCCCTTCTTAGTTTCCAGTATCCTTTACACCACTTTATGACTGTGTGTACCCATTGTTTAGCTCCCACTTATTAGTGAAACCATGTGGTGTTTGTTTTTCCACTTTCTTGAGATACTTCATTTAGACCATACTTCAGTGGTCTCTAGTTCCATCCACATTGCTTCAAAAGACATTGTTTCATTCCTTTTTATGGCTGAGTAGTACTACGTGATGTATATATATGCCACATTTTCTTTATCCACTCATGAATTGATAGGCTTAGGTTGATTCCATATCTTCGCAATTATGAATTGTGCTGTAATAAACATTTGGGTGCAGGTTTCTTTTTGAAATAATGCCTTCTTTTCCTTGGGGTAAATACCCAGTACTGGGATTGCTTGATCGAATGGTAGGTCTACTTTTAGCTCTTCAAGGAATCTCCATACTGTTCTCCATAGAAGTTGTACTAATTTACAGCCCCAGCAACCGTAGATAAACTTTCCTTTTTCACTGCATCCATGCCAAATCTATTTTTTTTTTATTTTTTAATAATGGTCATTCTGATAGGGGTAAGGTAGTACCTCACTGTGGTATTAACTTGCATTTTCCTGATGATTAGTGATGTTGAACATTTTTTCATTTGTTGGCCTTTTGTCTATCTTCTTTTGAAAATTTTCTTTTCATGTATTTTGCCCATTTTATGATGGGGTTATTTGTTTGTTTGTTTTGGCTGATTTGTTTGAGTTTTTTGTAGATTCCAAATATCCCTTTGTAGGATGTATAGTTTGTGAATATTTTCTCCCATTCTGTAGGTAATCAGGGAGTGTGATGCCTCTAGCTTTGCTCTTTCTGCTCAAGATTGCTTTGGCTCTTTGAGGTCTTTGGTGATTCCCTATGAATTTTAGGAATTTTAGGATTTTTTTATATATTATGTAAAAAATGACATTGGAATTTTGATAGGAAAGTATTGTTATTTTAACAACATTAATTCTTCTAATTCATGAATGTAGAATACTATACAGCCTTTAAAAAGAAGGGAATTCTATCATTTGTGACAATATGAACAGAACCAAATGACATTATGCTAAGTGAAATAAGCCAGGCACAGAAAGACAAATACTGCATGATTTCACTTACATGTGGAATCTAAAAGTTCAATCTCATAGAAACAGAGAGTAGAAAGGTGGTTACCAGATGCTGAGGGCAGGGATGGAGAGGGATGGGAGAAAGGAAGATGTTGATTAAAGGGTATGAAGTTTCAGTTAGATGGGAGGAATTTAGTGATCTATTGTACTGCATGGTGACCACAGTTAATAATAATGCATTATATATTTCAAAATTGTTAATAGATTTTTAATGTTATCACTACCCCCAAAATATTATAAGTTGGCAAGGTGATGACTATATTAATTTGTTTGATCGAGTCTTCCCAAAATGTATATATAGATTAAATCATCATATTGTACCCCAAAATATACACAATTATTTATCAATTAGAAGTAAATTTTAAAAAAGAAAAATGTTACCATTGGTCAAATTTTATTGAAATCAACTATAATAGTATTCTCCAAAATTTTCAAATTAGAGAATATATTGCATCTAGTTTGCAAAGTGTATTTATGTTTATTTCTTATCTTATAACAGACTTTAGTGATAGGGGAGGTAGAAACTGTCACCCTGTGTTACAAACAGGAGAAATAAGAGTTTGAAATAAGAAATAAGAAACAAACAGGAGAAATAAGAGCTTGAAGTGACATCTCTAAGTTCACAGTACTACTATGTAAGAAGCAATATTCCTCCAAGTGGGGATCAGATTTGTTCCATTGATCTGACTTTTTGTTTATTTGTCTGTTTCCTGGTAAAATCATATCACATTGTACAATTTAACAATTCTCGTTCAGTTAGAAGGCTACTTTCTTTAATAGCATACTGCCACTAGAAGATATGGTACACATTCCTAAAAGACAAGGCAACACAATAGGATAAAACTGTTATAACACAGGGAAATGATAGGATGAATTTGATGCCATCAGATTAGCTATCTTAATATCTAGGAACTGCTGAAAGTAAAATATTGATATAATATGGAATTTCTACATGATTCCCAAAATATCTATTTATAAAAGATCCAACTACATAAATGAAAAATATTTGGAATATTCTTATTTATTGGTTCTGAAAATAAGAGACAGTTTTCTCTAGAAAATGCTCTTGAGAGAAGAAATCATTTATCAAAGATTGTAAGAGTGTTCATTTCTTCAATTTTTGTATTAACCTAATATTGACAATATTTTATACTGCTACATAAAGATATTGTTATCATATTTAGGATTCAATATTTGTCAAATGCAATTGGAAACCTTGCTTTTATACTAAATAAAGAGGAAAGTTGAGTTTCTGTGAGTGAACAGTTGGAGTTACATAAATAAGTACATAATGATTATAATAATAATTAAGATTTTTCACTTAATAGCCACATGACTTCAGATAAGTTACCCCTTGTCTCCTGAACTTTTTTTAGTTCTATCATTTGTAAATAAAATAAGGATTCCTCTCTTACTGGAATGTTGTCAGACTTAATTGGAATAAAGGGCTTTGAGACTCTAGAGTACACCCATTTTGGATGCTGTAACATTTGTTTTAAAACCACTGTTACTTTTTTTCCAAGGACAGAGATGTGCATAAAATATTTTGCATAAATATTGTGCATAAAATATTTCAGGCTTAATGACATATCCAAATCCCTCCTTGCTTTATAGGAAAAGTCAAACACATTTTTTTATATAATCTTGGGCTGAAAACTTAAAAAAAGCAATAAACCTTGCTTTTGAGAACATTCTGGTGCTCAGAATATTTTAATACTAATTGAAATACGGTGATGATACAATTAAGCAATATAAAACTTAAAGAGCTTGGCTGTATTCACATATTATATACTTTACTTCAGGTTATACAATTTTGTTCACTGTACCAAAAACATTCCTGTTTGAAAATACCCAGTGCCTCTCTGTTCATTTTTATTTGGATTCTATGGGCGAACATATTTCCTTTCCCATTCATTCGAACTCTTACTTTTCAAGTTGCTGTTACACAGGTAAGTTCCTGTATAGGCACTACAAAGAATAAAAGACAAAATATTTACAAACCTTGACCTCAAATTGCCTGGCAGCTAGTTGGATAAGGATGAATCAATTAAAGATAAATAGTAAAATACAGAGAAAAAGGAAAACAGGAGTGCCTTGGAAAGGTGCAGGAACCGTGCTTACTCTGCCATCTTCAAGGAGGAAAGGACGAGGTCAGCGTCGTGAGATCAAGCAAGGCCTGCGCCACCGAGTTTCCATGCAGGCGAATGCAGTTTGTCCACATTACTTGCAATAATTTTTGTTGCTATGCAAGTACCTCATAATCCGTGTGATATACAAACAGAATTTATCATGTTTTCTCGAATCACTCTTTTTGCTTGCCCTCATCTTCCTATTTCCTTAGGGGCATCACAACCTTCTCAGCTATCAAGGCTTAAAATGTTTGTAATCTTTGACCCTTCACTCATTCTCCACATCCGAACTCTGTGAGGGCAGGGGTCTGTGTCTTGTCTGAAGGTGTATTTATCTATTGTCTGTCTGGTTCCAACCTTGCCGAGACTAGCAACTCTCCACTTTGTGCGCCTGCCCTATGCCATTGCACTTCCGTGCTTGGCGTATCTATTTTCCACCTCCCAGGATGCCCTTTCTCTACAGTTATTTTTTGAGAGCTTAGGAACAGCCCGCTCAGATGCAGTCGTGTCCAGGACCCTGGCCTGTCCTCTTTCTCAGCGCAGACCTTCACTTCCGGACACCCTGCCCTCCCAGCGAACGTCGAATCTCTTTTTCAAATCCACAGCCCTCAGTTTCTACCTCTTTTACAGCCTATCCCATTCTATACCACATTACAATTATTCGAGAACATACTTTATTCCTTAGTTAGCTTATAAAACCATAAAGAAAAGGAATTGTTTTTTTGTGTTTTCATTTTGGTATCCTAAGTCTTGTGGGGTAAAATAGTGATAAATGTTTGTGTACAAATGACAGTGAATATGTGAATACATAACTGCAGATAACTTCATATTTAAATAATTTAACATTTCCTTGAGATTACTATTTTTTGGAAATTTTCCTACACACACAGTTCACGTGTTATCTAACGAAAAATGATATATATTTAGATATATACACATAGGGTTTTTCTTTACTTGAAATTTACTCTTAGTATTAGAAAAGAAGCATGTCTTCTTTTTAAGAATGCTACATTTACTCCTGCAGGAATTTAAATATAACCTTTTTGTTGTCAGGGATGGGGGTGGAGGAGCAGGGAGAGGTAGTTAATGATCTTCCTTGGAGTTAAAGCTTTTAAACCAGGAAAAATAGTGACCAGTATAGTTGGAAGAGACCTAAAAAGCACCCACATGTGGCTGGAAGAGGCTTGAGGCCTGCTTCACAAAATTTTCAAAATTCTACTATCTCCCAAATTTTATCCAATCACTCCTCAGTGATTCTTGAGTTCATTTTAATTTCAACTAAGTATATAGTAGGAAAGTATATAGAAAGCTCCCCTCTTTCTAATCTGAATTAGTTAGATACAATGATGTGGCTAGAGTGTGGCAGAAGCCAAGATAGGAATTTTAAAGGAAGCTGATAGAATAAACATGGGACATTTTCATTCTGGAGATGTTGGCTCCCTACTATCTGTCTATGCCATATGCAGAATTAATATTCTTCACTGTTTACAACAGTACATTTAGTTCAGCAAGGTGGGCAAGAGGACGAGTTGGGAAATTCTTTCTCAATGCATATTATATCTTGTATAGGAACAAGTGTTCTATACTAGTAAATGGAAATTTGAGATTATCAGAGAAGTCTGAATATAAATGGGGATAATTCAGAAGTACCCATATTACTAACAGAGCTTGTATCCCTTTAAATTATTGTGTCTAACTTTTTAATAAACCTACTTGTAGGTGTGACATATATATGCTTATATGTATATACACACATATCTGTATTTTTATCATTTTTGAAAGAATACATATAGAAGAAATGTTTATCTGTTTTATTGTATAGAACAAATAGAAATCTCCTAGTAAGACTATTTCTAAAGAAAGCTACAAATAAATATTTAGTGATCACAACTAAGATTTACTGAGCACTTAATATGTGCCAATCACTGTAGATTTTCTGCATTTTCTCTGCTTTTGTGTTTTCTCTGCACTACAACACTTTAAAGTATTATTTCCATGTTATAGATGAGAATACTGAGATTTAGGGAGCTTAAATAACTCACACGAGGTGAAATGATTTATAAATGGTGGTGACAGGGTTTTAAATCAGGCAGTCTGACCCCAAATCTCAAATACACCACATCAGGGGCCATCCATGTAAGTTGGCAACGTCTGTGTTGTCTGGATCATGAATGCCTCTCTGCCAGGTTACCCACTGGAGCTTCAGAAATACCAAATATAATTTCCATAAATCTTGCATGATCACTCTGCTGTAATGCTGTTACTCCATGCACCTGCATATTGTTCCAGGAAGATAACAGGTAAGCACTTGCCTGTAGAGCTGCCACATCAAGAAACAAGTGTCCCAGTCCCTGCAAAGCAGCAGCCTAATCACAATGACATGATCACATTAGGATTCAAAGTGAATTCACATCTGATACCATTTTTTAAAAGTTTTTAAACGCTTACACATCAGTTTTGTCACTGATGGGAGTTGACTCTTCAATTTTTATCACATGTTCAAAGACCACAAGTATTTGTACTTCTCTAACCAGTCGATGCTAAGCCAGGTTTTCTCTGAGTTACTATCATGGGAAGAACACATCAAAGACCACTGGGATATAGGATACATATCTTGTCGTAAAAAACACAAAATGCAAAATGCCAGAGTTAATCCCTATTGACGTCATGAAAGAAGGCCTGATTGTTTCGCTCAGTGCTTGAACATTTGGTGATGCTCAGCTGGGATCCAGAGGAGAGGGAAGAAGACAGGCAGCTTTCTAGAAAACAGTGGTGTCCATTAGGTGGCCCTGAAGAGCAGTGGAGAATAAGGCAGGATCCACTGGTATATGGCCCTAACCCTAGCTCTTGTACTCAACCTCTCTAATCCCCTATCCTTCTGGGCTCACTTGCTCAGTGTGCTATTGTCATCAAAGCAGGACATTAAACACACACTGAGATTTCTTCTTCTATTATGAGGATTGATGAGATTATGTTTGCAAAAGATTCCAGGAAACATCAAATGAAAGGCACTGCCTGCGTATCAAGAGCTGCTATATTTGAAGCAAAATATCATTCTTTTCTGCTTTTTTTTTCTTGTCTGCCTCAGGGACCCATGACAACATTCATTATTCCATTTTCCCAGCCTGGATGAGGTTGTAGAGAGGACAGAGCTCAAAGCTGAGGTCAGAGCTGCCTAGACAATTAGGTCTAACTTACATTGCTATTACCTCTTCTAAGTAGAGCATTTTTTTTAAAAAATATACTTTATGCACTTCTACACATATTTAAGTAAATGAAAGTTTCTTTTATTAAATACTTGAAGCCAAATCTTATAAGGAAAACTTTTCCCTGGCTAAGGTAATTTTTAATTTTTAACATTGCTATAAATTTCAAGATGCATGTGGAAAACAGAATGTTGTCTTGTTAGGCTTAAAAGAGATATGTTTGCTACTTTCATTTCTGATTTTGGTGATTGTTGTCATAAGTAGAATGGGGTCTTCTACTAGTTTCTATAGAAAATAGTTTTAGAGAGAGGCAGAATAGAATCACAGTTAAGAACACAGACACAAATCTCATAGAGTTAGGCTCAAATACTGGATCTGACACTTACTAGCTGCCTGGCTTTAGGCAAATAGATCAACCTTCCCAAATATTTGTTCTTTTTCTGTAAAAAATAGAATAATAATCTTACTTGTGGCATAGTGATATTATGAAGTAACCAGATATTTTTGTATGAAGTACTTGGCACAAGTTTTAAATGGATAGTCATTACTGATGATGTTTATGTGCTTTTGCAATCCATGTTAGAAGCAAAGAAGTTTGTGAGTACAACATTAGTATGGGAATTAGAAGGCTAACATTTCTCTCTCTGGCCTCCCTCTAATGATACAAGTGACCTAATGAAGTCATTACATTTTTCTGTTTGTTTTCTGGCAAGCTTGTAGCTAGCCTTGCTGAGGAAAAGTTTTTTGCCCTTCAGAAATACACCTGAACATTTATATATATACACATACACTTAAGCATGTATACAACATTTCTATCTATCTATCTGTCAATCATGGGGCTGTTTCTGCAAGCCACAGAGAACTCAGTCTAGTTACTGGCTTTGTGGTCAGAATGAGTCGATTGGCCCTCAGTTTGCTTATTTATAAAATGAAGAATTTGAAGTGAATGAACTCCCAATTTTAAATCCCTATGATTTAAAAATGCATCTTTTCTCATCTCCATATATAGATATGTAATGTGATATAGCTATATAATATAAGCCACTTCGCCAAGGAAGCCTTTCCTTACCTCCTAAGTCAAACCTCCAATGCGCACTTCATTACACCATGTCCCATCTCCCTGGGTGGCAGGGCTTGCACATGGGGCTACAATTCCCATACTATTTTTCTGCCCCACACCAGCACAGTGCCTGTACACAGTAGGGCCTCTGTCCACACTGATCGTAGGACTGTTTTATAGCTGAGGGCTGACTGCTGTGAGTTGTCAGATAAGCCGCCTAGAATCTGTTTTTTCTCACAGTATATTCCTCAAGCAGGGACTTTGTAATAAGGTCATCTTTTTAAGAAAACTAGATTGATTTTATTTTTTTATTTTTTTAATTGTTATTCATTTATTTTTATTTCAGGATTATGGGGATACACATGTTTTGGTTACAGAAATTGCTTTTGAGTGCCATTTGAGTCAAAGTTATGTCTCTTTTTTTTAAATACTGTATTGGCATTGTTCTTAGGATATTAGATAAAATCTGAGAATATAAACAAAATTTTAGCAATTTATTGAATGTAATCCTTGGAAAATAATCAAGAACAGAAGTCAGGGTGTGCTGAGCTGAGCAGATTGACCTCTCTTTTAAAAAGACATTACATAATATTTAAAAATTATGGACAGTATGCAGGACCGAGAAGAGCTGAGTGGGCTCCGGTGAGTCAGTGTGCTTCACTTACTGTGTGATCTTGGTCAGTCTTTTAGACTCCTCAAGTCCCTGTTTCTGAATTGAAGATTATACCTACAGGGGACAAGGGAAAACTTCTCCTTCACCCTCAAAAGGGTCACTGAAAAATTAACTCACCAAAGGCAAATTAGTAGGAGAAAAGGCATACAAATTTGTCAGCATGCATGGAGGAAGGCGGGGAGGAATTGCAGTGTGATCAACCCACTATGCAGTATGGTACAGGTGATTATATACCTTCTTAGGGTCAAGGGAGATGGCGAACTATGGATGATTTTAGAGGGATAGTAAATGATTTTAGGGGATGACAATGGCCTAGGACAAAGTCTGTTGGACCCACAGAGCAAACAATGTGACAAAAGTCTGCCCTGGTGTGTTGACAGACTTCAGTCTTTTTCCTGAAATATGAGTTTAGTTAATGAAAACTCAGGAGGGGACCAGAGGTAATTGTTTCCTTCTTCGGCTGACTGGACATTAGGCAGATAAGGGAACTGCAGAATAACGTCGTCCTGTTCTTCGGAAGGAACACAGGATTGAGCCCTAGGAGCTGGGGCACAGCAGGTAGAGAGGTCCAGAGAGACTGTGAGTCTCCTTCAGTTTAGGGTGTCAAAGCAGCATATTCTGGGGTATCAGTTTCTGAGCCCCAACATGCCTGATGAATAGTGATGATTAAATTAAATATATTGTATAATATCTCAGAACACCACCAGCATCCAATCTATATTCTTTTCCTCCCTTTTCAAATATTTATCACAAAGATTTAACAGAGGAATTAAGGGAAAGTTCTTCCAAGTTATTGCTTAAACTAGAAATTCTCTTCTTTCTTTACTTATATATCTTTAAACAAAAGTAAATCCTAAAGACATTGTACATTGAACATAATCTTCTCCCTAGGAATACTGACAGACTGGTGTGCACATGGTCACACGATGGGAATACAGTGGGAAAGCACATTTTCCATCTGAGTCCAGGCTGACAGGAACCCAAATGTTGGCCTTTGCTCTCTCTACTGGGGGTTCATGAAATTATGATGATAGTTACTGTTTTAAAAGCCCAGCAGAAATGACATTTAAAGTAGACTGCTAAATTTTTATGTATATGTTATATAAAAAAAGAGCATTGCTTTAAAAGAGTAACAAGTTATTGATAATTGCAGTATGATTAATAACATTTTTTGGGAAACATGAATTTCCTATAGAAAAATTAATACAAGGAATTCTGGATATGACAAATTTGAGAAGCAGCTACTAGCATGTTTTGTTCAGAGATAAGAAATCCAAATCACACTATAGTTTGTTTCAAATCATGTGTTTGATCCAATGAAACATTTCCTCTTAATGCTTTATCTTATCTTCAGCACTGAATGCTGGCCTCCTCTATGATTGTGAGCGTTTATCTAAAAAAATCTCATTAGTGCTAATCCCCAGATTAAAGGGATTAGCCAAATTCCTTGTATATCGATTTTTTAATGATTATTTTCCTATTGAGCAGATTGGGTTTTATCCCCAAAGATCCTGTATGGTTGAGTGGGGGTGGGGCAGGGGTGAGTAGGCATGTTGACGTGTTTGTTCTTATAAAAAGTCTTTAACAAACATGCGGTACATGCTAGTTTTCCAATCACAGAATTGGAGTATATTTAATTACTCACACATACTTAGATGACAGGAGTTCTCCTGAGATGCTGGAGCACCATTTTTTTTAAGGAAGGATTGGTGTTAGTGATAAAAACAGAGGTAAGAAGGTGACAAAAATGAGGAGCATCATTTATTTTGAATGTTGTAAGTTTCCATTGAATGCAATGTGGAAATGTACCTGCTTCAAGACCTAAATATTTGTGTCTTTCTTTTTTAATATAACAAGTAACTGCTGTGATTCAAAAGCGCTATTTGGTCTCCTTTCAATTATTTTATTTTACATTCAGGGATTGTACATTTGAACAGTGGTAAAGCTAATTAATTTCTCAATCCATCTTCCTACTTATGTGAGAATGAAGCGAGTAGTGAGCTGGCAAAGCATTTTTTTTTTTTTTTTTACTGAATCTTCTATAATTTTAAAAACGTGTCTGTGCTATGTTAACATTTTATGGAAATGTATGCTTAGGAAAATACATCCTATATTTCTCTTTTCTCAAAACTCATTTCCACTGCCCTACGGCTAACAATTCCATGTCACAAGTGGCTTCATTACTTAGCTATAAGTATGACAAGAAAAATATTAACACCAATGTGAAACATCACATGTGGTACATCTAATTTATCTGGCATTATTAAGGAATTAGATGAGAAATATAAATGAATGTTTAGGATAAGAAAGGGTTTACTTCCTTTTGTCCCTTTTCATTTTAGCAAGTTTTCTCCGCTGCATCTTTCTAAAACACATTATATTTTTATTAATTCTTGACATATACTCTCCTGAATACCACCAAACATCTTTACAGTAATGCAGAGTCATCATCATAAACAAGTTATGATCTTTTGTTTTCTTCCATATTGAAATGCCTCAGAAGACTTTGAAGAGTACACAACATTTTTTGGTCTTTTACATAAACAAACTGGATTCCTCTTCATTGTGTGTGTGTGTGGTATAGTGCACTCTTCTCTGAGTAGACACTTGTAGGCAGATAGGTACAGGAAATGCAGAGCTCCGGAAACTGGCGTCCATCGATCAAGTACTGATGATGGGGGAAATGGAAGCTTATAATTGTCGGCATGTCACAGATAACAACCAACCAGGGACTAACAAAGGTGGTTCATCCAATGTTTACATCTGGATGTGAAGATGCAGTTGTGATTGATTGATTGAACTAGCGGGACACAGTAGGGGCATGCATCTTTAGTCTTTCGCATCCCCATCTTTCCTTCATGCTCCTAGCTAAAATCCCTTACAAATCTCAGGGCTTTTGTATTCACTTCAGGTACTAATAACAAAGCTTCAATCTCTTAATAAATGGAATAAATGGAAAGGTCCTGTTTCTACTGCTCAGGCCTGCCCTAGCTTCTTCACTATCTACCCTCCTCTTCCCCTCACCAGGCCATACCTCTGCTTTGGAGAGTTGGGAGAGGAGGAGAGAGGAGAGGTAACAGGCTGGGATGGTGTTGGTGGCTTCTGAGAGAGCTGGATGTCCAACTGCAGAGTCTTTGTCTTGGGAGGTGTTTTTGTGGGTTCCTTGGAGAGCCCTTCACAGGGGTCTGCCCATTGCATGGCATGCTGACGCTCCCTCCAGTGAGGTCCTTATAGCTGAGTCCTGGACGACGCCTGGCTACCAGTGCCTCCCCATTCGCCACCGCCCTCGTCCACATGGTCCACCTGGATGGAGTCCCTTTCAGGAAAACAAGGCTGGCTCCTTTCCTCCAGAGTCCACCTCTGCTCTCTCCTCTCACCACTGATACTCTCTCCCTGCTCTGGAGGCTCCAGGTGGGCTCCTGAGCATTTAAATATTTTCGCCTGTGAATGCAGACAATCCATACATTCCCCAAACTCTAGAGGACACATGTCACCTTGCAATACCGTTTCTCTCCCCAGTGATTACAGTCAATGCCCATGGATTTTAATGTATGTATTTTATTTAATCAGGATACACACAGATAACATTGAGTTGTTCCGTTGAAGTGTGCCATGCTCGTTCAGTGTGATGGCGCCAGCAGGACAGAAGGAGCAGTTGATAAGTAGCTCCTTTCTCAGGTAATCTCTCCCAATATGGAAATGTTGTAAATTGTTTTTGAGAGTAAAAGGGGGAACTTTGCTTTTGCCTATGAAACGAACGGGTGAATAGACTCTGCATAGGATGTTAGTATGGCCTGCTAAAGGCCACTGTCTGACACGAGTGCTTTCTTCACTTTCAGATCTCTCTTTTTTTACAGATAGAGATGTTCTGTTTATGAAGTATTTATAATTCCTGTTTACCAGAAATGAATTTGGACCATTGCCAAAAGCACCAAGTCTACTGTTTTTGAACTTAAAAAAAAATTCTTTGCTTTTGTTCTGTTTAATTATGTAGGCTTTTGCTTTCCTCTTATCAGGACCATGATTCAGTTGTTCAGTGTGTGATTATCCTAAGTGTCCTCTGTTTGAAAAAGTGACAATCTCTATATTTTTGTCAGAAAGCAGAGTGTTATTCAGCATTGGAAATCTTTCGCAGCATTTTTTTTCAGTTGTGCTTTTGTGATCCTGAATGTAAACACGTGAATTTCAATTTCTACTTGGTAGAGAGAACTAGTCTTGAAATAAGTTAACCTCCTCCGCCTCCTATTTTAAAAATATTACTCAATTCTAAGAAATGACAGTGAGCTAGCACCGTTTATGCTATCCT
>VBSM01002608.1:65228784-65242770 GCA_008086735.1 Cheirogaleus medius
TAACAATACTTGTACCCCCATAATAAGAGGAAATAAAAAAATAAAAATAAAAAACTGTATTCAGAGAAGGGACACTTCAGGAAATCTTCTAAAAACTTTCATTTTACTGACCTCTTTGCAGAGTTAATTGATATTTCTAGGTACCCCATACTTCATAAAGTTAACTAGCCTGAGTTTACAGTGAGAGTCCATTAATGGTGAACATCTCTATTTTGCTTACTTTTGCCCAAGTCAAATCACCAGCAGGCGTATTGAGGGTAGACAGTGGTAGCCCTTCCAAGTAATCTTTCACAAGTACCTGGCAATTCCCCAAGAAAGCACTGCTCTCTTCCACCACATGGGGGAGGAAGAGAGCAGGCAGGTATTTCCATTCTTTTTCAGGAAATAGATGATGTTGAATTATGGACTTCTTAAAAAGATCTAAATGTAAGCATTCAAATTAAGGAAAATCACCCATCCCCCTCAAAAAAAAAAAAGCTATGGTGTAATTTTTGAGCTACCTTGATCTAATTAGTTTTCAAGGCCAAATCAGTAGCTTTACTGATTAAGCTTTTTCACTATACTGAATTTCATATCCATTATTATTATTATAGAGTGGTTAAAATGCTTTTTAAATTCTAATCTAAACCACATGCAAGATAATTGAAGCAAAAGCTTGCTGTGATCTGGAGGTGGGGTGGGGAAGGTTTTCTATGCAGGAGGTGGTGCAGAGAAATTTTGGGGGTGATGAAACTGTCCTGTGTGGAACTATAGAAGTGGGTATGAGCTCCAAACACTTGTTAAAATCCTCAGAACTGTACACTACACAAAGTGAATTTTACTTTGTAATTTTAAAAAGTGAATTAGAATATGGAGGGGAATATAGAACACAGATTGTGATGATTATATATGACACATGAATCATATAATCACATTGAAGGGGTTAGGGAAGAAAGGAGTTGACCTGAGTAACATTGCAAAACAGTGTTTTGATTGGATACTATAAGATAAAGATAAAAGGAACCGCACACTAGCACTGTAATCTAGTTCATGAATTTGTTTCTTATAGGTATATTAATAAGGGATTCTGAAACTAATTTATTTGTATACTAGGATCAAACAAATAGTGAATGTGTTGTAGATAATTATAGCCAGGATTTCCACTGTCTAAGATGTTACAAAAGAAAAGAGGAAGGCTAAAATGAGCCCTGTTGTCCTGAATTAGTGGCAGAGGTATCAATGTGGATGCATACCACAAAAAATTATATCTACACAAACACACACAGAGAAATAGATATAGAAATATGGATATAATTCTTAGATATGCATGATTTACTATACATACCTATATTTCTTCGCTCTCTTTACTGAGGGGATTCGAAATAGTGACTTCCTCAGTAGCAGTGAGCACACTTAGTGCTCATATCTTAGTTTCTAAATACCATTCTGCAGTAACAAGAACTAGGGATCCTTGGAGAACTGTTTGATTCCAGGGCTGAGGCGGAGAAAATACAAGAGGCATCTTGTAGTACCAAAGTGACAGGTGTCTAAAAATAAGGGAACAACGGATGATGCACAGTGAAAGGAACACAGGAGCTAACCCGAAATAGCCTGAGCAACAAAATAGTGATAGTATTGGATTATGTTTCAGAAAATAGAATACATACTCATGGGCCCATACTGATATGAATAAATAGTTGAGGAAATGAATAAGGTGGTGACACAACCACCTTTCCTGGCAGAGTAATTCCAATTATAAATGGAGAAGGAAAGACTGCATTAAAATACAAAGTTATAAATTGAACATCACTACTGGAATACCTCAGTATTAATTGCTGCAAGGCAAGATCCACCAATGGATGCGAAAATTAGTGGGCAAAAATGTAAGCAAAACAGGATATTTGCAACTCTGAAAGCGTCTTGTCCAAAATATTTATTAATTACAAATAGAAAAATAGTAACTTTACAGTGGACAGTCTTGGCAGAAACCATCTCAGCTTAGGTTAACGTAACCAGTAATATGCACCCCCTGGCATCACCTGTGTGGTATCATTCCCAACAATGCGTAGTCTCAATATGATCATGAGAAAACATCAAAGTGAAACTGAAGAACAATCTGCAAAATAACTGACCAGTGATGTTCAGAAGTCTCAAGGTCATGAAAGACAAGGAAGATTGGGGAACCTTACAGGCTCAGGTAACTAGGAACCTTACAGACAACTAAATGCAGTATGAGATCTTGAATTGGGTCTTGGAACAGACAAATTACATTACTAGAAAACCTGGAGGAATCTGATAAATTTCTGTTCTGTACTTTAGTTAACAGTATTGTATTAATGCTCTTAGTTTTGATAAATCTTCTAGGGTTATGTAAGATGTTAACATAGGGCAAGCTGGGTGAAGAATATATGAGGATCCTCTTGTACTATTTCTGCAACTCTTCTGTAAGTCTAAAGTTATCTCAAAATAAAAAGTGTTTTTTTAAGATTTACTTTGATTTTTTCCCTTCCAACAATTCTTTTCCTAACATGATATAAAACTTTTGCCAACCAATTTTTTTAATGTGTTTTCAAATGAGCAACCACCACCTCCAGCTGAAATCAGTTGTGCCATCTTTCACTTAAAATAAAATTCAGCCTCTTCATCTCAAGAACAGAACTGGTAATTCCCAAATGGTCTGAAAGAGGAGAAGAACCTGGAAGGAGTGCCTTGACTAGGATTTTGAATTGTCTACAAATTATCATTTTTATTCTTTTCTCCTTACGGTACTCTGAATTGCTACTTCTTCTCCTGCCGTATTTTTTTTGTGATCTATAATGTTTTGATATTTAAATATAATATTTTAGTATTTAGTGTACTGCTTTCAAGGGTCCAATTTGTTTTTTCTTTGGTTCTATTTTGGGTACACACACACACAAAACAGAGAAGTTTCTTAGATAACTGTGACTTGGCTATAAATTTGCTAACAGATTTGGAATTATTGATTATCTGAGCTGCTAGATAGCATGTAAATTATAGTATGGTAAGCAATGCACTCTCCTCTGTTTACAGAGCGGCCTATTCAGAGCCCTGTATAACCCCCTGTACTTGCCATTTTCTGAGTGGCCTTTCTTAATAACCCAGTGCCAGCTATTGGATATACTGAGTGTTGGGCTGGCCAGAGCAGCCTGCCAGCCAGTGTGGCCAGATGAGACTTGGAGAAAGACTCCCACCTGCTTCTTGTCTCCCTCTGTGAGCAGCCCCAGAAAGGAACAGTCCAGACCCTGGCTGCTATGGCGTGCTTTTCTCCTTTTAGCAAGTCACAGAGGCACCTCTAGGAGAGGCTGGGACTCTCTGCCGCCTGTGAGAAGGACTTCACTGGCAAAGTGCTCCTTCAGGGCACTGCTGGCTGATTCTGGCTGTCTTTTGGGTTTCTCTTTTTTATTTGGATTTTGAAACACTGGTCTGGCTTTTTAGCTTTGTTTATTTTGTGTTTCAGATCAATTTAGTGTAACTCTGTTAAAATGTCTGCATATTTTTATTTTGAGATAATTGTAGAGTGACATGCCATTGTAAGAAAAAAATACAGAGAGATCCTGTGTAGCTATTACCTAATTTTCCTCCAATGGAAAAAACTTACAAAACTATAGTACAGTGTCACAACGAGGATACTGACATTGGCACAGTCAAGACACAGAACATTTCTGTCTCCTAAAAGATCCCTCACGATATCCTTTATAAACCTACCTACCTCCTGACTCACCTCCTTCTTAATCCCTGGCCACATTCAATCTGTTTTCTACATTTATATGCACTACTTTAAAAACTAATTCATAAACAGGTATTGATTTGTCTGCTTGTCAGTGAATAGCAGTCTCTGTCCTGTGACGTGGAGAGCAGATGCCCCACGCTGGCGCCTATCCGCAGAGCCTTCCTCCGCCCCGCGGGCTGCCTGTGAGGGACAGCGCACTCGTGCTCTGGAGACGAGGCCACGTCCCCTCTGTGCCTCGTGCTGGCTGCCCGGCCCCGGACAAGTTAGGGGTTTCTCTGAAACGAAGTCTTCTCACCAGGGGAAAAAACATGAGAGGACAATAACAACATTTACCTCAAAGTGTTTAGAACAGAACTGAATGACTTGATGTAAGTAAATTATTCAGCATAGCAACCGGTACATGCCAATCCTTCTGGAACCTGATGGAGGTGTTTCTAGAAGAGATCAGAATGTGAGGAACAGGCGACTGATGTCTGAAACCCCAAATTTATAACTCTACTTTCTCAGGCTCATGAGGGAAGAAAAGACAATAAAATTCACATAAGCTTCTTCACCAAAAGTAATCATTAAAAATCATTAAGATATTCAGAAAACATGAAATTAGAATTAAAATTATAATACATATAATAATTAAAATTATAATACAAAATTATAATTACATACATATAAAATTATAATACATATATAATATATCCTTGATCAAAATTTTAACTTTGAATAACCATGAATAGTGACATTTGCTTTTCATTATTAGAAGTTTTTAGATATTTTTAACTCTATTAAAATTTTCCCCTAAAAAATGCCTTTATTTTACTATGTGGGCTTAATTTACAGCACAACCCTAAATGTGCACCTGGACAGATTTAAATTTATCCTCTACAACTAAGCATGCAGATCACAAGAGCAGTTGGGCAGAACAGCGTCTATAGTTGATATTACGTATTGGTAAATCAACACATTTAGCTTTCCCCTGGTGAGTCATGCAGCTGTAGACATCTAAAATAAACCGTAATTCTACCTCCCACAAGCTGGTTTGAAGACTATCTACTAATGGTTATTTGGCAGTTGATAAAAGTGGAGTCATTATGTTGAATTTCTTTTTCTTTCTACCATTTCCAGAGCTTCTTTACAAATAAGTCTCTTTGAGAGAATATTTGGAGATTAATGCTCTCCATTTCTTTATATCTCCTTTGACATGCAGGTAGCAATATAGAGGCAAGCGGATGTGTTCATTGTTAGTAATATTTTCTTTGACTAGAGCTGGATTAAATTTTAACACATATGCCATGGATGTAGTGGCTTTGTCAAATCTTATATAATTCTCAAAAATTGGTTTAACAATGACAATGAAATAGAAATTTCCCTGTCTTTGTAAGTAAATTAACACATTGATTCATATATAAATGTGTAAGAATGATTCTATTTTTAATGTAATTTATTATTATTCTACATAAATCATTACCTATAAGAGTGATGTTGAGAACTCTATAATGTCACTTATTTTATACCTATGTGAGGAGACAGACATCCACTTTGTTTTTCTTTCTTTCTTTCTTTCTTTTTTTTGAGATGGTCTTGCTTTGTTGCCCTGGCCACCGGAGTGCAGTGGCATTATCAGAGCTCACAGCAACCTTACACTCCTGGACTCAAGCAATTCTCCTGCCTCAGCCTCCCAAGTAGCTGAGTCTACAGGTGTGCATCACCATGCCCAGCTAATTTTTCTATTTTTAGTAGAGACGGGGTCTCGCCCTTGCTCAGGCTGGTCTCGAACTCCTGACCTCAAGCAATCCTCCCACCTCAGCCTCCCAGAGTACTAGGATTACAGGCGTGAGCCACTGTACCTGGCCGACATCTACTATTATTACTGCATTTATGAGCCTAGAATTGGGGCAGAGGCAAATAATGAAGCATTTCCATGGGATCTACTTTGCACAGATCCTCAGGCTAAAATCATGAAGAAAGCCATAGCACGTAAGACCATGTCAATCCCTTAAAGCCAGACTTTGCCAAAATTTCAGAACTGCACAGTGAATGTAGCCTTATCTCTGACACAGAGGTCGGTTATAAATCAGGCTTGGCCATAGACTGAGCAGGGCCTAATGTATGAGTGTGTCTCACCTTTAATGAGTCCCTAGGCATCAGCCAATTGTTCTCCACTTCATTTGAATTATGGTGATTGCAAGAAATAGAGAAAGCTGCTCAGGAAGAAATTTAGAAAATACATACTGTATTTGGGAAAGCATTGATAAAATAATGTTTTTATGAGCATGATGACAAGGTATGGGAATATTCATAGAAAGGAAGAGAGAAAAAGGAGGTTCTCAATATACTCTATTTGAAGATTTAGACTTCTAATGCATTTTTATATGTTTGATGTTCATACATACTTATTTGTCAAAGTATTTAATTGTCAGTTAATTATTGATTTTTCTTTAGGTTCCAAATAAATCTTGAATATAAGAATCAAGTCTACACCACTTAATAACAATAGTTAAAAAATGTGGCTACCATTAATCTAGAGCTTATTATGTTCTAAATACATAAGTAAGTGCTTTACATGAATTGTACCATTTAATCTTCTAACCTAATGCAGTTCATATTTCATTGTAAATAATACTAATAAAAGGAAAGGGAGGCTTAAAGAAGATAAGTAACATAACCAAGTTGTAAGTATTTGGGAAATGTATACCTACAAATTTGTAATTACGATCTCAACCTTCATAAATAAGTCTTGGAAAAGGCACAATCTGTTGACTTTTTTTATCTAATCAAACTTTACAAGTAATGAAAAGGTTCACATCAACTTCCCTTCGGAATACAAATGTTCCACTTATCTTATTTGGTCTAAATTTCTCAAGTTGGATTGCTCCAGAGTTATAAACTCTCATTGAACCTAAATTTATTAAACAGTCCCTAAAGTGCTTTTTAATTGAAAACTAAGATTACTGGTAATTGTCTAACAGCTGGAGTATCTCAGAAGAGTTGGCATTCAGGGGACTATTTCTTTGTAATCGCATTTTCTCACTAGTGATTACACTGCTACAAAATCTTGACATCCAAGGTTTTAGTTTTGTTTTTTACGTCAATTTAACATAGTCAAACAGCAATCCCAATCATATTAATAACCAAATAAATGCTGTCTTTTATGGTATCATTTCCCTCATGAATAATATAACATATATTACTCATAATTACCATTGATTCAGCAATTATGACAAGCTTCTGAGAAACACCACAAAGCACAAAAGTTTTTCTTGAAAAATATCACCAAAAAGAGACGGCCATGTCAATCAAGTCTATAAGATATTTTTCAATTTATTTTATTCTTTTTTTTGGAAATTGTCAAATAAAAAGTATATATTTACAGTACACAACATGATGTTTTGATATATGTATACATACGGAATAGTTAAATCAATCTAAATAACATATGAATTACCTCACATACTTTTTGTGGTGAGAACACTTAAAATCTACTCTCAGCAATTTTCAAGTATATAATATATTAACTATAGTCACCATGATGTACAATAGATCACTTGAACTTATTGTTCAGTCTAACTGAAATTGTGACCATCTTTCCACCCCACCCCCAGCCTCTGGTAACCACGGTTTTACTATGTTTTTGTGAGTTTGGGATTTTTAGATTCCACATGTAAGTCAGATCATGTAGTATTTGTCTTTTTGAGCCTGGCTTGTTTCACTTAACATAATGTTCTCCACATTCATCAATGTTGTCCCAGATGACAAGATTCCTTCTTTTTTAAGGCTTAGTAGTATTCATTATGCATACAGACCACATTTTCTTTCTTTCTTTCTTTTTTTTTTTTGTTTTTTGAGACAGAGTCTCACTCTGTTGACTGGGCTAGAGTGCCGTGGCATCAGCCCAGCTCACAGCAACCTCAAACTCCTGAGCTCAAACGACCCTTCTGTCTCAGCCTCCCCTATACTGAGATTACAGGTGCATGCCACCATGCCCAGCTAATTTTTTCTATTTTTGGTAGAGATGGGGTCTCACTCTTGCTCAGGCTGGTCTTGAACTCCTGAGCTCAAACGATCCACCCACCTCGGCCTCCCAGAGTGTTAGGATTACAGGTGTGAGCCACCGCACTCAGCCAGACCACATTTTCTTTATCCATTTATTCACTGATGGACAATTAAGTTGATTCTATATTGTGGCTATTGTGAATAATGCTGCAATGAACACAGGAGTGCAGATATCTCTTTTTCAACATACTGATTTCATTTCCTTTGGGTACATACCCAGATATGGAATTGCTGGATTATATGGTAATTCTATTTTTAATTACTCGGAGGAACCTCCATACTGTTTCCTACAATGGCTGCACTTATTTGCACTGCCACCAACAAAGTGCAAGGATTTCCTTTTCTCCTCGTCTTCAGCAACGCTTTCCTTCTGAGTTTTGGCAGCCATTATAACAGGTGCAGTCTCGTTTGCCTTCATGATTCATGATGTTGAGTATTTTATGCCCCTTGGTCACGTGTGTGTCTTTTGAGAAATGTCTTTTCAGGTACTTTTCCCATTTTTTAAATCAGGTTTCTTTTTGTGCTATTGAGTTGTTTATATATTTTGTTTATATATTGTGGATATTAACTCACTATCAGATGTTTGGTTTGGAAGTACTTTCTCTCATTCTGTAGGTTGTCCTTTCACCCTGTCGAGTGTTTCCTTTGCTGTGCAGAAGCTTTCTAATCTGATGCAACCCTGTTTATCTATCTTTGTTTTATGTGGCCTGTGCTTTGGGTTATATCTAAAACGTCACTGCCCAGACCAATGTCAAGGAGCTCTTCCCCTGTGTTTTCTCCTAGTAGTTTTACAATTTGAGGTCTTACTTTTAACTCTTTAATCCATGTTGAGTTGATTTTTTTGTTATGATGTGATATAGGGGTCTAATTTCTTTCTTCTGCATTTATTCAATAGGCTATCCTTTCCTCATAGTTCTTTGCACCATTTTTTAAATCAATTGACCATAAAGGCACGAATTTATGGGGCTCTCTATTGTGTTCCTTTGGTATATGTGTCTATTTTTATGCCATTGCCATGGGGTTTTGATTACTATAGCTTTGTAGTAGATTTTCAAATCAGGTAGTATCATGCTTCAGGCTTTGTTTTGTTGCTCAAGATTGCTTTGGCTATTCAGGGTCTTTTATGTTTCCATAAAAATTTTAGAATTGTTTTTTCTATTTCCACGAAAAATGTCATTGCAATTTTAATAGGGATTGCAATGAATCTGTAGATTACTTTGGGTGGTAAGGTTATTTTAACAATATTAATTTTTCCAATCCATGAACACAGGATATCTTTTCATTTATTTGTGTCTTCAATTTCTTTCATCAGTGTTTTATAGTTTTTAGTGTAGAGTTCTTTAACCTCTTTGGATACATTTATTCCTAAGTAATTTTTCTGTAGCTATTGTGATTGGGATTGTTTTCTTGATTTCTTCTTAAGATGTTTTGTTGTTAGTGCATAAAAGCAGTACTGATACCTATATCACCTTTAAATGAGATAGATGAGATAGTGGTATATGCTCAAATAAGCTGTTACATTTAGGAATTCACACATAGATAGTTATGTCATGATATAAAAGGGACATTGGGAAATCACTTAATTGCAATAACTTTCTTTAGTACTTTGATTTAGGAAGTATTTGAAATCTTCCATTTGTTGCATTAATTATTGTACAAAATTCAACCTACCGAACAATAATATTTTCAGTTGCTTTTAACCACATTTGCTTTATGGTCTAGAGCAGGACAATGATTTCACTCTCAGATGGGGCTAGTGACTTTGCTTCTATTTAAACACATACCTGATATTTCATCTGTTAGATATGAGAACATGATTAATAGGATGAGGAAATGTTGGTGACCATGAATAATCATTGAACCTAAACCTTAAGCACAAGTTATGGATATGGTTTAATTGCAATTTAAGTTCCTACATTTTTGCCTTGTTGTGGAGAAGAGTATGTGAATGAGGTGCCAGGAGTCATCTGGCCTGTGTTATTTCAGAACTTTATTCTGATACTTTGTTTATGTACCTTCTCTCCTATACATTTTCCTAGCAGTTTGTTCCTTGAGAAAAGACTATGATGACTCTAGCACAGTATCCCACTTGAGAATGAGAGTGTTTACCAAGTAACTTAAAGGTCAACGAAAGGGTTATTTATTTGCCTAACAGCAAAATGAAATGAATCACTTGCCCTGCTAGAAAAATCAGACGGCTTAGCCTCCTTGTGCCTAGACACATTGGTACTTCCTAGGATGCAACTGTGGATTCAGCCAGATGAACATATGGCAGAGACTAATTAGAAGGCTCGTACTGGGAACAAGCCTTGAAAATTCAGAGCCACTTCTAGAATGTAGAAAATGTCTTGCAACAGCATTCCCTGTGGTCTTGTTTAGCCTTCTGGCCAAATTTTCAAGTTGTATGACAAATCTACTTATGCAGGAGATGGGTTGTACACAGCACAGAAGTGAAGGGATCTGTGGAATTCTAGAATTAATATATTATGAAGCTTCTATTAGAATTACTCCAATTGAGCTGTTTACTTCTGTGACATTGTACTACACAGAGGGCAGAAAGTGAGATAAATGTATGACTGCAAATTATGACTTATAAGGCTTACATAAAGGTTCTTTTTATAAGCTTCAGTTTCATTATTATTATAATTATCTTATTTTTAAATTTTAGTTCTTTCGAGTTCCACATATTGCTGAGTATACGCTAGATTAGAAAATTAGGTGACACTGTGTTATCAGATATTTTAAGACAGAAAAATTTCACTGTTGGCAAAAAAAATCAAGAAAGATGTGTGTATGTGTACATGAAATGAATTTTAACTGAAAATGAAACATTTTTCTGTATGAAATATTTTTAAAGTACATAAACATTTTGCTACTGTATATAGGGAATTCTTAATATTATGTACGAGTTTACCTGAGGACACTGGCTTCTTACATAGAGGCAGGCTTTATTTTTCCTGTTTGCATGCCACTCTGTATATCAGATACTCCAGCAGTTCCAGTTTCCCTTGCTTTACACGTGCCTGGATGCATGTACCTTAGCTAGTGAAGAGACATGGTTTGCTCTGTGATAATTCATTAATAATAGGTTGCCTCCTGGTGTCTTATATCTTAAAAGTGTATTATATCTTAAAAATAGCAGCTTGCTCTAGCCAGAGAGTAAATATGTGTTGATGGACTTTAAATTTAAACATAAATAGCTAAATGCATCTGATATTTTGGTTGTTAGTCCAATCTGTTTTTACACTACGTTTAGTTTAATTTTTTGGAGGTTTTGTTTTTAAATTGATTTTTCTTTGGGAGGCTACCTTTTACTGTATATATCACCAGGCCATGAAACTCAGCAGAAGCACAGATAGCTTGATTATTTACACTAATAAAAAACAATGCTTCTATTATATTTGTCAGAAGATTAAAATTGAAGCTATTGATTAAACACATATTTCAACACATCTCAGCTGTGATGTTTTCTTATGGGACTCCTTTCTCCCTGAAGAGCTCTCTCACACGTGTGACCTTAGGGATAAATTAACGCTCTTGATCAAATTAACAAAACATGCTTTCAAATACCTCCTTTCATCATGGTAATATGCTTTTGTTGATGAAACATAATGAACTCAAAAGGAAAAATTGGGGGGATGAGATTACCTCTTTTTAACAGATTCTTCACACCAAAAGCCAAAGGTCCGTGGATCCTGGTCTCATAGCATGAGATGTCAGGTAAACAGAGAAAAGAAGGAAGGACTTTGCCTGCAAGAGTAACGCCATAAGCAAAGGAACTGGGACATTTCTTTAAAGTGCTATCATAGGCGTTAATGTGAGATCAGGGCAAGTCCAGTCTATCAGAGGAATCAATTGATAAGCAGTGGGGTTCGGGTTATATTTATCAGGTCAAGGAAACCATTCTTGGTATTTCAGCAGAGCAGCCTGAGTGGTTTATAGGGATGATTAATGTGACAACATTGTGTGACAGAAAGTATGAATATGAGATTAAGGAAGACAAAGTGTGAGCTCTTTCAGCAATACAGTCCTGTGCACACCCTTTCTTCTTTCTTGGTTTTATTTATTCTTTTTTGTTCTTGCTCCCTTTTCTAGCCTACTTTGAAAGTAATTTGAAAACAAGAATTTCAGAACTTCAAGGTATTGTTTTATTTCAGATATCTAATATTTAGACAAATAACTCAGTCTTACTACCAGAGTGGTTGATTTAGATAGAAATGGCTCCTGGGTAAGTCGAGATGGTTATTGATTTACTGTTTTACATTGACATTTGCACCATGGCATAGTTTCTAATTCTTTGAATCAATGCAGATCCAACTATATACAAAGATGACAGACTTATCAAGCACCTCAAGAAAGGCTTGCATGAAATACCGTGTTTCCCCAAAAATAAGACCTACCCATAAAATAAGCCCTAGCAGTATTTCTAAGCATTTGCGCAATATAAGCCCTATCCCGAAAATAAGACCTAGTGATGAGCGTGGCTATGCAGCATATCTGCACAACTCATGCATTTCGTCGCAGAGCGGTAAAGATGAGCAGCCCTTCTCATCTGCCCCGTGAGAGCTCTATTGCTCAACATGAGAGATTGGGGCCAATGGTCCTAAAGGAAATAGAGTCGCAAGAAATTCAGGATGGAATTCGGGGTTTGGAGAGTTGTGATGATGTTCCAGAAGAAGACTGCTTAACTATATTTGAATAAATGTAGATGGTTGTACCGTACTTAAAAAAAAATAACACATCCCCTGAAAATAAGCCCTAGGGTGTCTTCTTGAGGAAAAATAAATATAAGACCCTGTCTTATTTTCGGGGAAACACGGTAGTAACACATTATCAGAACAAAGTGACATGCATGGAATTTAACATAACTTTTAATCGTATGCACAATTTCATTCCGAAAATAGTTTGTGGTTATGCTGTCATGTTATGCACATTCCTTTATAGCAGCTACTAACTAGATATTTTTAAACTATGTTTATAACAACCTGACTCTGTAATTCTGGCAGAGTTCATTGAAGAATTCCATTCTCAATCATTACTTCTCAGTTGTATTATTAATGGTACCATTGCCGTGAATGTTGAAACATATCCAGATTTTCTTATGGAAGGATCATATGTAAAAAAAGTTATTAAAATATAGGTGGATATCAAATTATTCTTTAAAAGGTGGTAAGTAGTAATTCAGGTATTGTGTTCTCAAAGTTCCAGTAATTGCTCTATATATGCCCAGTTAATAATTATGTCAAAACTATTTTTCCCTAGTATTTTCCAGATAACTAAGATGCTGCTTTTTTATGTTACCAATTATATTTTATATATATAACCCATAATACATTTTTAAAAATTGACTAAAAGGTTCTCCACTGTTGAGTACATAGGTTGTTTCTAACTGTTCACTAACATAAAAAATTCTATAATGAATATCTTAGCTTTTTTTTTTTTCTAAATGATTCCTCACACTAAATTCCCAAAAGTGTACTTATAGTATCAAAAGACATGGGCAACTTATATATTTCCAAAATGCTTTCCAAAGCAACCGCATTGCCACCAAGGTAAATGAGTTCAGCGGCTTCGCCATTATTGCACCAGCAGCATTACACTCTAAAATGCTTTCTGATTTGACAGATGTAAAATGGCAATTGCTCATGGTTTTTAATTTATGTGTTTCTTTTTAATTTTGGTTACATTGTATATCTTTGCCTCTCCCTTAGAAGGTTAGAGATAAGCCCTTGCCCCCGACAATGTATGTCACATCCCTAAGATGTGGGTCTCCCCCACAATCCCTGGTGAACACTGCAACTATTTGAGTATCATAGTTTAAATCAGTCAGTACCAATTTGATGGCGAGTACATGTGGAGCCCATTTTCCTGATCTTGTGTTGCCTCACTTTGGATCACGGGCTTAAGCTTAATTCAGGATAGTACAAGTGGTGCTAGCTCACTGTAGTTTCTTAGAATTGAATAATATTCCATTGTGAACATATACCAAATTTTGATTATCCACTCATGAATTGATGGGCACTTGGGTTGTTTCCATGTCCTGGCAATAGTGAACTCTGCTGCCATAAACATTCGGGTGCAGATGTCTTTATAATAGAATGTCTTATGCTCTTTTGGGTAGATGCCCAACACTGCTATTGCTGGGTCGAATGGTGTTTCTATTTCTAGCTGCTTGAGGTATCTACAAATTCTTTTCCACAAAGGTTGCA
>VBSM01002608.1:65242870-65262128 GCA_008086735.1 Cheirogaleus medius
ACGCTCTAACTGGCAGTGTTTCTCGTCCGCCATCTTGCTCCGCCCCCCCTCATTGTTTTTTTGATTTGCATTTCTCTGATGATTAGAGAGGTTGATCATTTTTTTATATGTTTGTAGGCCATTATTCTGTCTTCTTTGGAGAAGTTTCTGCTCCTTCCTGTTGCCCATATCTTGTTGGGTTTGTTTGATTTTTTCTTGTTAATACTTCTGAATTCTAGATAGATTCTTGTTATTAGATCCTTATCAGAAGTGTAGAGAGAAAATATTTTCTCACACTCTGTGGGATGTCTGTTTGCTCTAATGATAGTTTCCTTGGCTGTGCAGAAACTTTTTAATTTGATGAGATCCCATTTGTTTATTTTTGATGCTACAGTGATTTTTGTGGAGATCTTCCTCAAAAATTCTTTGCTTAGGCAAATGTCTAATAGCGTTTTCCCTACATCTTCTTCTAGGATTCTTAAGGTTTCATGCCTTAGGTTTAAGTCTGTTATCCATCTTGAGTGAATTGTCATGAGAGGTGAGAGGTAGGGATCCTGATTCAATCTTCTCCATGTAGCTATCCAGCTTCCCCAGCACCATTTATTGAAGAGAGATTCTTTTCCCCATTGTATATTTTTGTCTGCTTTATCAAAGATTAGGTTACCCTATGCTGATGGTTTCATCTCTGGAATCTCGGAATTATTCTAGGTATCTATGATTTTGTTCTTTTGCAAACACCATGCTGATTTAACTATTATTGCTTTATAGTACAGCCTGAAGTCAGGAAGACTGATGCCTCCCAATTTGTTCTTTTTCTGGTTCCATACAAAGTGGAGAATATTGTTTCTATATCTGTAAAGAAAGATGGTGTTACTTTGATAGGGATTGCATTAATTCTGTAGATCACTTTAGGTAGTATTGACATTTTAACGATATGGATTCTACCAATCCATGAACAAGGTAGATTTTCCATCTGTTTACATCATCTGTAATTTCTTATTTTAGTGTTTCATAGTTCTCCTTGTATAAATCTATCGTATCTTTCGTTAAATGTACTCCTAGATATTTAATTTTCTTTGGGGCTATACTAAAGGGTAATGCATTTTTTATTTGAGTTTATGCTTGATGGTTCTTGGCATATATGAATGCTTCTGAATTGTATATATTGATTTTGTAACCTGAAACTTAACCAAATTCATTTATCAAATCTAGGAGTCTCTTGGATGAATCGATGGGGTTTTCCAGGTATAATATCATATCATCGGCAAAGAGTAAGAGTATGATCTCATCTGCCCCCACTTGGATGCCCTTAATATACCTCTCTTTCCTGATTGCTATCGCTAGGACTTCGAGCACTATGTTGAATAGAAGAGGAGATAGTGGGCATCCTTGTCTAGTTCCAGTTCGAAGAGGGAATGGTTTCAATTTTTCCCCATTCAGAATGATATTAGCATAAATGGATTTGATAAACTTAAGATATGAGCCATCTATACCTATTTTGTTCAGAGTTTTTATCACGAAGGTGTGTGGGACTTTATCAAATGCTTTCTCTGCATCTATTGACATAATCTTATGGTCTTTGTCCTGTTTTTATTTATGAGGTGGATTCTATTTTCTAAAATTTTGTTGAGGAATTTTGCATCTATATTCATGAGGGCTATTGGTCTGTAGTTTTCTTTTTTTGTTGCGTCCTTTCCTGGATTTGGAATGAAGGTGATATTGGCTTCGTAGAATGAGTTAGGAAGGATACCATCTTTCTCAATGATGTGGAATAGTTTCTGTAGAATAGGTATGGGTTTATCTTTGTATGTTTTGCAGAACTCTGAAGTGTAGCCATCTGGTCCAGGACTTTTACGTTTAGGAAGATTTTTGATTACTGCTCCAATTTCTGAGCTTAAGATTGGTCTATTCAGGAATTATGTTACCTCCTGGGTGAACTTAGGGAGGTTGCATGAATCCAGGAATTTGTCCATTTCCTCTTCATTATGTAGTTTTTTGGCACATAGTTTTTTTTTATAGTAATCAAACATAATGTTTTGTATTTCTGTGGTGTCTGTTGTTATCTCTCCTTTTTTCATTTCTTATTGAGTTTATTAGAGTCCTGTCCCTTTGATTCCTTTTCAATCTAGCAAGAGAGCTGTCAATTTTGTTTATCTTTTTGAAAAACCAGCATCTGGTTTTGTTTGTCTTCAGTATAATTTTATTATTCTCCATTTCTTTAAGTTCTGCTTTGATCTTCATTATTTCTTTTCTTCTACTAGGATTGGGATTTGTTTGCTCTTCTTTTTACAATTCCTTGAGCCTATTCATTAGGTTGTCAGTGTCTAAGCTTTCTGTTTTTTGGATGTGAGCATTTATTGCTATTAGTTTTCCTCTCAGGTAAGCTTTTGCTGTATCCCACAGGTTTGGTAACAAGTGTCACAGTTATCATTTTGTTCTAAGAAACTCTTGATTTCCCTCTGAATTTCCTCCTTGACCCAATGATTTTTCAATAATCATTTAGTTTCCATGATTTTGTGAGGCGTTGAGTGTTACTATAGGAATTGAACTGTAATTTTATACCCCTATGGTCAGAAAAGATACAAGGTATAATTTCTATTTTCTTGAATTTTTTTAAATCTGATTTGCGGCCTAGGATGTGATCAGTTTTGGAGAAGGATCCATGGGCTGCTGAGAAGAACATAAATTCAACTTTATTTGGATGGAATGTTCTTTAGAGATCTCTCAGAACTTTTTGAACAAGAGCTTTGTTTAAGCCCATTATTTCTTTGCTTATTTTCTGTTTGGAGGATCTATCCAGTTCATTCAGTGGAGTGCTGAAGTTGCCTGCTACTGTAGAAGTATTGTTTAATATGCTATTTAGATCATACAGGATTTGCTTTATGTAATTGGGTGCTCCTGCATTGGGTGCATAAATATTAAGAACTGTTAAATCTTCTTGTTGGATCTTCCCTTTCACCATTATAAAGTGCCTGTCTTTATCCTAAAAGTGAAAAACTTTTGCTATGTTAAAGCTTATGATATCTGCAAGTAGTATAGCTACCCCAGCTTTCCTTTGACTTCCATTTGACTGGATGATTGTTTTCCATCCCTTGACCTTCAGCCAAAGGGCATCTTTGTGGTTTAGATATGTTTCCTGTAGACAGCAGATACTAGGCTTGTGGATTTTTATCTACTCCGCCAGTCTATGTGTTTTCAGAGGACAGTTTAAGCCATTTACATTTATTGAGAGGATTGAAATTGGAGGAAGATTTCCATTCATATTGTTGGGTGAAGTCTTGTTGCTTTGTCTTACTCCTTGGGCCATCATGTAGTTCGAGATATAAGCTTTAATTCTTTGAAGATTTTACTTTGAGGAGTGTCTATTGCCCTGTTCAGTTAGAAATGCATGTCTGAGAACTTCCTGTAGGGCTGGTCTGGACTTTGCATATTCCTTCAGTGATTGCTTCTCTGAGAAGGACTTTATTTCTCCCTCATAGATGAAACTTAATTTTGCTGGATAAAGAATTCTAGGTTGTGCTCTGTTCTGTTTTAGAAGATTAAGGCTAGGTAACCAATCTTTCCTGGCTTGTAAGGTTTCAGATGAAAAGTCTGCTGTTAGTCTGATAGGTTTTCCTTTATAGGTTAATTGTGGTTTTCGCCTCAGTGCACGGAGGATTGATTCTTTCACGTTTACTTTGGTCAACCTAATGACCATGTAACAAGGTGATTTTCTTTTCATATTGAGTCTTCCAGGAGTTCTGTGCACTTCTTGTATTTGGATAGCAAGATTTCTGGCCAGAACCAGCATATTTTCCTCCAGTATTCCGTGAAATAAGTTTTCCAGCCCTTGTGATTGTTCCTCTTCCCCTTCCAGAATCCCAATACCCTGAGATTTGGCTGTTTTACATAATCCCACAATTCTTGTAAGCTTTAGTCTTGTCTCTTCTTTCCATGGTCCTTTTCTTCCTCTGATTTATTTAGCTCATAAGCATAATTTTGAAGCTCTGAGATTCTTTCCTTTGCATTGTCTTTCCTGTTCTTGATGCTTTCCACTGTATTATGGAGATCCTTGATTTTTTTTTTCATTGCCAAAATTTCTGATTGGTTTTTCTGTATAATTTCAATTTCTTTGGAGAATTTGTCATTCATTCCCTGGATTGTTCTTGTGGTTTGTCTATGTTGGGATTCTATTTTCTCTTCAATTCTGTTGAGTGTTCTAACAATCTATATTCAGAATTCTTCTTCCGTTAGTATAATCATATTATATAAGTTTTTGTCCGTTGATTGAGGTCGAGTATTTTCTTTTGGAGGTGACTTTTCTCTCTGCTCTTTCATGTTTCCTGTGATCTTCCTCTGTTTCTTTCTCATCTGGGTGTTTTGTAATGGGCTGGAGGTGTTGGGACTGGGTTATGAGCTAAATTGTGGGATTACTAAGGAATGATCTTTGGCACGGCTCGGAATATGTGCTCTGGTCCTATATCATCTTAGAGGAGTTTCAGTCTGTTGGGTTATCTTTGATCTAATGTCTTCACCTTCTGTCTATAGAGATTAATGGGTTTAGGCCACCTGCTTAGAGACTCAGGGTTTAGATAACTCTTGTGAGAGCTAGTTGGTTCTCAACCCCTAGGTTGAAGTGGGAGGCACTATGATAGGCTCTCAGATTAGTCTCTCTCTTGTTACCTGAGGCCTCTGAGAGTCCCATATCAGAAAGAGACCTTCCACGTCACTTAGTCCCTGCTGGGGTGAGGTCAGTTCCTTCCACGCAAAATCCCAATGGGCTGGTCTCCGCCAAGAGTATTCTTCAACCCTGGCAAATCTCAGCCCAGACAGCAGATTCCCTCTCCCCTCTGCAATTCCTGAGAATGGGGTTTCCCCTTTGGCTGGAGGCACTGGCTATCAGGCCACAGTAAAGTAAAGAGGGGACTCAGTTTGATAGGCTGTCCTGATAGGCTGTTAGAGCCACCTTTCCATGGCCAGCGCCAGCAGGGAGGTGGAAGCTAAGCAGAGGAGGCAGTCTTGAAAGCCTCTTTCTCAACTCTGCCCAGAGGCAGAGTCAGACCCTTTCGCATGAAGCACCCAGACCCAAGTCATAGGAGGGTGTGGGTGATGGTGTCTCCCCAGGTTATATCTGGAAAAGCAGCCTCCTTCGCCACTCTGCCTTGCCAAAATGGGCTCTGCTCTCTGGACACAGAGCGTGGGCAGCTTGTTCAGTGAGAGACCACCCAAGATCAGTCTGATGGGGCAGCCGCACGAACCGCCATTCTCCGCCCTCTGTCTCTTTTTAAAACACAGAATCTGAAACAAGCGGCTGAAATGGGATCAGCCTCTTTCTCAGATCCACCCAGAGGTGGAGTCAGAACCTTTGGCATGAAGCGCCCAGACCCAAGTCATAGGAGGGTGTGGGTGATGGTGTCTCTCCTGGTTATAACTGGAAAAGCAGCCTCCTTCACAATCCCACCTTGCCAAGACAGGCTCTGCTCTCTGGACACAGAGCGCGGGCAGCTTGTGCAGTGAGAGACTGCCCAAGATCAGTCTGGCGGGGCAGCCACGTGTATCACCCCTCTCTACCCACCGCCCCTCAAAAGACCAAGTCAAACTATAGGAATGGGAAGTCCGGGGTGGTGTTGGAGGAGCAGAGGGACTTCCCCCAACTCGCGAAGTCCCCATGATTCAAGGGACCGAGTTCTGCGCACTCTGTCCACTCAGCGCCAGCCAAAACCTCAACTCTAACCAAGGTCAAAGCCTCCTTTCGGGTATCCTCCCCTCATTCTGGTCCTGGAAGCATCCTGCAGTGGGAGGCCAGACTGGGATCTTGCTTATGCTGAGAGGGGAGTGACTGCTGGGTTTGGACCCTACCTGAAACTCCCTCAGCTGAGCACTAAGGAGAGTTCAAAATGTTCCCTGATCCAGTCTCCTCTCCATACAGCTTTGCCTGGCGCTACCACTTCCTACCAACTTCAGACATTTCCCGGCCTGCGTGGGTGTGGAGCTCAGTGTGGGGGGGCATCTCCCAGTGCCAGGTAGAGCCGATGTCGCCGCTGGCCGGCAGCCGGTCAATCTGTGCCTTGCTCCCTCCCTGTTGTATATTTCCGATTCCCCGGGATTTGTGGAAGATTATCCAATTCACCTTTCATTTTGGCTGCAGTCTTTCCTATCCCTCCATTTCCCGGTGATTGTCTGCAGGCTTGCGAAGCTGGTCCTGTGGAAGTGCAGATCGTTCATGTGTGGTTGTCCGCTTTCTTCACTTACCACTCTGGGAGCCAGGAGCCAGGAGGACACCCCTACTCCGCCATTTTTTGCCTCCCCTATACTGTGTTTTGAACAGTATTTCCAGGATTGGAGTATGACCTCTTCAATCAGTCAGTTGTTTAAAATTCTGTACATACTGATGGTGGATTGCTTGAAACTATACATTTATAACCCTGAATATATATGGCTTATTTTATCCTAAGACTGCGGATTCATTAAGATCTAGTTCTTATTAAGTTTGTGAGTACATTACACAATCAGCCCAAGTCTTCAAAAAGCTCTAGAAAGTAGAGCTTTGCTGTATTCAGTGTGATTCTTTATATTGTCTAACAAAGGATCCCAAATATGTTCACTGTATTCTAGAAACATTCTGCTTATCTATAGGTTAAGGCAATAGTTTCCAATTCTGAATGAACATTACAATTGCCTGGGGAGTATTTAAAGTATTCCAATACCTTGGCTTCAGCCCAGATCAATTAAATAAAAATTGTGAAATGAGTAATTTTTATTTGTTTTATTTTTATTGCTACATAATATTTGTACATATTTATGGAGTACATATGATATTTTGTTACATGCATAGAATGTGTAATGATCAAGTGAGGGTATCCATTTCCTTGAGTGTTTCTCACCTTGAATATTTATCATTTCTCTTTGTTAGGAGCATTTCAACTCCTTTTTTTAGCTATTTTGAAATATGCAATACGTTGTTGTTAATTATAGTCATCCTACTCTGCTATCAAACATTAGAACTTATTCCTTCTATCTAACTGTACCCTATTAACCAACCTCTCTGCATGCCCCCTTCACATGGACACCCCTCCCAGCCTAGATGTCTATCATTCTACTCCATGAGATCAACTTTTTTAGCTCTCCCATATAAATGAGAACATGTGATATTTGTCTTTCTGTGCCTGGCTTATTTCACTTAACAAATGACCTTAGTTCCATCCATATTTCTGCAAATGACACAATTTCATTCTTTATTATGGCCAAATAGTATTATACATGTCTTTATTCATTCATCTATTGGTGGATACTTAGGTTGATTTTATATCTTGGCTGTTATTAATAGTGCTGCAAGTATTGTGGGTACTGGTATCCCTTTGATATACTGATTTCCTTTTTTTTTGATAAATACTCAGTAGTGAGATTGCTGGATCATATGGTAGTTCTATTTATAATTTTTTGAAAACTTCCCATTCTGTTTTACATAATGGGTATACTAATTTACATTACCACGAACAGTGTATTCTGAAATCAGTAATTTTTAAAAGCTTCCTGTCAGGGTTGATTTTTTTGAGGGGTGTTGCCCAAGTTCTTTAGCTCTTGGCTTGGAAGAATCACAAGCCAAGTTGGTGCCACAGAGTGATGACAGACACGAGTAACTCACACAAGCAGCTTTTATTGCAGGCTTTTCAATACAGAAATAGAAAGCAAAAGTACGGTTCCTGAGGGAAAACAGGTTTATCTCTCTGAGTGGAGAAGACACTGGAGTGCTACCACACTTTTACTTTTATGTCTATTCCTTATGATATGCTAAATGGTAGGCAAAATTATTTCTCCAGGAAAGTGTGGAGAGTTCTGGGACTTAAGCACCCGCCCCACCCCCCAATTTTATCTTTATAGGGTAACTTCCAAGAGTTGCCATGACATTTGTAAACTATCATGGTGCTGATGGGTGTGATTTTTACTATTCTAATGCATGTTAATGAGGAAAAGTTTACCTATGGCCATGAACTCCTAGTTTCTGCACATGCTCCTGGCCAGGAAAAGTTCCTAACCACAAGTTCCTGCCATTGCAGGTTAGGGTCTAAATGTTCATTGGCCTCTTCATTTTTGCCCCTCTCCTCTTTTCCTGTGGTTAATGCTGCCAAACTGCACCTGTTCCTAATATTCCCAGATGATTCTAATTTTCTACTGGGATTGGAAACCAATGGGTTATAGTGATTTTTTTTTTTTTTTTAGCCATCTGGAAATAAAATGCTAGGAGATATACACAGGGGCAATGGGATAACTGTGGGTAAAATATAACAGATGAAATTGATTTCACACATTTTAACAAACACATATATAGAACCTACTAGATTTCAGAAAGGATTTTAAATGGTTAGCTCATTTAACTCTTGTAGCATTTTAATGAAATATGCACTAACTCATCCCCATTTCAAATATAAGAAAATTGAGTTAAACACTTTTTTCAAGCTTATACAGTTGGTGAGGGGCCGAGCATAACTTAGAATCTATTTTGTAATCTATTGATTCTTAAAGTGTGGTTCCCTAATTAGCTGCATCTAATTGCTTGAGAACCCATCATTTATAATTTACTCAAGAAAAAAGGCTTGTAAGTACTAAAATTAGAGATATAAACAACTTGTGACTACTCTGATAAAGAGAACTATTAAAAGATCATGGATTTCAATAGCAAACCTGGGTGCTTCTGAATATTCCCCTGGAATTTATCTAAAAGAAATGCTTTAGAAAGTTGTTTTTGTAGTAACTTTAGAAATGAGATTTGACTTCTAGTGGATTTTAACCATTCTAAACTAGGAACATGTTAGAAATGCAAATTCTAATACTGGATGTCTAGAGTTTCCTAGTCAGTAAACCTGGACTGTGGCCTGAGAATTTTCATTTCTAAGTTTCAAAATTCTGCTGCTGCTGCTGATCTGGTAAGCACACTTGGGAACCAGTGCTCTATACTACATTTTCTCTCTAAATTGCACAATGAGTTTAACTCTATTGTCCAAATATGCTGCACTACAGAAAGTCTTTTAATTATAAGAACAATGTAAATGTAAACGTCCAAGACTTGGTAGACAAAAAATATTTGTATTACTTAGAGTCACCTTTGTTTATTTGGAGAGGTATATGCTGGCTTGGTTGGAGTTGATAAATCCATGTGTAAATTGCACAAGCTGCCACTAAGTTCTTGATTACAGATTGAAAAAGTGAAATTATCAATTACAGTAGTCTCATGGCAGAATTTTTGGGGTTTTCTAGATATAAGATCATATCACCAGCAAAGAGTAATAGTTTGACCTCTTCTGCCCCCATTTGGATGCCCTTGATTTCCTTCTTTTGTCTGATTACTCTGGCTAGGACTTCCAGCACTATGTTGAATAGGAGCAGTGATAGAGGGCAACCTTGTCTGGTTCTGAGCGGGAATGTTTTCAAATTTTCTCTGTTCGGTATGATTTTGGCTGTGGGTTTGTCATATTTGGCTTTTATTATTTTTAGATAAGTCCCATCTATGCCTAGTTTGTTAACAGTTCTTATCATAAAAGGGTGTTGAATTTTGTCAAATGCTTTTCTGTGTCTATTGATAGGATCATATGGTCTTTGTTTTTGCTGCCATTTATATGTTGAATTAAATTTATAGATTTGCATATGTTGAACCATCCCTGCATCTCTGGGATAAAGCCCACTTGGTCATGATGGATTATTTTTTGAGACGCATCTTAATTCAGTTTTCTAGGACTTTTTTTGAGAATTTTTCATCTATATTCATAAGGGATATTGGTCTGTAGTTTTTGTTTTTTGTTTCATTCGTTCCTGGTTTTGGTATCAGGGTCATGTGGGCTTTATAAAATATGTTTGGGAGGATTCCCTCTTTGATGTTGTGAAATAATTTCTGTAGTACCAGTTCTTCTTTGTAGGTGTGGGAAAATTTGAGTATGAAACCTTCTGGTCCAGGACTTTTCTTTTTAGGAAGATTTTTTATGGCTGTTTAAATTTTGATACTTGATATTAGTCTGTTCAGGAATTCTATTTCTTCCTGATTGAGCCTGGGAGGCTGTATGTTTCTAAGAAATTGTCCATTTCCTTCATGTTTTCAAGTTTATGTGCATAGAGGTTTTTATAGTATTCATAGATGATATTTTGTATTTTCGTGGTATCACTTGTAATTTGTCCTTTTTCACTCCTGATTGAGCTTATTGGGGTTCTTTTCTGATTCTCATAAATCTAGCCAGAGGTGTGTCAATTTTGTTATTTTTTCAAAGAACCAACTTTTTGTTTTATTAATCATCTTTATAATTTTTGTTATCAATTTAATTTAGTTATGTTTTGTTATTTCTTTTAGTTTGCGGGTTTTGGGGTTGGTTTGCTTTTCCTTTTCCAGTTGTTTGAGGTGATTCATTAGAATGTTGATTTGTGATCTTTCTGTCTTTTGGATGTAGGCATTTATGGATATAAATTTTCCTCTCAGGACTGCTGTAGCTATGTCTCACAGATTATGATAACTTGTGTCTCCTTTATCATTTAGTTCCAAGAATCTTTTGATTTCCATCTTAATTTACCCCTTAATGCAATAATTGATCAGCAGAAGGTTGTTTAGTTCCCTGATTTTGTGGAGAGATGAGAGTTTCTGTTGGAGTTGATCTCTACTTCTATTCCACTGTTGTCTGAGAAGATGCATGATATAATTTCAATTTTATTTTAAATTTGTTCAGACATGCTTTGTGTCCTAGGATATGGTCAATCTTAGAGAATGTCCCATGAGCTGATGAGAAAACCATATATCCAGTGGTTTTGGGGTATAATGTTCAACAAAGTTTCAGATTACAAAACCAATGTACAGAAATCAGTAGTATTCTTATACACCAACAATAATCAAACTGAGAACCAAATCAAAGACTCAATACTCTTTACAATAGCCACAAAGAAATTAAATACCTAGGAATATATATAACTAAGATGGTGAAAGACCTCTACAGGGAGAACTACAAAACACTGAGGAAGGAAATAGCAGAGGACATAAATAGGTGAAAAGCCATACCCTGCTCAAGGGTCGGCAGATCAACATTGTTAAAATGTTTATACTACCAAAGTGATATACAGATTCAATGCAATCCCTATTAAAATACCAACATCATTTTTCACAGATTTAGAAAAAATAATTCTACACTCCACATGGAACCTGAGAAGACCCCATATAGCAAAAGCAATCTTAAGCAAAAAGAGCAAATTGGGAGGCATCAATTTACCAGACTTCAAGCTATAGTACAAGTACAACTAAACCGCATTGTACTGGCACAAGATCAGGGACATAGACCAATGGAACAGAACTGAGAACCCAGATATAAAACCATCCTCATATAGCCATCTAGTCTTTGACAAAGCAGACAAAAACATACACTGGGGAAAACAATCCTTATTCAACAAATGGTGCTGGGAAAACTGGATAGCCACATGTAGAAGCCTGAAACAGGATCCACACTTTTCACCTCTCACAAAAATCAACTCATGGTGCATAACAGACTTAAACCTAAGGCTTGAAACTGTAAGAATTCTAGAAGAAAATGTTGGAAACACTCTTGTAGACATTGACAAACAATTTATGAGGAAAACCTCAAAGGCAATCACAACAACAACAAAAATAAATTAATGGGACCTGATCAAATTAAAAAGCTTCTGCACAAACAAGGAAACTATCATGAGAGCAAACAGACAGCCTACAGAATGGGAGAAAATATTCACATGCTACACACCTGATGAAAGGCTAATAACTAGAATCTATATAGAACTCAGGAAGATCAATCAGCAAGAAAAAAATCAAACAACCCCATCAAAATGTCAGCAAAGGAAATGAACAAAAACTGTTCAAAAGAAGATAGACTGATGGGCACTAAAAAATATGAAAAAAATGCTCAACATCTCTAATCATCAGGGAAATGCAAATCAAAACCACAATGAGATATCACTTATCTCCAGTGAGAATGGCCTTTATCAAAAAGTCCACAAACAATAAATGTTGGCGTGGATGCAGAGAGATAAGAACACTCTTACACTGCTGGTGGGACTGCAAACTAAACCAACCTCTGTGGAGAGTAATATGGAGATACCTCAAAGAGCTGCTAATAGAACTGCCATTTGATCCAACAATCCCATTACTGGGCATCAACCCAAAGGAACAAAAGACATTCTATAAAAAGACATCTGCATTAGAATGTTTATAGCAGCACAATTCAGAATTGCAAAGATGTGAAACAACCCAATTTCCCATCAATACATGAGTGGATTAATAAAATGTGGTATATGTAAAAACAGTGGTGATCTAGCACCTCTTGTATTACTCTGGATATAGCTGGAGCCCATTCTATTAAGTGAAGTATCCTAAGAATGGAAAAACAAGCACCACATGTACTCACCAGCAAATTGGTATTAACTGATCAGCACTTAAGTGCACAATACAGTAGTAACATTCATCGGGTGTCTGACAGGTAAGAGGCGGGAAGAGGGGATGGGTATATTCACACCTAGTGAGTGCAGTGCACACTTTCTGGGGGATGGACACACTTAAAGCTCTGACTTGGGTGGGGCAAAGGCAATATATATAACCTAAACATTTGTGCCCCTGTAATATGCTGAAGTAAAAAAATTATACATTAAAAAATTAAAAAAGCAATTAAAAAAGCAAAAGTAAACAACCAAAAGGCAATGAAAGAGAAAACGGATTGTAGATAAAGAGTATTCCCATTTCACTATTCCTCTGACCACAACTCAACTCATTTTCCTTTTAGGTCCTTTGTTTCATGCCATCCTTACTCCATTTTCCTTTGTTTAAATAACTCAGTAGTTAGCAATATAAGGCACAAAATCACTGTTATGGAGTCATTTGTAGCTGATATTTAGAGGCAATTAGCAGTAACATTTTAAGCTACTACTATTAATCTTTTGTTTTGTGTACATGTATTGGGATGAGAGGTGAATTATATTTGCAGATCTGTAAACATGAGTCATGCTTTAAAAATGATATTATATATAACCATCTATATATGAGATAGAGAATTTCTGGTGAGAATATGAGATAGAATATCAGCTTATGTTTATAGCAGAGAAGATAACCAATGATGAATTCATTAATTATCTTTCTGTTAATATTTCAGCTCTATAACCTCAGTGTTTGTGTAAATCATGCATAATGTCCCAATATTTTTTTTTTTGTCGGAGCTTGGATCTTTAGTTGGCCCTTGTCAAATACAGTGTAAGTTTCCATCTCTGTAGGAATGTATTTTCAGTACAATTCTCTGTACTTTGTGATCTCTCAGTCAATAAATGTCATAATATGTATTTAGACTCAGAAGCAGAATCGAGCTTATTAAAAGAGCATTTTAATTCATTCAAAAATTATGTGTTTTACATTTTAGATAGTAATACAACATTTAAAAATGCAGACCTAGCAGTTAGAAAACATGAATATACTTTTATTCTGAGACTTGGTAGACATTTGAGTAGGCATCTAATGTCTGATGAGTTCCACTGCTATGGTATGATTCCTTTGTCTAAGGTTCAGTGTCTCCCTTTCAATCTTCAGCCTGACATATTCCAGGAGTGGCAGGAGAGACAGATCTACAGGAGAGGCTATGTCATCCAGAGTTGTTTCACCAAGCATATACATCACAAAATGGAATAATTTTTCTAGCACTTTTTTGCAAATGCATAAACATCAACCATTTTCTATAAAAATATGCTCCATCCAAAAATACTGCTACAAAGCAGAAAAGTATTAAAAATGCTGTTAGTGAACCTAATAAGCAATAGATATATAATTCCTTAAATCATACTCCCTATTTGTCATTGCCACCGTGAGAACTACATTACGTTTTAGAATATGGGAAAATGATATTACCCTTTTATTTTATACTGAATCATTTTATGAGACTCAATTTTTGTTCATATCCTTTTTCTTCACTGTTGACATAAATTATTTTTGTGAAATAGAATGAACAAACATGTTGTAGTTTTGAAAATCTCAGATTATGGTTTTTCCAAATGCAATCATTATTGAATCTTGTTTTTGTTGTTTTAATTGTGGTTCTTGATATTGGCTTATAAGGACAGCAAAATAGGTAGAAGTCTGGACAATGTTCCAACTAGAGACTTATGAATAAAGTTGTTTACGTGATAATTGTTGCTATAGAAAAGAAGGCACGGCAAGTAAGCATAACAATGGATAATGTAGTGAAAGCTTTTGGATATTGCTGTTTTTCTTGTTTCTGAGAGTTTAAAGCCCCTGAGTGAAATTGTAAATTATAATACTTTTAAAATCCCTGCATTCTATGAATAATAATAGTATCCACCTCATACAGGTATTATGAGGATTAAGTGAGGTGATGTTTGTAAAGTGCTTAGAACAGTGTCTAGTACACAGTGCCATGGAACTCTCTGATGAACTGGTAATAAATTAACTACAAACAGATTCATTTAAAGCTTCTTCATGTGATGTTCTTGAAGCAAAAAGCTTTATTCTCTGAATTGAGCTTGCCATTTTCAAAATATCTACAAGGTCTGTTCATAGTGTGTCTCTTCCTACTGTCCTTTTGAGATGTCATCCATCAGTCCCAGGCTGTATGACACAATCCTCCTTCACCCTTTCCTGGTACCTGTTTCTGTTCCTGTCTGTTGCCTGTGGGAATATCTGTCCTTGGCTGACTCTTGAAGATGCCACTCTGCTATTTAATAGTCCTCTCTTAATTAGTCTTGTATCTCTTACCTGTCAATGGGATCTGTACCTATCAAATCTGTACCTATGTGCAAATGAGACATGTTAAAACCCAAATACAGAAAAGAGCATTGTGGGTAGAGTATGATTATGCCCTATAGAAACACAATTAAGCAAAGTATTAAAAGGAGGTTTCTTGGATTTTAGGCGATTTTATTTCTTTTCTCAAATTTTTACAAATCTTCAACAGTGAGATTGAAAGATCACATATGAATGATTGCAGAAAGGGTTTTTTAAAAAAATTTCATCCCCCTCACTTCAAAAAGAAAAGTTTGAAATTTTCTTCATATCTACTTCCATAAATACAGAGAACATCCTGTGAACAACAATCGAGTTTAATGTTTTAATGGTAATATGTTTGTTTTCCTAAATTGAAATATCAGACCTAAAAATGTCACTTCAAAGCAATGCATGAATTTTACATTTTCCACAAAGTGTTTCTCCATGTTGTCAACATTTTCTAATGTTATGGTTTATGTCTCCAGATTACCACAGTAAGAACTCCAATTTCTTCCTACTTAGATCCTTCTCAAAGATGAATGCTCTGATCATTCTATGAGAGCCAGAATCTGAGAGTATACTATCCTTTTATTTCCATATTTATTAAGCCAGTGATTTAGCCATGCTTTTTGTACTGAAATATCTTTTACTTCCACAAGATCTTCTGTCCGTCTCTCAACACTTTATTAATTTAGAGCCAAAGTATCCACTTTTCACCTGGGTTATTGTAGCATTGACTCTGCTGAGTTCTTGCCTGTGAATTCCAAACAACCAGGAACAAAGTGCATGTAATCATTAGTGCTATCTACATTTGGTCTGAGCTCAGTCAGGTTACATGACGATACTTATGGCAGAGCTGCTCTTGGAACAGCAGTGGCCTGGACTCCTCTTCCAGAGTAGCAGCCGAGCGAAGCCCAGAATGGCCTGCCATCCATGGTGTCTGCCTGAGCTCGTGTCAACCTCCTCCTATAATGGTTCAAAGACTCCTCTTTCTGAGTTTTCTCCCCTCATTGATCACCCAAGAGGTTCTTATTTCTTTTCTAGCGGGACTTTTAATCCTCAGTTCATTATCTGTTCCAAAGTGACCCAGCTTAAGTGCATCACTGCCTGTTTCTTCTCTAGAATTTCTCTGGCAATTTCCTCATTTGCCTCTCGGAATTGTTTCTGAATGTCCTTTCTGGGAAGTTTTAAGATATGTGACCCAAATAGCAACAACATTTCCAGAAGGAAAAAGAGAAAGGTTATACTCCCACAGCCTTAAGCAGTCATACCAATTATCTTAAGAGAAGTTCACAAAAAAATATGACAAGGATAGAGTGCTAATGGTAATGTTCACTCTCTGACATGATCAGGCAATAAATACCATCATCAGGGTCAGAATAAGCACCATGACTTTAAATATGATATTGAAATAAGTTTGTCACTTTTTATATCCAATATTTAATTTTTCTGGCATTTTTGTTCCTATGGACTTCACAAAAATTCGTATGAATCAAATAGTAGGAAGATTTGTGGGCAGTATTAATGCTGTAATTCTAGCAGTCTAAGCAAGAAACTTAATTGGCACATGCTTTTCTTTCTTCCTGGTGGAATAATGGTCGCTGTAGCTGGCTGTGACAAAGCGGTCTGCCTCTGTGGCACTTGTCCAATGCCAAGTGGAGCAGTTCCTCCTGATTTCGTTAGTTCGTTGCTCCTGAAATGGAGAGTTTGCTACTTGTGTGGATCCCCTGAGATCACACAAAGCCACACGTGTGCTGCTTGTGGGCCTACGGACCTGAAGGCAGCACCCACCAGTGCAGGTCAGATGAGGAGTCGTGGCTCTCCACGCCAAGCTTTGCAGAATTTGTTCTCCTGACAGTTTGGCCAGCAGTATACTAGGAGACTTGACTAATTTTCCCAAAGTGAAAATCACCTTTCTGTTTTAGCATTTTGTTTGAGTAAAGAAGACATTGCAATAAAAACAGAATTGTCAATTGAGTATTAAGTATTTAATTGTTGTAGCGTGTGTAGAAAATTTGGCATCATTTCAAGGGGACCTGGGCTGCTTTTGGGGGAGAGTTGAAATGGGAATGGAGTGCATCCTAATTCTTGCAATATATCTTCCCCGCACCTAGCAACCTCTGTAACTCAAGGGGAATTGGATGGAAGTGTGTCGAGAAGGTAAGAATTCACCTCAGTGATGTGATGAGTAAGCAACGATTGTCTGTATTTGCAGCAGTAGGGTCTGGGAGCCCTAGGCTGACGGCGGAGCACACGCGTGGGTGCGAGTGGAAAAGCGATGGTGTGACACGCCATAAGGATGCAGAAGAGCCTGGAAGGCGTGTCAGATGTTAGCAATCTCTGCACTAAGGAGCTATGGCATCATGGAGTGTTGCCAATAGAACAAATGTTGAAACTGAGACTTCCAGACCACTTAGTTTATAGCTAATGAAACTGAAGCCAAAAGAAGTCCCCTTGAGATCTCACTGCCAGATAGTGGCAGAACTAGTAATAAATCCTAAGTGAAGTGTATAAAGAATGGAAAAACAAATGCCACATGTACTCACTACTAAATTGGAAGTAACCGATGAGCACACACACGTGCAGAGAGAGAAGTATATCTCGATGGAAATCAAGCAGTGGAAGGGGAGGGGGTGGGCAAAGGCCTACCTGCGGGTACAGTGAACACTGTCTGGGTGACAGGCACACTTACAACCGTGACTCAAGCATTCTAAAAGCTATCCATGTAACAACACATTTGTACCCCGAAAATACTTTGAAAGAAAAGGAAAGCCAAAAGCCATTTATCCATTTGAAAGAATGGATAAAAAAAAATCTGCTTATGCTATCTTAAAATTTGACTTTACTAAATCTTTTTGTTTAACAAAATAAACCCAGTCTTCTGATTCCTAGTTCAGTGCCTTCCTTGCTTAGCTTCTTGCCCCTTTTGTTGAAAACATTGTATCAATAGTTGCACCATCTCCACTGTCTGGGTACCTGTGTTTGCTTTCCTTGCTTTTTGCTTCCTTCATTAACAAGCTATCTTAAAGTATAATAAAGAAAAATTTTCAATTTTTCCTTCATATTTTCTATGTGACTAATAAAAGTTCATAAAGATATTTGTTTTCCTAAACTTTACCATCAAAAGTCTCTTCAAAACTACAGATGTCCAGCAACCTATCTAGTCTCAAACTATATAATTGTTAAATACTGATGTTTCCAGATTTTTTTTTTCTGGTGCTCAGAATAACATTGGTGCATATCCACAAAATTCTCAGCATTAGTAACTAATATAGTAGTTTTGTCTTCAGTATTTATCAGGTATAAATCAGGGTATATACCTGATATATATCAGCATAAATCAGGGCATTCATAGTGTTTTAAATGCAGGTAAACTTACCAAAACAATCAGAATTTGCACAGTTGTTTTATCAATGAACTAGATTATTCTAAGTAAACAACTGATTGCACACCTAGGATTCCTACATATAATAAGTGGTTCTCACTGATCTTAGGCTATTTTTCTGTAGATGCAGAGGATAAGCTGGAGTATGTGCTACAGAGCATGACATTTGTCAGTAGTATTTTTGCAGATTACCATCAATTTCCTCTCTCCGCATGTAACCTTAAAATGAAGAATTGTACCTTTTCTTTTAATGGAGGTGAAATTCTCTTCCTTAAATTACCCTGGGTAAAGCACTTTTCTAAAATGATTCAACAGCTAAGTGTCTGTGAAATAGGAGTGCCTTGATGCTTTTGTATTCCAGGTGTATCATTAGGCGAGGCTACAGTAATGACAATTCTGCCAAATTTTTCTTCTTCTTCCATGTTGGATAAGAGGAAGAAGCATGAGGAGTAGAAGCCCAGTGCTGGGTTTACACACACCAAGTCATTTAATGTCCCTATGAAAATGAAAGGAGAGAGGGTATCAATGTCTTTCAAACTGGGAGCACTTAGAATGAGAGAGAACACTGTTAATTCTTACGCAGGGGCAACAGGTGTAAACAAAGACTATTCTGGGAACATCAGGGAATGTGATCGTCCTACCTTTGACCCCTAGACAAGGGGATCAGACCCTCCCACTGTGCAGACAAGGGGACTGAGGTTTGGAGAGGACATCTAATGTGCACAAAGTCACATTTAGAAAGTGGATATCTAACTCCAACTCAAGACTATCTGACTCCAAAGCAGCTGCTGCTTCCTTTTTACTTTCTTTCCATGCAGTTCAGCAGTTCCCAGACTTTTTATACAAACATGCCATTTATGACCATGATTGAAGGAGTAAGGGTAGACGCCTGGGGACAATGGAGCTGTGCTGAGCGCCCTGTTGTTCTGTGTGGCTAACTCATCATGTAGGTGTTCACTGCGTGAAGTGCCTCCGAGGGGGCTGCAACCTCCAGGAGGACTCCCCCAGCCCCCCGTGCCCTCTCTCACTTGGAGCAGCACGCGCTCCCGACTGTCTGTCTTTATTCCAGGCTTCTGCGTGACATATTTAATCTGATACTCCCAACTGAAAGGGTTATCTTCCCATTGTAGAGGCTCATTCTTTTTTTTTTTTTTTTT
>VBSM01002608.1:65262228-65273309 GCA_008086735.1 Cheirogaleus medius
TAATGGTCTCCAGTTCCATCCAAGTTGCTGCAAAAGACATTATTTCATTCCTTTCTATGGCATGACTCCATGGGGTGTGTGTGTGTGTGTGTGTGTGTGTGTGTGTATCATATTTTCTTTATCCACTCCTCAATTGATGGGCACTTAGGTTGATTCCATACATTTAAGTACAGATATCTTTTTTATAAAATTGCTTCTTTTCCTTTGGGTAAATACCCAGTAGTGGGATTGCTGGATGAAATGGTAGGTCTACATTTACTTCTTTGAGGGATCTCTATACTGTTTTCCACAGTGGTCATGCTAGTTTACCTTCTCACCAACAGTATATAAGTGTTCCTTTTTTACCACATCTATTTTTTTTGAATTTTTATTAATGGCCATTCTGACAGGGGTAAGGTGGTATTTTATCATGGTTTTAATTTGCCTTTCCCTGATAATTAGCGATGTTGAACATTTTCTCATGTTTCTTGGGCATTTGTATATTTTCTTTTGGGAAAAATATGTTCATGTCTTTTGCCCACTTTTTGATGGGGTTGTTAGTTTTTTCTTGATGATTTAAGTTCTTTGTAGATCCCGGATGTTAGCTCTGTGTCAGATGTATAGTTCGCAAATATGGTTTCCCATTCTATAGGTTGTGTATTTACTCAGTGGATTACTTCCTTTGCTTTGCAGAAACTCATTGCTTATATTCTTGACTCAGCATTCACATTGTTTCCTAAAGGAGAAACCTCCAGGATCAATAAATATTAATAATTTTTGAATAATGATTATAAAACTAAAGGAGAGCCAAGTATTTTCCCTAACTTCATAGAATCTTTTATTCCTTTTTTCTTTTTCCTCTTACTATCACTAGACCCCGAAGGAAATTTTAATCAATAGAAATGTGAATTAAAATAAAAGTAATGTTCCTATACCCATGAAAAAAATCAATAAAAGGTAACTCATCTATTTAAAAGTTATTCCATTTGCTAAAAATGTTAAAGGGATAACACAACATTGTGCTTACTTTTTTCTTTTGGTTTTTTCTTTAATTATACATTTACTTACTATTACCATGTTACTATACACATTTAAAATTTTAATTTAAAAAGCATAAACTACCAAACCTGTTCATATAAACTTAATCACATAAATATCAAACAAAAAGTATTTTCAAAAGAAAGAAAGAAACCTCTGCTCCTCTCCTCCTACCCCTCCTGCCCATTTATGTGCAGAGTCTTCCACTCCTGCTCCTCAGCACCCGCCTCCACTTTCAGAGCCTCCTCACCTCGTGCCTGCATAATTGTGGGGGCTTCCTTCAAGTATTCCCTCCATGTTTTTTTCCTTACATTGCGACCAGGGACATATTTCTGAAAAATAAACCAGAGCATAACATAACTTGGACTGTTCCTATGGTGTTCTCTGCTGTCTGTAGGATACCATTCAGGCTTGCCAGAAACATACAATCTGTTCCTTAGGAGAAAAAAAAAATCAGTCTCTCTCATGAAGAAAGAAAAAAAGAAAGGAAGCAAAGAAGGGAGAGAGGGAAAAACATGACTGTCTCAGGGACACACTGCACAAAGCTGGTGACTGCTCAGGGCAACCACGTGTAGCATCTGGCCTGCCTGCTGCTTTCCATATGGCGGAGCCCAGGCATGTGGCTTGGACTGCCTGGAAGAAGAGGCTCCTTTCTCTCATTTGCCCCCAAACTCCTCCACTTGCCAATCCATGTGCCCACAGGGCTTCATCCATCTGTGGATTAGCGTCTTTTCCACGTATGCCCCACTGCTCTGGGCTGGCTGTGGCCCTGCCTGTTTCCTTTGATGGACTTTGTGAGTCTCCAGGGTAGGGCTTTGTCCTGTAGTGCTTCCCCAGCTTTGCTGCGCATGTGAGTCAGCTGGGAAGTCTTGTTAAAATACAGGTTCTGGTTCAATACTTCTGGGTGCTGATGCTACTGGTGCTGTCTATGAATACCCAGGTCCTAAAATCTTGTAGTGTTCTTAGCATGTAATAGGGGCTCCATAAATAAATGCTGACTGGCTGGGTTAATGGAAGCAAGGGAGGGGAAAATTAAAGCGTACTGCATGCACAAGAGGGACCTAGACATCCATTTTCCTAATGTATTTAGAGAGAAGATGCCAAGTGTGAATTTTTTTTCGATAGCTAAACTTTTTGAAAGTTAGGGCCAGACCACAAACCTGTTAGAGGAGTTCTCTGTGCTTTCTCCCAGCGCCTCCCTGCACCCTGATGACGAAGCGCGGCCTCCACAGTAGCGCAGACGCGTAGACACTCCGGGCACAGCACGGGTTAAATAACTGCTATGTCGCATCTGTGTGCTCTGAAGTTTATGTACCTTTTGAAGAGTTTAGGACAGCAATCTTGTTGAATAGACTTGAAACCATTCAATATTTTCCCCTAAGAAAATAATAAAAAGCGCATACTCTGTCACTGGTAATAGACAAACACATTATTGCTTTCTTGGGCCATGAATGTCTCCACATTGCTTATCTTGTTTCAGAAATGGAGAAAGGGAGGCTGCTGAGAGGGCTGAGACCGGCGCGGCAGAGCCTGCAGAGGGCGGAGGCCAGAGGCTGGCGTGCTGCCCCGACCGGTCGGCCTCCTGCCGCTCCGCCCGCCGGGAGGCCCTGCTCCAGGGGAGTGTGAGGGAGTACAGTGAACTGGGTGGCCCCAAGCTCCTTGTTTTGGTCTAAAAGTCAGTAATGTCTGTGACTTGCCTAAGTATGAATACAACAATGAATTAAGCAAGTAAGTAAATGAACGGATGATCACATACATATATCCACATGCACATACACACATGCAGAAAATCAGGCTGTGATAACAGCAGATTTAGGCACTCTCCGATTTGTCACTGTATTTGCTGTTTTCCTCTCTTTATATAATTATTAGACCATATTTCTCCTTGGCATTGAATTAGATCTTTTTTCAGACTTTAAGATAATATTTGGGCAAATTAAAGGGTTAATCTGATCTAATCAAAACTGCTGCTTTGTGTGGCTTTATATTTCTTAATGATAAACATTACTCCACACTTAGGCTTTCTTGTGAAGCCTTTCTGGAAAGAAAAAAAAAAAGAAGTATACGTTTTTGTTCTCTAACAGACTGTGGCAAGTAGCACAAGGCAGCACTCCGCTTTCTAACGGCATTATCTTTAAGAAAGTATCTGTGCCCATTTTCAAGAGAGGCTTTCAGACAGTCACACGGTCATGGATACACAACCACAGCCAGCGTTCGCTGTTAGAATGAAGGTAATGTCGCTTACGGCATTTCCAAAACCGAAGATTTGTGTTCTGAGGATACGAAAATATGTTGATGTCCTTAAATATATAACAATTAAAGAGAAAAAGATTACTGCCAGCCAGAAATCAGTTTATTAAAGTATATTGTGTTTTTCTTCATGTCATTTATAAACATTCTTTTACACCAACACATATTAGAAGTGGTGTATAATGTGAGAAAATTACTCACATAGGGACTGCATTTCTGGTGTCTGTTTGCTCTCAGTTCAGTGGCCCAGAAAGGTGATGTTGATACATGCAATATTTCTGTGATAATAGGTGCTAACTCATCTTTAGATTTTATCTAAAGATAAAATGAGTTATGAGTTAGATTTTAATCTAACTCATCTTTAGATTTTATTTTCTTGGAACAAATATTTTGGAGTCTGTCTTATTGGCCTTTTCTTGAATTCATAGGTATGCCCCCTGCCCCTATAACGTATAGAGCAAGAAAGTCAGATAAAGGCTTAATGACAAATACAGCCATTAATTAAAAACATTTCCATTAGATTTTATCAAAGAAGGGATTAATTTTATACAGTCTCCACTATGTGAAAAATAAAATTATAGCAATTTGGAAACATTTCTATTGAGTCCCAAATGGGGAGACTGTTTCAGAAATATGGTAGGTTTGAAATTTACCATGCTCAATCTATAAATAATACTGATTTTTCAAATAAGCCTGTTAGGGCATATCAGCTTCTGCTCTGCTCTCTTTCTTTTGTGCACTTGTGCACACATTCATGCACACAGACACAAGCACACAGATACAATTAGTGCCCTAAAATAGTTTGTAACATAGAGATAACAAAATTAATATATGGAAGTAAAGATAGACAGTTCTAAGAGCAGTGGACGAAAATGGATAGAATGGATTGTACAAGATTCAGAAAAGTCACATGATAAAATAGAAGACAGAATTTTCTGGATAGTTCTTAGATAATGTCAACAAGATGTGAGCCCTGCTGGTGGGACAGGGTCTCAAGAGCTGATGTAACTCCACGTTCTCTAAACCAATTTCATCCTGTACAGTTCAACCTCCATCTCCTATCTTCCTTCTGTACTCTCTTCCCCTAAATCTCCTTCATGGTAACACTCTTCTGAGAATGAAGCAAACGTAGTAATCTTCATAATCATGTCTATAAAATAGGGGAAATTATTTTCGCATCTTGAAAAGTTTTCAGTGCTTCAGTAAGAATAGCAAAAGCATACACATTGAACTTTAATCTTCAAAAATGAACTTCTTTAAATACGGCTCCAAATGTGATTTCTCCTTCCTTATTCTTAAGGTACCTCTCATATTTTCCTCTCAATGCCAGTAAAATGCTAGCAGAGAAAATTCTATTTAAAAAATGAACAGATTGAATATCAGTTATGCTGGAATTTTCTTCTTTTTCACTTCATCCTTAGAGAACAAAACAGAATAAGGATTAGAAATGAAATGCTGAGCTGTAAATAATAAAATTTCAATATAAAAATGCTGTTGACCTCCAGTTTTATATCTAATGTAACATAAGAACAATGGGGTTGAAATTTAGCCTCTTGATCCCAATTCTTGTCCCAAAGCCATACACGACTGTGATTATCACTTGGAAATAGGTTTGTTTGCCTTTAAATCTGTTGAGTCAATAGTGGCAAAACCAAAAGCAAAAGATGTAAGCGATCCCAGAGAGCTGCTCTTGTATGAACACGCTACTGTCTAAGAATTCCTTGGATAATAAGCCTGGATTTTATATTTTATTAACCCATCTCTTATGATTGTGCAAACCAGTCCCAGGAACATCATCCTTCACACTCCATAGCTAATAAAATAGGCACAATTCATTAGAACTTTTAAATTGAATTTTCCCAGCTCTCAAAGTGCCTCCCTCACATACTCTTTTGATGTATCTGATATTGGTCATTGCAGTAATACCCTGGATTTAGCTTTTGCAATATCTTTTTACATATTTGTTTTCTCATTGGTCTTTGATGAATGCTGTTCTGATTAATACTCACATTTTGAGGTTGTGTGAGAACAGAGTTCATGTCTGCCCTCATATAGTTTTCTTATCGACACAGAGTCCCTAAAGTATTATGGGTACTTGATAGGTATGTATGTATAGATTTCCTGCTGTATGCCTCTGCTGGGCTCATTGCCTTACTGAGGAAAAAAGACAAATGACTGTTTGTTACACAGGCTGAGTAAGATATGTTAGGTCTTAGGCAGTGACATTAGATACCCTTGCTACTCTGCTTTCAAATCCTTATGCAATTTGTTGGGCTTGTGTTTAAGGTTATTAAGTTACCAAATCTGAATTAATAAAGACATAATTATACCATAGTATTAGGCAGAACTTCCTGGTAAAAATGGTATCCATCTGTCTTTTTTTTTTTCCTATAATGATAAGATTGGCTTGTAATTTTGTTATGAGGGAGAGGGGGAGGAAGAGAGAGAGCGAAAGAGAGGGGGGAGAGAGAGAGACTGTGCTCTGTCTATACACTGAAGAGTGTATATTTGCATGTTGATCTTACAATTTTATGTTTTGTTCTCGTAGACCAGAATTTGAATGGTCAGATCATGCTTATTTCACTTTTGCCTTTTTTGTTATATAACTAAGTTACAGATGGCCTGGCCATAGATCATACAAACCAAGACACTTTAAGGATAAAAGAGGCACCTTTATATTTATCCAAAAATGAAAAGTATAAACTCAGACTGTAGGGTCACAGCATCATTGTTTTGTTGTTGTTGTTGTTTTAATTCCCTTTAAGTTCTTACCTTACTCGTGAGCCACCATCTGACTTTCATCAGATGCAATGAGGGCCTTGTTGTGGTTCTGGTGTTCATGGCTGAGTGGTGATGCTAATGCTCTTTAGCTTTTCACCAATTAAACATCTTTCAAAGAGACATGAAAGATGTTGGAATCTCCTGGAAAAGGCTGTATCTATTCTATTTCCTTCTGATGCATATGTGGATACCATTAGGGAATCTAATGAGAATCAAGCAGCAGCCTTGTTTTCCAAGTATATATTATCAATATACTGCAATAGACAAAAAGGCTGTAACGTGAGTCAGTCTAACTAGAAAGTTGATAGTAATTATTGATTAAATAAAAATGATGGTTTAGTAGAAAGAACATGGGCTTAGCATCAGACAGATGTAAGATGCAACCTAGAATCTACAGTTTACTGACCAGGCAAATTTCTTAACCTCCCTGCTCTACTTTTCCTTCAGATTTTACATGGAGCTAGGACACTGGCCACTGGCTTGCAGGGTTGTCTCAGTTACTATACGTTATGTAGAGAAGTGTCTGGCACAGTGGATGGCATGAAGTAGGGGCTTAATTTGGCAATATTGATATTATTGGTATAATTATCCACAGATTGAGATTTAGGGAAAAAAGGGCTAAGTCCATGATGATTGGCTCAAGAGAAAAATATGGCATGAGTTACACTGACTCACATCACAGCATTTCTGTCTATTGCACTTTAGGAAAACATTGAATGGGTCAATTTAGATACTGCAGGGTGTTCCTGGATTCCTGCCTTTCTCTCACTGTCCACACCTGATGTCCCCTGACATCTCCTCCGTCGGTTCCTTGTCTGTGCCTCGGTGCCACTGCTGCCCCTTGCTTGGGGCTTCTGCAGCAGCCTCCTGACCATCCCTGCTGTGCCCGCTCAGCTGTCCACTCGGCAGCAACAGAGATCTTCTAATATTGTAAATAAGATCATGCTGCTTGCCTGCTCGAAACTCTGAAATGGCTTAAATGCTCACTTGAAACCAATATTTATATGTATCTTTTTACTTAATTACCTCAACAATACTATGGGTAAATACTAATATCATCATTGCCTAGACAAGGACACTGAGGCACAGAAAGCACAGGAAGCCTGTCCAAGTTAATCCAGGTAAGAACTACTAAACCCAGAATTAGAACCCAGGCAGTTGTCCCTAGGGCCTGTATCACGCAGCACCACAGGCTGTTGCTCGAAGACCCTGAAGAGCTGGTCGCTGTCGACCCGCTCGACCTCACCATGTCCACTAGGGGGCAAGCCCCACAGGGATGGAGGTGTTAGTCTGCGTAGTGCGCTGCCATAGTCCCAGAACCTGGAGCAACAGGTGTGCACAGGAGGCAAACTCTCTTCTACTTGTGGATTTGACATGCTGGTCCCTTTACCTGGAGCACACTTCTAAATCTCATCATAGAAAGCTTCTCCTGGTCTAAGGTCTAACCTCAACTGCGATCCCTACTCTCAACCCCCCAATAAAGGCCCTCTCTGTCCACCATACGTGGCCTGACTCTTCTTACTTTATCATTCAATTAATTTCCTTCATATTATTTATCCTAATTTTGACTTATTAACCAATTTGCTCCTTTCTCTTTTGATGTACACACCAGAAGGTAAGCTCCACAAGGGCATAAACATATTTATTGTTATAAACCTGGAGTTTCTCATAACAGGCATTCAAGAAATATTTGTTTAATGAATCAGCTTTCCACTGTCAACTTCAAGCTCTCTTTAAGATCAGAGATAATCTATGAGAAAGCATGGTCATTTGTACTGCATTTATAAATTCAATAAATATTAAATTATTTATCATGAGGCTAATTTTATGCTATGAACTGGAGATACCACAGAGAGCAAGTTAAACATTGTTCTGAACCTGAGAGAGCTCATAGTCTAGATCAAAAAGAAATATTAATCATAAAAGTAACAGCAATAGCAATAACAAATGATTATAATGTAATATAATAGGGTAAGCTATTATAGAATAACCCATTATTCTTGATATCTTAAGATGCAGTGACAAAATCTCAGTTGATATAGGTCATTAGACCTTTTATTTTCCAACAGGATGTGTGTGTGTGTGTGTGTGTGTGTATCTTTTAGAAACTGAATATGCTCATATTGATTTGGTTAATACAGATAGCCCAGTGGTTCTCAATCCAGGGCAATTTTGCCTTCCACCCCAGGAGACGTTTGGCATTATCTGGAGGCATTTATGATTGTCACAACTGGAGGGCATCTAGTTGGTAGAAGCCAGAATTGCTGCCAAACATCCTACAATGAGCAGGACATCACTCCTCACACCCACAACGAACAATTTTTCTGCCCTAATGTCAATAGTACCAAGGTTGAGAAATCCTGAAATAGTTTTGTACTAGCCTCACAATTAGACTTCTGTCGTGTTTCACCAATGATATCATAAAAACAATAATTAATATTTTTCAGACTCTTTACTAGGTGTAATTCACTCAGAAAATATGTATTCTACTATACTATTATACTATAAGAGTATAAGAAATGCTATGGCTTTTCTGGATTCCTTGTGTAATATATGCTGGAGAGATGTGTCCTGGGATTATCATGTAAAAGCTTGTTTTAGTCATTTACCAATTTACCAAAATTCCTCTTGGTAGACATAAGAAGAACGCAGAGTCTCTGCCCCATGACAAGGGCAAGAGTCAGAAAATTTTAATAATTTTGCTTCCATTAAATTCTCAATCATCCATGAGATAATTATGAAGATTACTTGTAATTTATTTTTCCCTCCTCCTAGTAAGACTTGGAGTTGACTCCTTGGCGTGCATAGACATGGGTGACTACGGAGTGGCCTGGGTGCCCTCTGGGACACATAGCTTATACTTTAGTGTTCATGGTGATTGATTTTATTGTTGAAATAATTTAATTTGTTCTATTTTTGTTTCCACTTGAAAAGTCATAAATTTTGTAATTTTAGAAGGAAATCCTTAGATATTGAAATATAGTATGTAGGCTATATATTTTGGTAAGGCCCAAAAGGCTTAAGGGTCATTTTTTTGACAATGACGGGTAACAGTCAAGAACATGTAGTGTTATTCTGAATCCCGTTGACATTCACCAATTGTAATCTATTATCATGAGCTTCTGCAACATCTTATTTACATAGAAGACATTTACTCTCTTGAACGGGGACTTCATTTCTTGAGAGGAAAGCCTTAGTTTCACTCAAAAATGCTATTCCTAAAATCATCAAATCATCTTGAAATCACGAATTACTGCTGCTACTACTACACTGAGTTATTTAAGATCTTATGATTGAAGGTTTTAATTTTTTAAAAAATCAGTAGTTTCTTGTTTTGTTTGCATCATTTGTCTACACACAAAGTGTTTTGATGGCAAGGATAACTGCAGCATGGAATTTTCTTACAAATAAAATGAATAGTTAAATTGCACAATCATCTCTGGTTTTGTTTACTTCTGTTCGTTCATGTTTTGGTTTTTCTACCCAATTATTATGCTGCATGTGGCTAAAATTCACAAGCTACAAAAGTGTAAACATTGAAAAGTGTATTTTTCTCCAATATTAGATACATAAAGCCCCTTACCCAGTCACCCATTGTGAATCTTATCTTTCCAGAAATATTGTTTGAATATAGGTATAGTTATATACATACCTATATTTACATACCTACATATACTTGTATGTGTGTAGTCTCTTCTTTTTCAGTGTAAATGAGGGTATTTTATATATGCATATATATACATATATACTATTCTGTAGTTTAATGTTTACTCAGTCATATCTTTCTAAATTTATTGTACTCTCAAAAACAGAGATTTACCTATTCCTCTTAGGGCTGCAAAAGAAAACTGCTGAATAGATGCTGAGGTTTGTGCTTAGGAAATCAGACTAGGAGTACTTTAACCATCTGAAATAAAATTGTAATTTTATTTTTGTACATTTTTGTTTGCTCAATCTAACTTTAAAGCTCATGCCAGTCATGTTCTTTCATGACCTCTCACAATTTCAAATTCAATTTCATTCGTTGTTGGTTGCCATCATTTTTCTTCACTTCTCCATACCATTGTGAATTGGTTTCCCTGCATATCAAAACTGTCACTGAAACTGTTCAGAAAACTCCCAGGCTTTGCAAGTAGTGTTGAACTCATTACTCATTTCTCTGGAAATAACCTAACATTTCTCAAGGTGGACCATTGTCTTGATTATGTATTTCCTAATAAAGGTAAAAGAAGATTATTTCACTACTCTCATTAATCTTCAGACTCAGAAGAAATCACAAAACTCCATTGTTGTTTTGCTTATATAATTGTTTAGAGACTACATATAACTAGTAGACCAAAATTAAGAATGCTAATTTTTTTTTGTCTTTCCAATTATTTATTGAAGACCTTCCATTTCCTAGGCATTGTGCTATGCATGGAGGAGTCACTAAGAAAAGTCCCAGATCTTTACCTTCACTAATTCTTGATTTGGATCTTAATGGTGGAGAAGATTAAGCCAGAGAGAGAGAAGGTGGAGAGTGGGGTGGATGTAAGCAGTGGAGAAGTGGGGAAGGTCCAGGAAGAAGGAACAAGTCAATCCAAGACAATAGGCAGCACACTGTATCTGGGGCACTGTGAGTAGTTTAGTATAACTGGAGTGTACTGCCCATGGGACGGCTGCAAAAAATCCAAGGGACAGTCACGAAACCTAATGCCAAGGATCTTTGAGCAACTGAAGTTTTGAGGCAGGGAATGATATAAATGGATTTTAACTCTGGCAGCTGTATGACAGATGGAGTTGAAAAGAAGAGAATGGGCCATTTCAGACTACTGAAATAGTCCAGGCAAGAGCTACTTGCCTTGAGACACAGACCTAAGCACCGATAGTGATGATGGAAAAAAAATGATAGTTTAATATTTATCTAGAAATTAAACAGGACTTAATTCACTCCTGAGTTGTTCACCAAGAATATAATCATAATCTAAGTAGAGATTTTATTTTTTATTTTTTTTTTTTAATTTTTTATTTCAGCAAGTTATAGGGGTACAAAT
>VBSM01002608.1:65282307-65305537 GCA_008086735.1 Cheirogaleus medius
CTCTCGGGGGTCCCTCACAATTATTGGGCTCCCCAGATCCCTCCTCCAGAGAGGAAGGGGATTTCTTTTCAAAAGAACTTTTCTGTTCTTCTTCCTCATCAGATTCTCCTTTTTCAGAATCCAATTGAAAAAGAGAAAGTGCCTGGGTAATGGCACCACAAATTGACCAAATTTTTAAATCAATAACATCCCCTTTGCTGATGAACTACACACAAAGCTTTAACAACTTGCTGCCAGCTATGTAAATTTAGCTAAACTTGTGATTGTGATTGAAACTGATAACAATGTTTCTGCACTAAAGCAAACAAACACTTTAGGGTTCCGTCTTTTACTTCTACCCCCACAGAAGTTAATAATCCCTGAATTAACTTTCTATATTCCTGCTCTGCTGTGGGAAATATACCACAAAGCCCTAGTAACCAAAACAGCATGGCACTGGCATAGAAACAGTCCTATAGATCAATAGAACAGAACAGAGAGCACAGAAATCTCACATACTTACAGTCAACTGATTTTTGAAAAAGCTGCCAAGAACACACACTGGGGAATAGATAGTCTGTTCAATAAATGTGGTTTGGAAAATTGGATATCCACATGCAAAAAATGAGACTAGAACCCTACCTCTCATCATATACAAAAATCAACAAAAATGGATTAGAAACTTAAATATTAAGCTGAAACTATGATAATACTAGAAGAAAACATAGAGGAAATGCTTTATGACATTGGGATGGGCTAGGATTTTTCAACTAAGACCTCAAATGTGCAGGCAACAAAAGCAAAAATAGACAAATGAGATTATATCAAACTAAAAAGCTTTGCACAGCAAAGGAAACAATCAAAAGTAAAGAGACAACCTACAGAATGGGAGAAAATATTAGCAAACTATACATCTGATAGAGGTTTCTTATCAATAATTTATAAGGAACACAGAAAACTCAGCAGCAGCAAAAAAAAAAAAAAAAATTAACCCAATTTTAAAATAGGCAAAACACTTTAATAGACATTTTTCAAAAGAAGACATACAAATGGCCAACAGGTATGGGAAAACATGCTCAATATCATTAATTATCAGGGAATTTGATGCAAATCAAAACTACAATGAGATACCACCTCACTCCAGTTAGAATGGATTTTATTAAAAAGATAAGAAAAATGTTGGTGAGGATATGGACAAAAGGGAACCCTTGTACACTGTTGGTGAGATTGTAAATTAGTACAGCCATTATGGAAAACTGCATAGAGATTCCTCAAAAAATTGAAAATTGAATTACCATATGATCCTGCAATCACACTATGGGTATATATCCATAGGAAATGTAATCAGTATATTGAAGAGATAGCTGCACTTCCTTGTTTATTACAGCACTGTTTACAACAGCCAAGATATAGAATCAACCTAAGTGTCCAACAATGGGTGAAAGGAAAAAGAAAATGTGGGATATATATACAATATAATACTATTTATCCATAAAAAAGAATGAAATCTTTTCTTTTGCTACAACAAGGATGAATCTAGATGACATCATGTTAAGTGAAATATGCCAGACACCGAAAGACAAATACTGAATGATCTTACTCATATATGGAATCTTAAAAAAAAAGTTGATATTATAGAATATATTACAGAAGCAGAGAGTAGAAGAGTGGTTCCAGAGACTGGAGAGGGGAGTGAGAAGAAGCTCATTAGATGTTAGTTAATTGATACAAAGTTAAAATTGGATAGGAAGAACATGTTCTGATGTTGTATTGCACAGTAGGTTGATGATGGTAAGGTATTATATATTATAAAATAACTAGAAAAGAGGCTTTTATATATTCTCACCACAAAGAAGTGATAAATGCATGAGCTTACGGATACTAAATACCCTTTGATCATTAAATAACATATATGCATATTTAAACATCAAATTGTACTCCATAAATATGTACAATTACAATGTATTATTAATTAAAAAATAAAATCAAGCTGTTTGCATATATTTTTATCTAATGACAGTACTGTTTGCCACATTCTCAAATGATACATCTGAGATCCAGACAAGTTAAAAGGTGAAAACTTTTGTATGGATATCATCGTTCCACATCATATCTTGGATTATGATCTAGATGTGGAGAGTGCCTGCCAAGATATAGTTCTTCCTGGATGCAGACATAGGTGTATGAGCCAAAGTCTTTGATGTATACGTGAATTGTGATTGTATTAATGTAAAATGAGATTTATTTCTTTCAGGTAGTCAGTACCATTGCTAATTTGAATGTTTTTTTAGTGTAAGTTTGATATTGGTTTTCTTTTTAAAAAATAATTAGAAATTGAGTCATAGAAAGATTAAGTGCCTTCCCACAGGTTTAGATAACTTGTGTCTCCTTTGTCATTTAGTTCAAAGAATCTTTTGATTTCCATCTTGATTTCCTCATTTATGAAGTGATCATTCAGCAGAAGATTGTTTAGTTTCCATGACTTTATGTAGAAATGAGAGTTCCTGTTAAGGTTGATTTCTACTTTTATTACATTGTGATCTGAAAAGATACATGGTACAATTTCTATTTTCCTAAATTGTTTGAGACATGCTTTGTGTCCTAGGATATGGTAAATCTTAGAGAATGTCCCATGAGCTGATGAGAAGAACGTATATTCAGTGGTTTTGGGGTATAATGTCCTGTAAATGTCAGCCAGGCCCATTTGTTCTAGAGTTGTGTTTAAGTCCATTATTTCTTTGTTAATTTTTTGTTTGGGGGATCTGTCCTGTGCTGTCAGCAGGGTGGAAAAGTCTCTGGCTATTGTGGTGTTGTTGTTTATCCATTTCTTTAGATCAAGTAGAGTTTGCTTTATGAACCTGGTTGCACCTGTTGGGTGCATATATATTTAGAATTGTTATGTCTTCTTGTTGAACTGTACCCTTCACCATTATGTAGTGACCTTCTTTGTCACTTTTGTTGATTTAAAAACTAAGTTATCTGAAATCAACACCACCATGCCAGCTTTCTTTTGGCTTCCGTTTGCTTGAAATATTGTTCTCCACCCCTTTATCTTTAGTCTAACTGCATCCTTGCAGGTTAGATGTGTTTCCTGAAGGCAGCAGATACTTGGATTGTACTTTTTTATGCATTCGGCCAGCCCATGTCTCTTGAGTGAGGAGCTGAAGCCATTCACATTTATTGAGATAACTGATAGGTGGGGCAGATTTCTGTTCATTATCTTGGGTTGAAGTTTGTTGCTTTGTTTTCTCTCTTGAGCCATAGTGGTATCTGGCCTTTAATCTTTAGCTATTGAGTGGATTTATATTCATGAGTGTTTATTATGCTGATCCGTGGGTAACACTGTTTTGAGTACTTCTTGAAGGGCTGGTCTTGTCTTGGTGAATTTCCTCAGTCTTTGCTCATCTGAGAATGTCTTGATTTCTTCTTCGTATACAAAACTTAGTTTTGCAGGGAACAAGATTCTAGGCTGCGCATTATTCTGTTTCAGAAGAGTGAGAATAGGGCCCCCTCACTCCTTGCTTGTAAGGTTTAAGTAGAGAAGTCTGGCATTATTTGGATTGGCTTTCCTTTGTATGTTACTTGCTTCTTTCGCCTTACAGCTCATAGAAGGGCCTCTTTAGTTGATATTTTGGTCAGTCTGATGACTGCATGTTGTGATGTCTTTCTGTTTGAATTGAATTTCTGGGGTAATTTGAGCTTCTTGAACTTGTATATCTAGATTTTTAGCAAGGCCTGGGAAATTTTCCTCTATTATATCTTCAAATAGCTTATCCAACCCTTGAGTGTTTTCTTCTTCCTCTTCTGGTAACTCTATAACCATCACATTAGGTTTCTTCACATAATCCCATATCACTTGTAGGCTTTGCTCTTTTCTCTTGTTTATCTGCTCTATCCTTGTGACTGACTTATTTAATTGGAAGAAGTTATCTTCAACTTCTGAGATTCTTTCTTTTGTTTGATCTACCCTGTTCTTGAGGCATTCCACTGTGTTTTGTAGTTCCCTGAATAGATTCTTCATTTCCAGGAGTTCAGTTGATTACTTTTATTATTTGAGTTTCTTTAGTAAATTTTTGTTCCAGGTCCTGGAATATTTTTGCGGTTTCTTTGTGCTGGTTATCCATTTTTTCTTGCAGGTCATTGAATTTTCTTATAATCCATGTTCAAAATTCTTCATCTGTCATTTTAGTGGTCTGATTTTGGTTAATGTCCATTTCAAAGGGGCTGGTGTTGCCCTTTGTGGGTGTGCTTTCCGTTTGAATCTTCATATTTCCAGAGTTCTTTCAGTGATTTCTTCCCATCTGGATCAGTTGTTGCTTCTTACCTTTAGATTTTTGTTTAGATATTGACACTCCCTGTTTAGTCTCTGAGCCACTAGGTGGTATTTGTGGGTGACATTCGTCCACACCATGCATGATGAGCCAGTAGATGCTGTAAAAGGGTGTGCAGAATGACCTCCCTGTCAGTAGGTGGTGCCTACTGAAAGGAGCAGGCTACACTGTTGTTTCTGGGTCCTATAACCAGCTCTTGATTTCTGCAGAGGCACTCTTGCTAAAGCAGTCCTAAAAGGAAAGTTTATTTCCATAAATGCCTATACACAAAAGTAGGAATGATCACAAATAGACAACCTAATGAATTGTCTCAAAGAGCAGGGAAAAGAAGAACAGATGGACCCCAAAACCAGCAGGAGAAGTGAAATAATTAAAATCAAATCATAACTAAATGAAATTGACAACAGAGAAATGATATGGAAGCTTAATAAAACAAATGTTGGTTCTTTGAAAAAATACAAAAAACTGACACACTTTAGGCTACACTAGCAAAAACAGAAAAAAAATCTCAAATAAGCTCCATCAGGAGCAATAAAGGATAAATTACAACAGATACCACAGAGATACAAGATATAAGTTATGAATACTACAAAAACTTTTATGCACACAAACTGGAAAATGTGGAGGAAATGGACAAATTCTTAGAAACACACAGCCTCCCTAGGCTGAACCAGGAGGAAATAGAATTCCTGAACAGACCAATAGCAAGTACTGAAATTAAAACAACAATAAAAAACATTCCAAAAAAGAAAAGTCCTGGACCAGATGGTTTCACACCCAAATTTTACCACACCTAAAAGAAGCACTGGTGCCTATCCTGTAGAAATTATTGCACAACAAGAAGAAAGATGGAATTCTCCCCAACACATTTTATGAGGTGAACATAACCCTGATGCCAAAACCAGGAAAGGATGCAACAAAAAAAGAAAACTACAGACCAATATCACTTATGAATATACATGCAAAAACTCTCAACAAAATCCTAGCCAATCAAATCCAATTAACTATCAGGAAAATAATCCATCACAACCAAGTGGGCTTCATCCCAGGAATGCATGGATGGTTCAACATACACAAATCTATAAATGTAATTCATCATATAAACAAAAGCAAAAACAAAGACCATAGGACCCTTTCAAGAGATGCAGAAAAAGCATTTTACAAAATTCAACATCCTTTTATGATTAGAAAACTCAACAAAACAGGCATAGATGGGGCTTACTTAAAAATGATACAAGCCATATATCACACACCCACAGCCAACATCATACTGAATGGGGAAAAATGGAAAACATTCCCATTTAGAACTGGAATGAGGCAAGGTTGCCGACTATCTCCACTTCTATTCAACATATTCCTGGAAGTCCTTGCTATAGCAATCAGACAAGAGAACGGAATTAAGGACATCCAAATGGGAGCAGAAGAGATTAAACTCTCACTCTTTGCTGATGATGTGATATTATACCTAGGAAACCCCAAATATTCAACCAAGAGACTCCTTGAATTGATAAATGAATTTGGTAAAATCTCAGGATACAAAATCAATACACAGATATCAGAGGCATCCATATACATCAACAATAATCAAAGTGAGAAACATATCAAGGAATCCATTCCCTTCAAAATAGCAACCAAGAAAATAAAGTACCTAGGAATATATTTACCTAAGGAGGTAAAAGACCTCTACAGGAAGAACTATGAAACACTGAGGAAGGAAATAGCAGAGGATGTAAACAGGTGGAACACCATACCATGCTCGTGGGTCGGCAGAATCAACATTGTTAAAATGTCTATAGTACCCAAAGTGATCTACAGAGTCAATGCATTCCCCATTAAAATACCATCGTCATTTTTCACAGATATAGAAAAAATAATTTTACACGTTGTATGGAACCAGAGAAGACCCCGTATAGCAAAAGCAATCCTACGCAACAAAAACAAAATGGGAGGTATCAATTTACCAGACTTCAAATTATACTACATTACTATAGTAATGAAAAGAGCTTGGGACTGGCACAAGTGCAGGGATATTGACCAGTGGAACAGAACAGACAACCCAGATATAAAACCATCCTCATATAGCCAACTAATCTTCGCCAAAGTAGACAAAAATATACACTGGGGAAAAGAATCCTTATTCAATAAATAGTGCTGGGAAAACTGGATAGCCACATGTAGAAGACTGAAACAGGACCCACACTTTTCATCTCTCACAAAAATCAACTCACACTGGGTAAGAGACTTGAACCTTAGGTGTGAAACTATTAGAATTCTCGAGGAAAACATTGGAAATACTCTTCCAGACATTGGCAAAGAATTTATGAAGAAGACCCCAAAGGCATCAACAAAAATAAATAAATAGGACCTGATCAAATTAAAAAGCTCTGCACATCCAAGGAAACTGTCAAGAGAGCAAACAGACAACTCACAGAATGGGAAAAAGTTTTCATAAGCTACACATCCACTAAATCACTGATAAATAGAATCTATTTAGAACTCAGGAAAATCAGCAAGGAAACAACTAACAACCCTATCAAAAAGTGAGCAAAGGACCTGAATGGAAACTTTTCAAAAGAAGACAGAATACTGGCCAACAAACATATGAAAAAGTGCTCAACATCTCTATGCATCAGGGAAATGCAAATCAAAACCACAATGGGATATCACTTATCTGCAGTGAGAATGGCCTTTATTAACAAGTTCCCAAACAATAAATGTTGGCATGGATGTGGAGAAATAGGAACACTCCTACATTGATGGTGGGACTGCAAACTAGTTCAGCTTCTGTGGAAAGCTATATGGAGATACCTTAAAGCAATACAAGTGGATCTACAATTTGATCCAGCAATCCCATTACTGGGCATCTACCCAAAAGCACAAAAGTCACTCTGTGTAAAAGACACTTGCACTAGAATGTTTATAGCAGCACAATGCACAATTGCAAAGATGTGGAAACAACTGAAGTGCCCATCAATATGTGACTGGATTAATAAATGTGGTCTATGTATACCATGGAGTACTATTCAGCTATAAGAAACAATGGTAATATAGCACCTCTTGTATATTCCTGTCTAGAGCTCAAACCCATTCTATTAAGTGAAGTATCCCAAGAATGGAAAAATAAGCACCACATGTACTCACCAGCAAACTGGTATTAATGGATCAACACCTATGTGGACATATAGAAATAACATTTAATCGGGTGTTGGGCAGGTGCGGTGGGGAGGCGATGGTTATATACATACATAATAAATGCGATGTGCACCAACTGGGGGATGGATACTCTTGAAGCTCTGACTCAAGGTGGCGGGGGTAAGGGCAGTATACATAACCTTAACATTTGTACCACCACAATATGCTGGAATAAAATAAAATAAAATAAGAAAGATTAAGTGCCTTGCTTAATATTACCAGAAAATGACATTCCATATATAAACTTCCAGTCAAAGATGTATTCAACTTCTGTAACATTGGGCATTTTAACTGCTCATGTAATAAGACGCCATTATGGCAGATTATTATATTAAATGGGACTGACTGAGTATCTAATGAATGAAGTTGCATTATGGACAAAAAGTCTGATATGACAAGTGTCAGATATATTTATCAGAATTGACTAGATTTGATCCTGTGCAATTATTGGTAGAAACATCAGTATATGTGTACAAATTTCTTTAATGAAATGTAAAATTACAATATTTTAAAAATATAAATTATATTTAGCATTTTTATGCAGTCATTAAAATGACATTTGTGAACTGTTTGAAATAACTAGCTTTAAAAATATTATGAAATTGCATATGCCTTATGGCCACAACTAGGTACAAATATATAGCAGTAAGTATATAAATAAATGGCTCACATAGGATTTTGGAAACAAGGGTATATTTGACAACGTTTTTTATATTTTCTAAATTTTGTAAAATAAGTATTTATTACCTTAAAGTGAAAACATGTACATAGAAATAGTATTGTACTAGAGAAATCATTGAAATAATATTCATAAGCAGGGGAGTGTTCAACCAATCTGTGCCAATTAATAAAAATATGAACATACTTGAATATATACTATCAACACAGTTCTTATGATTATATGATATTTATTTTTTTCTTTTTTTGTTTATATAGTTTTTCCAGCATATTATGGGGGTACAAATGTTAAAGTTACGTATATTGCCCTTGCCCCCCCAACCTCGAGTCAGAGCTTCAAGCCTCTCCTTCCTCCAGTTGGTGTGCATAGCACTCATTATGTATATATATATCCATCTCCCCCACCTGACCGACACCCGACAAATGTTATTCCTGTATGTCCACATAGGTGTTGATCAGTTAAAACCAATTTGCTGCTGAGTACATGTGGTGCTTAAATTTCCATTTTTGAGATACTTCACTTAATAGAATCTAGACAGGAAAATACAAGAGGTGCTATATCACCATTGTTTCTTAAAGCTGAATAGTACTCCATGGTATACATATACCACATTTTATTAATCCAGTCACGTATTGATTGGCACTTTGGTTGTTTCCACATCTTGGCAATTGTAAATTGTGCTGCTATAAACATTCTAGTGCAGATGTCTTTTACACAGAGTGACTTTTGTGCTTTTGAGTAGATGTCCAGTAATGGGATTGCTGGTTTTCTCTGGGTCCATACAAAGTGTAAAATTATTTTTTCTATATCTGTGAAAAATGATGATGGTATTTTAACAGGGATTGCATTGACTCTGTAGATCACTTTGGGTACTATAGACATTTTAACAATGTTGATTCTGCCGACCCACGAGCATGGTATGGTGTTCCACCTGTTTACATCCTCTGCTATTTCCTTCCTCAGTGTTTCATAGTTCTCCCTGTAGAGGTTTTTTACCTCCTTAGGTAAATATATTCCTAGGTACTTTATTTACTTTGTTGCTGTTTTCAAGGGAATTGAGTCTTTGATTTGGTTCTCAATTTGACTGCTGTTTGTGTATATGGATGCCTCTGATTTCTGTGTATTGATTTTGTATCCTGAGACTTTACCAAATTCAGTGATCAATTCAAGGAGTCTCTTGGTTGAATCTTTGAGGTTTCCTAGGTATAATATCACATCATCAGCAAAGAGTGAGAGTTTAATCTCTTCTGCTCCCATTTGGATGCCATTAATTCCATTCTCTTGTCTGACTGCTATAGCAAGGACTTCCAGCACTATGTCAAATAGAAATAGTGAGAATAGAGACAGTGGGCAACCTTGCCTTGTTCCAGTTCTAAGTGGGAATGCTTTCCATTTTTCCCTACTCAGTATCATGTTGGCTGTGGTTTTGTGATACGTGGCTTGTATCATTTTTAGGTAATCCACATCTATGCCTATTTTGTTAAGCATTTTTATCATAAAAGAGTGTTGAATTTTACAAAATGCTTTTTCTGCATCTATTGAGAGGATCATATGGTCTTTGTTGTTGCCTCTGTTTATATGATGAATTACATTTAGAGGTTTGTTTATGTTTAACCATCCCTACATCTCTGGGATGAAGCCCACTTGGTTGTGATGGATTATTTTCTTGGTAAGCACCTGGATTGGTTTTGCTAGGATTTTGTTGAGAGTTTTGCATCGATTTTCATAAGGGATACTGGTCTGTAGTTTTCTTTTTTTGTTGCATCATTTCCTGGTTTTGATCTCAGGGTTATGTTGGCTTTATAAAATGTGTTGGGGAGGATTCCATCCTTCTTGATGTCGTGAAATAATTTCTGCAGGATAGGCACCAGTTCTTCTTTGTAGGTGTGGTAAAATTTGGGTGTGAAACCATTTGGCCCAGGACTTTTCTTTTTTGGAATGATTTTTATTGCCATTTCAATTTCAGTACTTGATATTGGTCTGTTCAGGAATTCTATTTCCTCCTGGTTGAGCCTAGGGAGGTTGTGTGTTTCTAAGAGTTTGTCCATTTCCTCCACATTTTCCAGTTTGTGTGCATAAAGGTTTTTGTAGTATTCATAAATTATTTCTTGTATCTCCATGACATCCGTTGTAATTTCTCCTTTATTGTTCCTGTTGGAGCTTATTAAAGATTTATCTTTTCTGCTTTTCATTAGTCTTGAAAAGGTGTGTCAATTTTTTTATTTTTTCAAAGAACCAACTTTTTGTTTTTTTAATCTTCCGTATAGTTTCCCTGCTGCCAATTTCATTTAATTCCAATTTGATGTTAATGATTTCACTTCTTCTGCTTGGTTTGGGGTCGGTCTGTTCTTCTTTTTCCAGCTCTTTGAGTTGATTCATTACGTTGTCTATTTGTGATCTTTTTGAATTCTGGATATAGACATTTATGAAAATAAACTTTCCTCTCAGGACTGCTTTAGCTGTGTCCCACAGGTTTTGATAACTTGTGTCTCCTTTGTCATTTAGTTCAAAGAATCTTTTGATTTCCATCTTCATTTTTTCATTTATGTAGTGATCATTCAACGGAAGGTTGTTTAATTTTCACTACATTGTGTAGAAATGAGATTTCCTGTTAGAGTTGGTTTCTACTTTTATTCCATAGTGATTTGAAAAGATACATGGTATAGTTCCCTTTTTTTAAAATTGTTTGAGACATGCTTTGTGTCCTAGGATATGGTCAATCTTAGAGAATGTCCCATGGGCTGATGAGAAGAATGTATATTCAGAGGTTTTTGTGTAGAATGTCCTGTAAATGTCAGTCACGCCCATTTGTTCTAGAATTCTGTTTAAGTCCCTTATTTCTTTGTTAATTTTCTGTTTGGAGGATCTGTCCTGTGTTGTAATTGTATGATATTTAGGGCTAAAGCAGTCTCAAAAGTGTTACATTTAGTCATGGTGCTAAGAATATTGTGGATTTTCATGTTAAGTGTTAAACAGGATGAATTAGGGCCTTATTCAGAACTATAAACTGCATTAGTGCTTCATTCTTACTAAAAAAGGCACAATTGAAGTAGTGCTGGACATGCTCCAGTGGATAATACCATGGGTTTTCCATCTTTTCTGAATCCCTACTGAAGAATAAAACTTGCAGTTATATTAGGTTTTCCTCTGAATTTTATGTAACTTTAGGATTTCATGCAATGTTTCCATGTACCCTAGAGAAATAATAAAAAAATTTCTTAAAAGAAAGCATGTGTTTCTATGAATCTACCCATATATCACCTCTAGATCCAATTAAAACACCAGACCAGATTGGTTTTAGAGCATGGTAACTAATGCAGAAACATTTCATAAGCTCATAATATCTGAGAAAAAAATAGGAACTCTGTAGTTCAGCATCACTAAGAAACACATGGACACTTTGTAGACATCATGGGTTCCATATTTCCTGTCACATATTAGAGAATACATTTGGAATGTGGATGCTGGTTTGTCATGACCCACTAAGGCATTGCAATTCCTTACAAGTACATTCTCAGTTTTGTAGGTGGTCAGAGATGAAAACTCTAACCAAAATTGTAGTTTCAAGACTGCCAATGACTTTGCAGAATGTCATCATTCTGAATCCAAAAATGGCCTTTCTGATGAACAGGTTATGGTGTACTTGACACAGGTCCTTTGCCTCTGACAGTTAATGTGGGACAGAAGACCAGCTGAAGGGCATGAACTTCAGAAAGCAAGGGCTGACATGCTCTACTCATTCTTTCATGTATTCACTCAACATATAGAGTAACTCTATGCGAGGTGCTGATCTCAGCACTGGGAATGTGGCTGTGAATAAAACAGGTGAAGCTCCTGCCCTCAAAAAGTTTGCATTCACAAAATTAGCACTGTGGATACATTTCAGGAGTTTTTAATTTCCTTGAAGATGTAGCTTTGCCAGGCACTAAGGACCCCTGAGGGAGCCCAGCATCATCAGTCTAGCATCATTCAAAATATAATTTTGGGACCACCTGCATCAGAATCACCTGGGATAACTTTTGAAAATCAGACTCACACTATCTTAAGAAAAAGCCTGAAAATCTGCATTTTAATAAGCACCCTAAATGCCTCTTCATAGGGAAGTTTAAAGGCCACAGTTCCAGGGATTAACGTCTAATATTTTTTATAAGGAAATAATAGCAAAATATTTTAAGTCCGAGTAATTTGCAGACCTTATGACCATGACCAAAATTGTCAACTTGCCATAAAAGCCATGGTCTTCCCATACTAATACTATGTATTCAGAAGGAAACAAAGAAGGAAACAGCTGCAGACTGATTATATTAATGATTTCCAGAACACATATTGAAAAATTAAATAAAATATGCTTTGCAGCATGTTTTGATCCTCCATCATCTCTCTTCCTTCTGTAATTTTTGTAGATATTTTTATGTTGACTTTTTTCTTCAACACAGAACAACTTAAAATTTTTCCTATCAGTTCCATGATGGTGAATAAGAGGAAGAGAGTTATTTAAGTTTCTAATCAATGCTTTTTTGCTAAAATTTGAGGTAAATAAATAATTAAAAATCACAGATAGAATACCTATAATTAAAACTATAAATATAGCAATAGTCATAAAAATTTCCTTTAAAAGCAGCAAATAAAAGAATCACAGCTGTTGTTAAAAGCTGTTTCTAAAGAAATATGAAGTCAGCTTGATTGATAATATTTAATGCCCTTTGAACATCTGTTAAATGGCCTTCTTTCACTTTCTGGTAGTTTCTAAAAATTGAAGAAATTATTACAAACTACTTGCTAGCCTAAGCAACACTAGTTTTACATCTGGTGAAATATTACCAAATTCTTACTTCCTTGTATGTTATATCTACAGCCCCAGTCAAGTCAAAGGTACATCGCATAAGAGCAACTACTAATAAAAGAAAGTTCCATATTTCTCACGCTAGCTTGGAAAATGGTTATTCTTAAGAAAAAAAATATGATATTAATCACCAACTATTTAAAAGTAAGTAAATTTGTTGCCTTGGTATACTCTCCTCCTAGCCATTCTGAACTCTAATGTCTCATCACAAAACATCATCCTTAAAGCCTTTAAGTTCTGTGAGTTTTCTCACCTGGAATACTTTGTCTCATTATCTCCCTTCCCATTTTGCACCTTTTGACCCTTGAAATCTCAGCTCATGACCCCAGTCAGGGAAGCCTTTCCTCATAGCCTCCAACAATAGTCCCTTTCTTCTCCTTGTAGGTAGGATTCTGCGTCAGTGTTCCTCACAAGGTGCTTCCTTGTACTGCATGCCTCTGCAGGCATCACAGCCAGTTCACGTTGCCATGGAGCCAGCACCCCTCTTGTGAGCACCGCTGCCAAGCCTCTGGCGGGTCACAATGCCCTAGAGTTTAAAGTGGAGGTCGCAAACTGCTGGTTCTTGGCCCGTTGCAGCCCACAGAGGTTTTTTGTTGTCAGTGTATTGTGTTTTGTTTTGTTCTTATACTTTGTAATCAGTATTTAAACATTAGTAGATTATACATACCATACATAACTGGATCTCTGACTGTTTTTAAAAATCAAAAGATATGGCAACACTAGGCCCAACAGACTGGAATTTAAGGAATAGCTGTCCTTTTAACATAGGACAAACACCTTTTCACTGAATCCCCTTCACACATGTGCTCCTGGCCTCTGCGGTGTTCGAATGTGTATCCTAGGCCCTAATTTAAATTCTAAATGCCTTAGAATTGAATATATAATCCAAGATTATCTTAAATTATTTCAATTAACCTTCCCATGATCTTATTTTCTCCCATTCAGAAAATCTCAGTGCTTTCCTAGACGCCATGTTTCTCTGTGTCTGTCCATCCAGCCTGGTGATGACTCATGCTTGTTTGGACATTGTGAGATCTTTGGATGGAGAGTGTGTCTTCTTCACTGCTGAATGTCATATAGCACGTAGTAGATGTTTGTTAATAGTAATGTGTTAATTAATTAACTTTGACATGGACATGTCTATGTGGCATTGCTGTGTAACTCTTATATTAAATTCCTTTCTAGTCTATATTATATTGGAATGGGAGAAATTAAAGTTGTCAACAGAAAAAAAAGCCAAACTCTGTAAAATAATTTTAAAGAGATTTATTCTGAGCCACATTTGAGGACCACGACCCGGAGCCCCTCCCAAGAGGCCTTGAGCAGTGGACTTGATGTGACTGGGTTAAAGTTTGGTTTTTATACATTTCAGGGAAACAGGGGTTACAGGTAAAGCCATCAATCAATACGTGGGAGGCATACATTGGTTTGGCCCAAAAAGGTGGGACATCTCGAAGGAGGGGGGGCTTACAGGATTATAATTGGTTATAATTGGTTAAAGGCATGAAGCTTTGTCTAAAGGCTTGGAATGTTTTAACATAAGGTGCTGTTCTCCGAGATAAGCCACTGGACATAGATTTGTTGTGTAAATTGAGGACCTGCAGGTTTGTCTTGCATCCCCTTAGGCCTGTTAATGGGTTACAAAGGAAGTCCCCAAGAAAGGAGGGGGGCATGATGAGGCGTGTCTGACCTCCCTCCTCCTGACAGACAATTTAGTTTTAGGATATTCCTTTGGCCACGAGGGAGTCCATTCAGTCAGCTGGTGGGGAGTGAGCCTTAAAATTTTATTTTAGTTCACAAAGTTATTGTTAGGAGTGTGAGATAATACAATAGAACTACTAAGGGAGTTAAAGATCTTCCTAAGGGAGACAGGGAATTGTATAGAAACTGGCTAACCAATTGCTACTAAAACTTTAACTCACATCCAAAACACCAGGGGATTTTGTTAAACAACAGCTTCTGATTCGGTAGGTTCAGGGTGGGGCTTGAGTGCCTTCACTTCTAACAGGCTCTAAGGTAAGGCCCACAATGACACTTAGAGTAACAAGTCCTACATAATTGATTCTTTAATAGGGGATTTGGTGTTGGTTAAGTGGTAGACCACCTCTCCCTGGGACACGCTGTAATCTGAAGGCAAGGGCTACGGAAGGCATTTCCATGCAATAACTTTGGTGTAATTATTCAATGTGCCAAGAAAACTGAGTACTGGATTCTGGATAGAGAGTTTGTACTGGGCCAGCAGATTTCTTTTGTATTGTAAACATGAGACCTTTATATTTTGAGGAAGCCCCCAATTTGAAAAAATATGTGCACATATAGAAGGTCCTTTGATTTCAGTTTCAGGACAAGCCATCTGGCACTCTTTGTGTGTAGTAATCAGGCTAATAGTGCAAGTGTCTTCACTGGAGAAAGCAGAGATGACACTTTAAAATCTGTTCGAAGGCCTATATTTAGTCTCTAGCAGCACAGGAATGGCGTGTTTATTTCATGTGTAATGCAACCTTCCACTTCAAACTAAAAACGTTTCTTTTCCTCTACTGAGTTTCTATTAAGCTTCCCAAGAAACACTGCCAGCTTTGCATATCCCTATCCTCGATTAACTGTTTAAAATTGAAAAGCCTTAAAAATGCAAATCTTGCCACAGGCCCCTGGTGGGGTAAAAAGACAACTAAAATAAAATGCTTCCAGATGGTTAAGGCATTATGTTCTTTATATTCTCAAAGCAAGGGAAGGATCCTAAGCTGGACGACTTAGCAAAAAGTCATATTGAAGAATGTTTAGCAACTTCTTTTTCGGAAGCCTAGGAAGGCCACTGCATGGTGGCCGGGGTGGCATACATTGGTGAGATTCTGTTAAGCAGCTGCTCAGCTCTAGTAAGAGCTGCCTTAGCAGAAGGGCGGGTTTGACTCCTGTAGTCTCTTGTTGTTCAGTCATTTTACACTTCTGATCTATTTTACAGTCTCAAAATATTTTCTTAACCTGGCAGTTTAGAGTTTGAGAGCAGCTGTATCTGTTAATCTAAATCAATGGATCTTATTGTATGAGAAGAGTGAAGTTATATCTTTATTAGTAATATTGACTTTTTACAGAAAAGAACCGTCAGAGTTCTCACCATACCATATACTTCCTGAAATCATTTTTCCCCTGAGCAATTTAGTCACTGTTCTTTCTGACAATCACGTAAAGTGTATCCTCTGCCTTTTAAAAAGAGATATCCAAGTTACTGCTTATTTCTAGCTTTCAGTCACAAAATCCATAAACATTTGTGTTGTTTCAAAATAGAGTGACAGGAAGAGCAGGATTCCGAGCAGATGTCAGGATGCTTATCCGGCTTCTCCAAGCTGTGCGCGGCATTTCTGCAGGTAGGGCGCCTTGACCCCAGGGTGTGCTTGTCCTCTGTTGGATGCACATATTTAGCATTTAAATAGCGACCCGCCTGTACAAAATGTTTTGTGAACATTAATTAGCATTTCTTCACAGCATGCCTGTGAGATGGGTCAGTATCATTATCCTCATTTTACAGATCAGAAAGGTGGATGACAGAAGCTGAGATATTTGAAGGAAGAAATATAATAAGTCAAAGGCAGCCAAGAATGGATGTGTGGCACCAGCCTGGAGATCACATGTTGTCAGTGTCCTTCCACTGGGTGCTCAAAGGGGCTTCACGTTAGTAAACGCACAGATAGTTTCAGATAAGCAGCAGAGAGACAGATCATTAGAGAGTTTACCTGATTACTACATGAACTAGATGGGCTATGTGCAAGTAAGCTACATCCCACAGACAGCTACTGGATGAAACTGTAGTATCAGGTTTTTTACACTCATCTCTATGACAACGGCATGGAAACTTTTTTTTAACAGCAAGAAAATCATTTTTATTGAGAATCTATTTTATGTGGAGACTATCTTGGAATCCACAAATATCATTGCTATGGCAGCTACAAAGATACAGTATCATTCCCAATTTGCATGTTAAGAAACAGAGGTTTACAAGTTAAATTCCTTGTCCAAATCACTTGGCTGGTTTGAGGTGAGGCTTAGATTCAAACACAAGTTTATTAATGACTGACTTGTATCCCCAGGTATGTAGATAAGTATCAACTTGGACCAGAGAGCCACCCAAATTGACTTCTCTTTCTCTCTCTTGTTATCAATGACTCTCGGGAGAAATTATAGACAACAAGCACATCATGTTTAAAATCCCTGTGAAGATTAGTAGAATAAATGTTAGTTAAGAGAATAAGGATCTACTGTATTTTTAAAAGGCCAAAATAATGATCCAAATCTAATGCTGAGCCATCAGGCCATACGTGGAGTGCAATTGGTGTTTAGTTTTGGTTACTATACCTTAAAAGGACAAAAATCCAATAGAAACACATTTAGAGGGGGGAAACTAGGATGCTAATTGGAGCTATTTAGACTGCATAGCAGCAGATCTAAGAGACCATAGCTGCCTTTCCCGCGAAGGGAAGTCATGTGGAAGAAGGAATAGAATCTGAGTTTGGCACTAGAGTACTAGATGTTAGTATTAATACCAGTGGCTGAGAGATAAAGGACCAATGATTTTAGCTCAGTAGATATAAAGTTTCTAGGAGTCACATCTGTCCAAGAAAGGAGTCGGCTGAGCAGGGAGTAACTGAATTCCAATCATCAAAGGTATTTGGCTGGTGCAGTGAGTGGCAGGATCATGCCATTGAAGCCAGACGTGCCAGAGTATGAATTCCAACTCTACTATTGCTCTGATACAGTCTTGTTCTTAAAGAATCAACAAATATCTGGGTATACCTACATTAAGTTTCTTAGAGTACTTCATTACCAACAAGAGGTACCCAGTAAATACTTAATGTCAATTTCCCACTTTAAGGGGATCAAATAAAATGTGCTTAATATTAAATGAGGGCATAGAAAAACTGTGCTTTAAATTGCTTAACATTATACTCTGAATAGCCTTTGATTCTAAATCAAGGGCAGCCATTAATCAACGGGGGCAAATTTTACAAGTGGTGACATTTCATAAAGGAAAATATGATATAGATGAATAGGGGAGCTGAGAGTTTGTCCCAAAGTTTTTGCAACAAGTCTCTGAAAAATATTGCTTAAGTCTAAATAGATAAAGAAAAATAATGTTCAGAGGAATTTCAGTTTATTAAAAAACACTTACTCTTTACTCTGTATTAAGATTTTCAAAAGCATGTTTCACACAGTTGTATTGAGACCACTTTAAATTTAGTTGTAAGCATTTTTCTCCTATGTATTGTATTTTCTTTTGTCCTTTTCAATTTTTCCATTTGAGGCCTCATTAATAACTGAAGTAAAAGTTTGAATGCAGTATCTAGTAGGTACTTAGGAATTTTCTCTGTAATAATGTAAATTAAATCTAATACCTTTAAAAAACTGAGTTAGCATATATCATTTATTCTTAGCAAATGTGTACACATGGCTAGAGGTGTGAATGGTGAGATTTAAGATATTGCTAACAGTTGAAAGGATAAGAGCAAGGATGGGAATCAGGGATCACTGTGAATTAGCCAAGAAACGCAGCCAACGTAAACAGTTGCCGAAGGTACTTACCATAGAACAGCTTATTGGTAGAGGTGCCTACCTACTGTGACTCAGAACATGTCCACCTAAAAATCCCCAACAGTAGTATATTTTTCAAAGATCAAAGGCAGCACAGTGGCTTGAGGGGAGTTTGAAGGTGTCACCCTGGTTAAAGACAAAGGAGGCATGCATATATTATTAGAGATACTCTGTTTTGAGACTGTTAGCATCATGTAAAGATTATTCCATCTTAGAAGATGATTTCTGTCAGATTTTGCATTCCAGTGTGGATCTAAATCTGGAGCAGATTGAGTATTTGCATCCTATTTTTATGTGTAGAAAGATTATGTAAATTGGAACTACAGATTTACTCATTTCAACCAAGCAGACCTAAACTGAGAACAAGCAAGTTCCCTGTCCATCTGCCTCCCAGCACCTGCCTTACTTACAGTAGTTACTTAGAAGTAACAACATAGGAAGCCCCTCATCTCCCCATCACCAAATCCTCAGTTCCACTTTAATCTGTACTTGCTGTCTCCTTATCCCCCCTTAGTCTAACATAGGAAATATTTTTCTTCTGTCCAAGGTCCATTCATCTTTTGATGCTTTGGACTTCATTTCTTTCTCAGATGCCTGTCTCCTTCCCTTTGTATAATAAATCCATCCCTTCACCTATTGCTTCATTTTTTCCTTTCAAATCCATTGAACAGTTTGCTAAGCACCTACTCTGTGCTTTTCTGGCATCTTCTGCATTGGAGATGCTTCCTGACTCTGAGCTAAAGAAAGTTTGTTGTTGTTGTTGTTGTTTTATTTTTTTATTTTGGCGTATTATGAAGGTACAAACATTTTGGTTAAATTTTCTGTCTTTGCCTCACCCTAGTGAGGGTTAGAGGCATGCCCTTCCCCTCTACAATGCTCACCGTTTCCTTTAGTTGTGAGTTTACTCCCGCCAACCCCCTAATCCCTGGAGAATATTACTACCGTGTGAGCACCATAGTGTTGTTAATCAGTCAGTGCCAATTTGATGGCAAGTACAAGTGGAGCCTATTCTTCCATTCTTGTGATACCTCACTTCGAATAATGGGCTGAAGCTCAATCCAGGAAAATATAAGAGGTGCTAGATCACTGTCATTTCTTATAATTGAGTAATATTTCATTGTGAACATATACCAAATTTTAATAATCCACTGATGAATTGACGGGCACTTAGAATTGTGCTGCCATAAATATTTGGGTGCAGATGTCTTTATTATAGAATGTCTTTGCTCTTTTGGGTAAATGCTTAATAGTGCTATTGCTGGATCGAATGGTATTTCTATTTTTAGCTCTTAGAGGTATCTCCAAATTCTTTTCCACAAAGGTTGCACTAGTTTGCAGTCCCACCAGCAGTGTAAGAGTGTTCCTGTCTCTCCACATCCTCGCCAGCATTTGTTGTTTTGGAATTTTTTGATAGAGGCCAGTCTCACTGGGATTAGGTGATATCTCATGTGGTTTTGATTTGCATTTCTCTAATGATTAGAGATGTTGAACATTTTTTTATATGTTTTCTGGCCATTATTCTGTCTTCTTTTGAAAAGTTTTTGTTCATTTCCATTACCCATTTATTGATGGCATTGTTTGATTTTTTCCTATAAATTATTTTAAGTTCTAGATAGATTCTTATCAGCCCTTTATGGGATGTGTAGAGAACAAATATTTTCTCCTATTCTTTGGGCTATCTATTTGCTCTAATGATAGTTTCTTTGGCTGTGCAAAAGCTTTTTAATTTGATCAGATCCCATTTGTTTATTTTTTGTTGCTTCAGTGATTGCTTTGGGGGTCTTCGTAAAAAATTCTTTGCCTAGGCCAATGTCTGAAAGGGTCTTCCCAACATCTTCTTCTAGAATTCTTAAGATTTCATGCCTTAGGTTTAAGTCTATTATCCATCTTGAATGGATTTTTGTGAGAGGTGAGAGGTGAGGATCCAGTTTTATTCTTCTGCATGTAGCTATCCAGTTTTCCCAGCACCATTTATTGAAAAGAGATTCTTTTCCCCAGTGTATGTTTTTGTCTGCTTTGTCAAAGATTAGATTACCATACGTGGATGGTTTCATCTCTGGATTCTCAGTCCTGTTCCAAAGATCTATGTCTCTCTTCTTGTGCCAGTTGCATGCTGTTTTAATTATTATAGCTTTGTAGTACAGCTTGAAGTCTGGTAGACTGATATACCTCCTACTTTGTTCTTTTTACTTAAAATTGCTTTGGCTATATGAGGTCTTCTCTGGTTCCATACAAAATGTAGCATTCTTTTTTCTAGATCTGTAAAGAATGATGATGGTACTTTGATAGGGATTACATTAATTCTGTAGATCACTTTAGATAGTATTGACATTTTAACGATACTGATTCTATCAATCCGTGAGGAAAGTAGATTTTTCCATCTGTTTACATGTTCTACAGTTTCTTTTCTTAGCATTTCACAGTTCTCCCTATATATGTCTCTCACATCTTTCATTAAACATATTCCTAGATATTTAATTTTCTTTGAGGCTATTGTAAAAGGTATTTTGTTTTTAAAATCTGAAGAAAGTTTTGATTCTTTCATTCTCATAGAGGGGGTGATTCCTTTCTCCCAATTAAATGCAATGTCCTAACAGTAGCCAGAAGGGACCTACACTGCTTTCAACTCTATGGAAGCTTCAGTTAGGAAAGTACTAACCAGATGATGTTGCTCACTTGGCAAATGAGGGTAAGGGTGGTGGGTGATGGGGGATTGGTCAATAAGGGGGTTTCACCCCAGTGACACTAATCCTTTGGAGGAAATACCAGGGAGCAGTTCCAGAAAGTGAAACAAATTTCTGATCCATTTTTTTTTTTTTACTTTCCAGGGAGCATAAGTTATAAGCTCTCAGTGAAATTCAATTACAGTACTACTTCTGCTTGTGGTGAAATGCTTATGTTTACTGAGTCATTATTATATGCCTGACATTCTTCAAAACACTTTGTGTGAACTAGCTAATTTAATCTTCATGGTGACCATATTTTCCATATTTTACTGCTGAGAAAATTGGGGCACGGAAATATTAAGTGATCTGTGCAAGATCACATTAGGTAGAACAAGATCCAAACTCAGGAAGTCTGACACCAGAACAGGACTTATAATAGGACTAGTTGGGAATAGACACAGATAAGATTATCCTTAGTCTATTTAGAAAGACAATATTAAAAAGTTGAAGCAAAAAGTTTTCTGTTTTCTCTCAGACAAATATACTTAGTGACTTTGGTCTATTTGACTTAAAAGAACCAAGAATAAAACTTATTAATCTAAGTCTTTTCCTGTCATCAAAATGTCCCAGTGTGGCACAGACAGAGAATTCTTGGGGTCCATTTAGGGAATTTTTCCTGTGTATACTCCATAATATATGTACACTCTTTTCTTCTATGAGAATATTTTCTGTCATTCAAAGTAGGCTCTAAAGTGTCCCATCTTTATGAAAAGAGAGAGCAAGAAAGAGAGAAAGAAAAAAGTAATTTTCCTCTAATACTTCTTTAATTTTGTGTTTTTAAATAGATTATTAACTATCTAAAATTTATATGCATAGTGTGTTCCAGATTAGGAATTGAATTGATTTTTTCTGAATTATAGACAATTGTTTTAATAGCATTTGTTGAATAATTTATCCTTTGTCTACCTATTAGAAGTGCTACCTTCTAGCTGATTAAATTTCTGTGTATGTATAGGACTCTTTCTAGATTGTTTATTCTATTCTATTGATCTATTTTTCTATTCTAGTACTATTATCACACTATTTAAATTACTCAGAGAAATATATTTGGAATATATATATTCAATATATTTGGAATAGTTTGTGTAACTACCACAGAGATTTTTGTAAAAGCCTACAAAGTTTCATTTTTTAAAAAGTTGATATATTTTTGGAACTGTATTGTATTAAAAGTAGGCATTTTACTTTATTTAGAAATTAATTTTTAAAGAATTGTATTCTCATTAAAAATTGTGGTAAATTTTGGAGTTTATTCAGACTTTGTGCTTGTGTTGGCATGGTTATTTTACAGGGTGTATCTGTCAATTATACAAACAATTACAAACTTGTTATAATAAAATAATATTTTTTCCATCTTCTCATCACTTTGGACTTTGACTTTTTAACTTGAAAAACAGTTGAATAATTAAAGTATCCTTGTATAATATTTCAAACTTATACTAGAAGGAGCTTTTTTATTAAATTATTTAATTTGTTTATTTTATCAGTTGAGTTTACCCCTGAATAGACCTTTTATCTAGTGAAACATTTATGGTATAATAAATGTCAGTCCTTGATTTGTTGAGACATTTATTAAAAACTCACTCTGGGTAAACAGACTTGAACCTTAGGTGTGAAACTATTAGAATTCTAGAGGAAAACATTGGAAATACTCTTCTAGACATTGGCCTAGGCAAAGAATTTATGAAGAAGACCCCAAAGGCAATCACAGTAGCAACAAAAATAAATAAATGGGACCTGATCAAATTAAAAAGCTTCTGCACAGCCAAAGAAACTGTCAAGAGAGCAAATAGACAACCCACAGAATGGGAGAAAATTTTCATGAGCTACACATCTGATAAAGGGCTAACCAGAATCTATTTAGAACTCAGGAAAATCAGCAAGGAAAAATCAAGCAACC
>VBSM01002608.1:65309188-65339300 GCA_008086735.1 Cheirogaleus medius
GGCAATAAAAACAAAATAGGAGGCATCAATTTACCAGACTTCAAACTGTACTACGAGAAGTTTTTAATGTTAATGTACTATTAAAATCTATTATCCTTGTCTTTATATTTTTGTTATATTTTTGTTGTTGCTTTAAAAGGACTTTGTCACATGCTTAAGAAGGTAAATATTTACCTATATTTGCTTCTCATTCTTTTATGATTTTTTTTGGTAGGGGAGGGTGTTAATAGGATTTAAGTCTTTTATAAATCTGAGATATATGCACACATATATATACACACACACATATAAAAATATATATACACACATATACATATAAATGTATGTAATGTATTTATTATGTGAGATAGGTATGGATCTAAATTTATTTTTTCTTTGTAAATAGCTAGTTGCCCTATATCTGTTATATGAAATGTGATATCAAGTTATTTGCCTTTTGTGAAATATTTTCACAATGAATATGCTACTGAGATCAGTCATACAATGTATAAAAAGAATATATGATATGTATGTGAGTATTTTGATTCCAGTGATGTTTAAAGATAATCCTGTAAACATTATGCAAAATAAATTTAAAATGTCAACCAATATCAGAAGTAACAGTATTGAAAACAAAGTCATGAAAACAAATCCAAAACCTGGTGTGTAGTTTCGTTTGTTTATAAAATGTAGCTATTTAAATCATTGATTGTACTAATCATAGTTTTTTTCTTTTTTTTTATTTCATCATATAATGGGGGTACAAATATTGTTAGTGTTACATACAGTGCCCCTACCACTCCTCCCCGCCCCACATGCCAGAGCTTCAAGCGAGTCCAGTCCCCAGGTGGCGCGCACCTAATCATAGTTTTATTCCTCAAATCTCAGTTTTCTACATTTGTTTTTTAGGATTAAAATAATTCATTTTTTTAATTTAATTTTGTCTGGTTAGACAGAACAGTAAAATACTTCTTTTAAACTGTTTTAAAAGATAACTATGTAGACTTGAAGTCCAAATTATCCTTTACTCCTTTACCAAAGCTAGTGTGGTGATAATAACTACACTATGAAATTTACTGGGCCTCATGAAATGGCTTTATTAACCTTTGATGCAAATTAACTTTTTTGTTGTGACTTTGTACATGAGAAAGAAAGATAAGCTATATTCAGTCCCCAGTAAGGATACATCAGTATAATTAGAAAGGTTAAAGTGACTCAAGTCATCTTACTTTCATTTCCAAAAAATTTGACTTTTAAAAGATTAGGCTTCACTTATTTTTAGTTAGCACCATCTTAGAAATACCTACCTGTTAATTAGAGATGTGATTCCCGTCCCATCCCACTGTAGTGCTATGCTCATACAGAAGTCTACAACATTATAATTAGGATTTTATTCCTCCAAGAAAAATATAATAATAGACATATTACCAAGCTTATGTTATTTTAATTGTATATTTAGCTCTAGGGATCTTCATAATTTATCATAAAACTTTAATGTTAATAACATCAGCTGGAAGGAAACACTGCTTACTGCTTTGATTACACCATAAGGAATAGTATCCTAATTTGAGCCTTTCTTTTTTTCTTTTTTTTTAAGCTAATGAGAGAAAGAGTTTTAGGTGGATCATAGGATCTAAGCACTGTAACACAATGCTTCACCCATGACCCACATCAAAGAAAAATTTCAGGAGATGGAGTTAAACAGGCAAGGAAGAGTTTACTCAAGACTATTGCAATAGGAGAGAGATTGAACTCAACTCCCACTGAAACAAAAGGAAGGAGAGTTTTTCTTCTTTATTTTGTGTTTTTCTTCTTGTATAAATTTGAGGTATACAGCATGATGTTTTGATTTATGTATACACAGTAACATGATTACTACCAGGAAAGTTTTTAAGTGCTAGGGTGAACTACTGGAAAAGCACTAGAAGAAGTTAGAGCAGAGACTGGCGTGAGTAGGCCATCTGTGCTTACTAACTGGAGTTTGTCAAAGTTAGGCTGCTACCCTCCCACAGAGACTGAGAGATTGAGGGCTGTCTTTCTTGATGCTTACATTTCAAAAGGATAGCTACTAGGTCCTTGAGAAAGATATTTCTGGGCTGTAAAATTGGTGAGAGGCTAGATTTATATCTCCAGATATAAATCTGGCAGAAAAGAATTTACAACTTTAAGTTTTCTAAAGTAAATGCTCTAAGAAAAAGGAGCTCTGGCGCCTATTATCAGGAAGAAATCTGTCTAGAGTTTATTCAAGCTGAGGGAAATGTTAAGCCTGTCTTGGCCACCCATTGGTGGATGCTGGATTTTACCTGGTGAACTGGGAACTGTTCTAATTGTATTCCTTACAGGTAAATGATATACAATCGTATACTCTTTAAAATTTATGTATCACTAAAGGTTACTCATTAGTTAACTACTCAATTAGATATTAGAGTACAGAAAGGATGTCTTCAAAATGTGCTTCATAGTGTGAGAAATTTCACCATCTAAAGTTTACCAAATAATTATAGCAACACCCTTTGAATATTTACTCTATATCGGTTACTGATTTAAGCTTGTTTTATATGATGTAGAAAACAATCCAGGAGCTCTTACTTTCCCAGAGGGTGCTGGGAATGAAAGAGCAGGTCTCAAAACCAGGCCTGTGACTGCAGGGACAGGATCTCGGCCAGAACACGCGCGTGTGCATGAGCTGACAGAATAACAGAGCAACACGCAGAAAAGGTTCATTTTTCTTTTTTCTTTCTTTTAAATAATTGAAATGTTCCCAAAAGCCAGGTCTAACTCCACGCCACTTTAACAATTCCTGCAGAAGCCCTAGTTTTGTCCTGTTTCTTGAATCAAAAATTACTTTGTCTCCATGCAGGTGACAAAGGCCTCCTTTGGGCCTTGCTGTCATTCTCATTTACTGTGGTCTCTCAGCAGCACTTCGTTTATTTGTGATCTGACCTTAGGCACAGCTCAGTACTGTGTTCAGTGCTCTCAACGGCACTCAGTTTTTCTCGTGTCATTTCTCTGCCCTGTGTGGGCAGTGAGTTCTTTCCTTTCTGTAGAAATATAGTGTGCAAAATGTGAGCCTGTGGCCACAGGGAACCATATTTTGCTGTTATAAGGGAGATCTTGCCCATGAATGAAGCTAATCCAGTGGGAGCCATTTATACAATGTATATTATTGGACAAAGTGTGGCTGCATTCCCTTTTAGGAAAAGATAAGGGTCATGTGAAATAAAAGGAAAAGAAAAAATATATTTTTGTACCACTTATTTTTTAGTGTACAGTTCAGTAGTGTCAATTATATTCACATTTTTGTGCAACAGATCTCTAGAACTTTTCCATCTTGCACAACTGACACTCTATACACCCCTGGACAACAGCTCCCGTTGCCTTCTCCCCACGGCCCTGGCAACTACCACTTGACTTTCTGTTTCTGTGTTTGGCTACTTTAGATATCTCCTAAGTGGAACCACACAGTGCTTGTGCTTTTGTGACTGGCTTATTTCCCTTAGTATAATGTCCTCAAGGTTCATCTATGCTGTAGTAAGTGACAAAATTTCAAAAGGAAAAGAAATTTTAATGTTTTTAAGTGACTTTAAACAGATACCTACAAACACAAAATGCCTTTAGTCAACTTAAATTTATAAAACAAACAGAGACAGTTGATGGGACTGGGAGTAAGTGGAATATGCACTGCTCACTTAACATTTTTCAAATTCAGACTCATTCAAAACACTGGACTTACCAAGAAAAAATAGGCACCAACAAAATTGTGTGTGGACTACAAATTTTCAACACCTGCTCTTAATATATTTTGAGTGATTTCGTTTTTTAAAAAAAGGAAAGAAATACAAGACAAAATATTTTATTTTCAATTTTTATCATCATAATTGTTTAATTTAAACTTTTGCAATAATTATCAATTCACATACAGTTGTAAAAAAATAATACAAAGATTATTATCCAGTTTCCTCCAGGGATAAAATCTTGCAAAACTATAGGTAAGTATCACAGCCACTACAAGGATATAATCCACTTGATCTCACTCAGATTTTCTCAGTTTTGTGTGTATTTATTTGTATGTGTGTATGTGTCTTTGTGCTCACATACAGATTTAGTTAAATGCAATTTTATGACATGCTCCACAGTGAATTTTAAAAGTAGAGTTTGTGGAATAGGGGCGTCTATTTCCAAGATGCTATTATTGTTATAAATCTTAGTAGCAAAATAATGTTCTCATTTTATGTGAGAATCATACATACATATGAAAAAGGGTATATCTTATTATTCTTACACTAGGTCATTGTTTTCGACAATTTATTCAAGCTATATATACTTTTTAACATTTTTAATTTTCTCTATTATTATAGAATGAAATATATATGTTTATTTTCCCAAAATTATTTATTATATTTATCTTATACTTAGAATCAGGCCATGTTTATATTGCAGTATTATTACCAGAGAAATGGGACACACTTTAAAAAAACTTACTGTTAATATTTGAAGACAACAATTGAGAGAAAATAATAGTGTTAATTTGAAAGTTCACTATATACCTTAGAACTTCTCTATTCACTGGTCTTATAAAAGGAAGATCATTACTCATTTGCATTAAGGGCAATAATTCTCTCCATTTAGTTGTATACTATTACATAACTAAATCATAAAGAGTAAAATGAGTTTAAATATTTGCAAAGCAAAATGCCAAGCCCTTAGGGACATATTCACGATTATATTTTACACCTCTTTAATGATTTCTTATTTTTTGTATGCCTTCATAATTTTTCTAATTTGTAGTCTTTGCCTCCAAGAAGAATGATGCCTCATTTTCCCAAAGCTTCTTTCATGTCGTATCTAAGAAGAAATTCAAATAGAATTTTCCAAGTTAGAGCATCTTTTCTCTTCAGAAAAAGAAATGTAGCGGCATAATGAGAACAGAAGAACTCACACCAGATTAAAATAGCTTCTTTATACAAATAAATTAAGAAAACTTTTTTCCCTTAATAGAGAACAACAAAGATGTTCACAAACAGCTTCCCCAATAATAACATAGCCTATTATTTCCTTTTCATTTCAACAGAAACCTCATGAAGACAATTAAGTCTCTTAGTTTTCAGATGATGATCTGAAGTCAAATGATGGTGATCATAAGCATACTTGAGTCATTTTCTAAGGAAAATTTAATCGAAGACATTCTCATTTACTCATTTCTTCAATACCTACATTAATAATAATATTGAAAACAAATGACAACTACAATAATAATAACAGATTCATATAGCCTATACATCACGCCACATTCTTTTCTAAGTACGTCACAGGCAAATACTCACTTAACACTAACAGCAACCACAGGAGGTAGATACTATTATATTCCTCATTTTACAAATAGTTATACTGAGGCACAAAACGTTAAATAATTCGTCCACAGTCATATGGTTATTAAGTTTTAGAGCCAGGATCCATGCCTGGCAATCCGGCTCCAGGATCTGAGCATGTAATTGCAAAACGCATCTACCTCCCTAAATTACAATGAGACACAAAGGCCTATTCCTTTCCTTGAGGATATTTATACTCTCATAAGACAGAAATGACAAATATCTGTGCTACAAGATGATGAGAGTTTGGAGCCATAAATATGTACACTTGGAGGATTTCCAAGTTCTTAATGAGTAGGATTTCTTACATTTAGTTGGAAAAGGAGGGAACATTCGTGATGTGATTCAGAGTTTATGGTGTGCGGAAAGGATGGGAAAACAGCAGGCCTGGCTAAGGAAAAGGGAAAGAGATTCTAGAAAAAAAGATACCTGGGCTCCATAAAGGAAGAAGAGGAAAAGGAAATAGCTCCGACTTAATCATGTTAGGTCCCTTTCTGAAGATACTGGAAAAATTTTAATAAAATTGTCCCTTGGCTATGGATAATATTTATCAAAATTTATGTGTTATGGAGATGATTATTTGGTTTAAAGTTATCTTTATCAAAGATAATGTATATTGGTTTAAAAGTCAAGGAATGCTTTGAGATTATAATGAAAAAAAGAACAAAAGGAAATTAAAACCACACCAGCTCCCTGCTCTATACATCTCTCTCCCCGATTTATATATTAAAATTTTGCTGCCATATTTTTAATTTATGAGAACTTCTTATGTTCTCTGAACACTTCTTTTTTATAGCATATATTTTTTGTAACAATCTTTTCTCTCTGTTTAGAAATCTTATGTTTTTATTGATTGTTTCTGTTCTCTGTGTTATCTATTTAGCCTGTTTCATGTTTATATTTGCCTGTTTTCACCTTCCTCTTTTATTTTAAAGGTAATCTTCAAATATTTGCTGATATTTACAGCTTAATTAATAATTAAATTTATTTATGCATAAAGTACATACAAGCTTATTAGAAGCTTCGGGTGGATGGACTCAGCTGGTCAACATTTATAGGGAAATTGTTAGGGAAAAGTCAAATTTTCCTGGGACCAGCAAACAGCACTTTCTGTAAGTCTAGGGTAAAGTAAGTAAGAGGAACTCCTGCAAGTCCAGAGTTGGGATCAAAATATTGAATTTTGACTTTTTTCATCATTTTAATATTAATTTTGATTTTTAAAAAATACTGAATTAAAATATTATTTGTTTTGATTACTCTGTGTCTAAGTAACTTCCTTCTGTTATTTTTCTTTATCTTTCAGTTTTAGTCATTTTCTATTGACCTCTTAGCTCACTTTCCTTCCTTCCCCAATCACATGTGTGTCTTGCCCTCCATTCCCTGTCCTTCCTATGGGGTCATTATGATTTCTGTTAGATATATGTTTATTGTTTACACTCTTCACCATCTGCTTCTCCAGGTTCATCAGGTTTTCTATAAATTTAATTTCCTGAAGAATTTCTTCCTTGAGCCTTCTGACCTGCCGGAATCTGGGTTTGTTTTTTTTGTTTTGTTTTGTTTGTTTTTCCCCCTTTATATTCCTGTTTGTACCACATGTCATCTCTTTCTTGATTTTCTCTTTTAGTTTGGTAAAAACATATCTGTTAATAGTTTTTCTGAGAAATGAGCTTAAGAACTTTGAGGTGAGAAAATGATCCTATTTCCTTCTCACACTTTATTGATATTTAGGTTAGATATAGAATTCTAGGTTGGAAATCATTTTCTATCATATTTTGAAAAAAAGACTATTCCATTTCTTTTGCAATTCCAATTTTTATTGAGAAGTCTGTAATATTCTGCTCTCTCTTATCTCTCCTCTCCCAGCAGACTTCTAACGTACTCTGTGCCTCGGGGTTCTAATTTTCAGTGTTATACTTCCTATCGGTCTAATTTTATCCATTGTGGCTTTTATTGAATAAATCTTTTAAATCTGGAAACTCAAGCCAGTCATTTGTTGCATTTGGGGAAATTGTATTAAATTGTTTTGTTGATAATTTTTCCTCTCTGTTTCTCTGTTCACTCTTTCTGGAACTACTATTATTTGGATGTTGGATCTCCTGAACTGACTCTAATTCTTTAAACTTTTCTCAAATATTTTTGTTTTTGCTTAACTATCTAAGAGATTTCATTAGCTTAATTGTCCAGCTCATCTTTTGCATTTTATAATTTCTACTATTATATCTTAATATTTTGAAGGGCCTTATGTTGTGGTTGTTCTGTGTGTGTATTTATAATGTGTAATTATGTGTGTGTAGATAGATAGATAGATATGGGTATTATTGTGGTCTTGTTTCAAGTTTTTAATATCTTCCCTCATCTTTCTGATAATATTAATTATATATTTTTCTCATATTTTCTTCTGCCTGAATAGTCTCTACTTCTATAGAGATGGCTGGTATCCTTGATAGTCTGCTCAAGATTAAGCATAAGGGATAAAAATATGATTTGAAGCTCTGAAAAAGTGAATGGTTCTTGTCTATTATGACAAGGGTATCCCCTAACTCAGACACTCTACTCCAGATAATACATATTGTTTGTTAATATTGTCATCATTTTTTTTTTCACCCAGAGAGGGGCAGTTGCCTGGCTGCACAATCTGACTGATTATTTTAGCCCTACCCTCTTTCACTCTTATTTCTACAGGTTCCTGTAGGGGTTTCTAAGGTTCAATTCAATTTCATTCTTGGTTTTGCCCACTGCAAATGCAGGATTCAGTTTTCTATAATTGTGTGAATCTATTAGCACTTTTCTGTACACAACCAACATCCACAATTGCAGTGTTCTCCACTTGTTTTATCCCGTCTTTCTGTGCATACCTTTCAGGAACCATGATATTATTGTTCTCCTCTAGTTCAATAAACAGTAAATGTGGAAATTACTATTAAATCTGCCATTTTTACCTACAAGTGGACTTGAACTTTTTGTCTACCTGCCGAAGAGTTTTGTTCTTACATTGAATGTTCTGAGTCCATTTCATCTGGCATAATAGTGAGTCCGTTTAATATACTCCTTCAGTTAAGTGTGTCTTCTGTTGTCTTATTTTTTTCAGTCACTCTAGGTCTGTTTTTGGCCTTGCCTATCCTACTCACGTTAACATGACAGTTTCTCTCTCAGCTATTGTTACTCTTCATTTCTGTTTTGTTGTCCTTAGCTCTCCTAATTTCTATCCTTTCTATCCCTTAGCCATAGCTTTCCACAGTGCCTCATTTTTTCCTCTGATTTTACTTTCATGCCTATGATGGTTTATTTATTTAATTTTTTCTTTATTTCTTAGTTCTGTGAGCTGACATTTCATCTTACCATCACATCCCTGAGATTTTACAATTTTGTTTTGCTATGTTTGAAGATAGAGGCAGATGCTTCTTATGTTTTTAAAAATAATTGTTTAATGTTTTCCTCAATTCCATGGCTTCCTTTACTGGGGGAGAGGGTGTTGGTAGTTTTTCATCTAATGTTTTATTTTTCTTTTGATACTTTGTCTCAGTGCTATATTATTATTTTTTTTAGATAAATGACTCATCTCGGAAAAAATTGCTTTTGCCTGGACAAGCTATTCACCATAGGTTTATTTTGGTGGAAGTGTCTGCTACGGTTCTAGGCATGCTGATTTCCACAAAGAAATTGATTTTTTCTGCTGCATCAGATTAATCCTACTTCATTAAAACATTCTTTAAGTGTTTAATTCTTTCTGTACCTCTGTCTCTACTACTTCTCTAAAACAAATTATTGCCACCAGGGCTTATTCTGCCAGCCCAGCTCACCCAAGTTCCTGCAATTAGAATTCTAAACATAGAATAGGTTTTATGCCCTGCATTTTTTTCAGGCAGTGAATTTTCCTGGTGCTTTCTGAGATCTATTGCCCCTGAACCCTTTTGGCACAGACATCAATCTGCTGGGCCTTTTGTTTCCACTTGCTTTCAGATGGTCCTGCTTAACTTCAGCAGCTTTTGGAAATTCTACACATATTTGGTGACTATGTATTAGTCTATCTCTTTGTTTTTAAAGCTGGGGTTTACTATATTTTATTTTCAACATTCCCTATTTTTAAATAGCTTTATTATTATATAATTTGTATTCCACAAAATTATCTCATTATAAGTACATAGTTTAATGATATTTGGTAAATTTATACAGTTGTGCAAAGGTTACCACAATCTAGTCTTATAAACTTTCCATTGTTCCAGAAGGTCCCTTGTATCTGTTTGTAGTTAACTCTTTATTGTTTTTTTTAAAGGTGTTAAAAGTTTCTCACTTGCATAGCTATGATCACTTCAGAAATTACTTATGCCATGTTCTCATTATTAATCACTCAAGGGGGTAAATGAAATTTAATACGGTAGAAGAATATTAGTAATTAAATATACAACCACCTCTTGGCATTTATTCTTCCTCTGATTTTTTTATAAACTATTTTCCTAAACCCTCTCAGATAATTTCCTTCTCAGAGGGTGAGGTTACGGGTGATACACTTAAAGCACTGGGGCAGCTGGGACACACTGATGTTCATTGCTGCTGTGATTTTGTTACTGTGAAATGACTTTCCTTTTCAGTATAAGGCTCTGGAGTTACCGTGAAATCAACTGATAATTCTTTAAAAGAGAATAAGCCAACTTTCATTAGACGTTCTGAATTATTTCAAACAAGTTAATATAATTTTTAAAATAAATTTAACATTTTTTCTTAGAACAATTTTGCTACATTCAAAATGTATGGTGATAAGTAGCAAAACTGACAATCATGAGAATTCTAGCTTTGGTTGTAATCTCATTACTCACGATGGACTCTTGGTTAAATAATTTAACCCCTTTGAACGGTTATTTACACACAGCTATCATTTATTGAGTGCTTTCTATGTGCCAGACACAACTCTAAGCACTTTATGTACTATGTTATTATTTAATAGTGCTTTAATATACACTGGGGTATTTGGCATTTTCCCATTTTATAGATAAGAAGACCAAGATGGATTGGCTAGGAAAAGGCTTAGAAATGGTGAAGCTAGTATTCAATCCATAGCCTCATTCCATAGCCAAGCTCTTCTGTTCTCCTATCTATCCTGAATATAGTGGACCTCCCTATATATAACAGTGGAAAATTTGGATATCCTCTATGCTTCTTAATGGAAAATATGACATAAATTCAAAATGCTCTCCTCAGTATTACTGTACTGTCTGAAGTACATATGAATGTGTTACACAATAAATACATACAATTTTATCTTCTATTAAAAACATAATAAAGCTATTTTAATTTCTTTGAAATATAAAATTTTCAAGCCATGTTTGTTATGAAATACAATACAAATCATTTTTATTAGATATTTTATTTTAAATGTTTTAGTTTATTGCTGGTTTTCTTTTTACATTAATCTAACATCTTGATATCCTTTTACTTTTCAGATGCAACAACTATTCCATGAAAATTATGAACATAATCGGAAGGGTTATATCCAAGACCTTCACAATAGCAAAATCCATGCAGCCATAACACTTCATCCCAACAAAAGGCCTGCCTACCAGTACAGGCTGCATAATTACATGCTCAGCCGCAAAATTTCTGAACTTCGCCACCGCACCATCCAGCTCCACAGGGAGAGTGCTCTGATGAGCAAGCTCAGTAACACTGAAGTGAGCAAAGAAGACCAGCAGCTGGGAATGTTACCTTCCTTCAACCACTTCCAGCCTCGAGAGAGAAATGAAGTGATCGAATGGGAATTCCTGACAGGGAAGCTCCTTTACTCAGCAGCTGAGAACCAGCCTCCTCGGCAGAGCATCAACAGCATTTTAAGGACAGCGCTGGATGACACCATCTTACAGGTGATGGAGATGATCAACGAGAATGCCAAGAGCAGAGGACGGCTCATTGACTTCAAGGAAATTCAGTATGGCTACCGCAGGGTAAATCCCATGCATGGGGTGGAATACATTCTGGATTTACTCCTCTTATACAAAAGACACAAGGGAAGGAAACTGACTGTGCCAGTGAGACGTCATGCCTATCTTCAGCAGTTGTTCAGCAAGCCTTTCTTCAGAGAAACTGAGGAGCTAGATGTCAACAGTCTTGTGGAGAGTATTAACAGTGACACTCAGTCATTCTCCTTCATCTCGAATTCTTTAAAGATCTTATCTTCTTTTCAAGGTGCCAAAGAAATGGGAGGGCGCCATGAAAAGAAAATACACATTCTTGTCCCTCTCGTTGGAAGGTATGACATTTTCTTGAGATTCATGGAGAACTTTGAAAATACGTGTCTTATTCCACAGCAGAATGTAAAATTGGTCATCATCCTTTTCAGTAGGGATTCTGGCCAAGATTCCACCAAGCATATTGAGCTGGTAAAAGGATACCAGGACAAATACACCAAAGCAGAAATGACCCTGATTCCTATGGAAGGAGAGTTTTCCAGAGGTCTTGGTCTTGAAATGGCATCTTCTCAGTTTGACAATGACACTTTGCTGCTATTTTGTGATGTTGACTTGACCTTCAGAGGAGACTTTCTCCAACGATGCAGAGACAATACAATTCAGGGACAACAGGTGTACTACCCTATCATCTTTAGCCAGTATGACCCAAAGGTAACCAATGGGAGAGATCCTCCCACTGATGGTGACTTTGTGTTCTCAAAGAAGACTGGATTTTGGAGAGACTATGGATACGGAATCACCTGTATTTACAAAAGTGATCTTCTGAGTGCAGGTGGATTTGATACCTCAATACAAGGCTGGGGACTGGAAGATGTAGATCTCTACAATAAAGTCATTCTATCTGGCTTAAGGCCCTTCAGAAGTCAAGAAGTGGGAGTGGTGCATATTTTCCATCCAGTTCATTGTGATCCTAACTTGGACTCTAAGCAGTATAAGATGTGCTTAGGATCCAAGGCAAGCACTTTTGCCTCAACCGTGCAATTGGCTGAACTCTGGTTAGAAAAACATTTGGGTGTCAGGTACAATCAAACTCTCTCCTGACAGTCCAGGCAACACACATTGCCTTTTTAAAGGGGAATTTACCTCATTGTTGGTCGTCGTTATTTTTATTTTATTATTTTTATTTTTATTATTGTTATTATTGTTATAATTTTATTTTGTTGTCCTGGTCTTAAACTACTCTTGGTTGTCTTCCAAGGGATGTTTGTTGACCTTAAGCAAGAAGAGTCTGCAATTCACTGATTTTTCAGATTTCTACTGAAGTCAATATGTGTATTACTTTTTTACATCTTTATTTTTGAGATTGAGTTAAATCATGGCAATCAAATGACTTTTGAAGCTCATTCATCACAAGAGATAGATTAGAAGAATGTTCTCTTGGGGGCTTAAAGATGCAATATCGACTTTTATTTTGTTTGTCAAATTCAATGTGATACAAATATTTACTGGTGAAAGGTACCACAAAAGTGCTTTATGCTTCCTATAGGGAAGGGACTCTGTAACATAAACTTGAGTTTTGTAATTTATACAAGGACTTAAATATATAGACAATAATTTTCTTCATCTTTAGAATTTTTAAAGTAAATGAACACCTATGATTGTATGTTTATTTTTTAAAAAAAGTTTTAAAAATCGAGGAGTTTTGTTCCACAAGCAACCGGTACTGGCTACCCTGGTCTTATGACAATTATGAGCTCCTCACAAGTGTCTGCTATAAATGCGAATGAACTTTATTTTCTCAAGGAAATATGATTTAATTAAATATTCATGTACATTTTAGAAGCTTTATGAAACAATGTCCTTCATTTGCTGGCAAGAAAATAAAATATGACAGAACCTGTTTATTTATAATAAAACACAAGTATAACAGTATTCTTTTTCAAAAACACTGAAAAGTTTTGTTGTTTCTTTTTAGTCATATTTGATATATTTCTTACTGGTTATGTGCACTAAAACATGCTTGCTGCACAGGCTGGAAAAGTTAGAGGATTATGGGTACGATGTTTGTATTATTATGCTTTAAAACCTAGCCTTCAAAAGTAATTAAAATGAGCAATTTCTTTACACAATAATTACAATCCAGGAGAAGCATTCTTCCTCAGTCTCTTCAGTTTGGGGATTAAGCTGACTTAAGAACAGTTGAGAAACTGCCTTTTATATGGGTTGGTAGGTATCTCAAAGATACAACAATCATTGGGGAAATTATTACTATAAAACCAATCTTATAACTATAAAAAACACTTGGGAAACATCTCATTTAATTTCACATCTCAGTCTTTCTTTGAACTGAATCAATGGTGTCCAGTTTCTAGAAAAGCATAATCAGGCTCAAGAAATATAAGAGAAAATTAATATTTATGCAAGGAAATCCCATGAAGGCATGTTTTTAAAATTTCATTTTGTAAGTAGGTAATACATTTGCATGGTCCCAAAATCAAACAAAATCTTAAGATGTTTACAGCTACCAGCTCCACTCCCTATCCACCCAAATCTGCCCGGGAACACGACCACCATTTGGGGTATATGTGTCTGGTGTGCATGTCTTGCCAGAGTGTCTAAAGCCCATACTTTGTTTTTTACCCTTTGTACACAAAATGTAGTATATTGTGCATACCATTTGATTTTCCGTTTCCATCTAATGAGGAAATAATTTGCATCAAAATTGATTTGAAAATGATTGTCATAAATTGTTGCCATTATTTTGAGCTGAATGTCAGAAGGCCACATAGCATTTGCCTCAGTGATGGGTTCCTTACGTGATGACAACCTCTGTTAGTGAAGACGCTTTGGGGGCCTCAAAAATATCATTGCTTAATATTGGGACAAACATGATGACAGTCCCCTTAACTCTAACATATAATCTTAATAATGTCAAATTCATTAGAAGGGAATTTATGGCATTTTTAGATATTAAAAGGCTCATCTTGACAGGGCCAACAATTCAGAATTGATCTCTGCTCTAATAATGTCACTGGCCTTCACAAATGCTCACTTTAATAGCTTAATTTTCTACGTTGCATGACTTAGCTCTTTTGCAGGTTTAATTTTCCCGAACAGTAAATATGTTAACACACAGTAAAGATAGTCATTTGGGAAGATCTATTACCAAATAATAATTGTTAATTATTTTGCTAAGGAAGAAAAGAAATCAGGGTTTGATCTTTCACTTAAACAAATGAAATAAGAGAGTTTTATCAAAGAATAAATATAAAGGCCTAGTTTAAAACATTCCAAATCTTACACAGTCACGAGGCAACTGCCACGGGACGGAATGGCATTCTCTGTTATACGCGTGAAACTACACTGATGAAACAAGGGAATACAGAAATCTCACTTCAACTTAATTACACATATAAACGCTATATTGAATAATTAATACAGGTGCATTTAAATCTATTATATAATTTTTCAGTAAGCTTTTCTCATTTTTTCAGGCAATGCAATATTCCCTGACTGAAAATATAAGAGGATGATGCTAGTAAAATCGAGGGTTTTCTGTGTAGTATCCATTACCTCAATGCCTTTAAGCTTCAAGGGCAACACACTGTGAATGCAACCAGAAGCACGATATATGCAGGTGCAGTGGTCTAGATGTTGTGGAATTTGGATGGCTATGGTTGTTCTGTCTAAACATCATCCCAGTAATAATTCCATCAGCCTTCGACGTCATCTTATTGATCATGTACTGTCTACTCAGCACCACACTATACATTTAACTTGCATTTTCCTTTTAAGTTTAATCCTCACAACAGCCCTCAGAATATTGCTATTATTTTCTTCATTAAACAGACATGGAAACTGAGGCCATAAGTGATTAAGTAACTTGTCTTTAGCTTACCCAGCTGGCATGCGGTAAAGTTAAGATTAAACAAAACACTGTTTGAATCTGAAGCACCTGTGATTCCACTTGCCCTCAGGGTTTCTCAGTTGTTGGGGGTGTAGAAAACAATGGTGGGGGCAAAGGTCCAGCCGACACCATGGTCGTGTTTGATCCGCCATTCAGCGTGCTCCTGCCAAATGCTCATTCTGGACACCACTAAGTTTGCTGATGTTTTCTCAGTTAGAGCCTCCTTGGGCTTTCATCCCAGGCTTCAATTACTTTTCTAGATCTTTCTGTGCAGCACTTTCAGGTAAAGGAAGGATATTTTTCTGTGTACCTGGTCACAAGTCACTGGACTTCAGCCATGACAAGACTACTCAGAATCCCTGATGACAGAAGTAACCCTTCTACGTCATCTCAGCCAGCTGAGTGCCGAGCCTATCCACACCACATAATCACTTGACTATTTATGCCGCTGTGCCCATACAGTTGGCATAAAACAACTTTGTCAGAGCTCAAATATTTTGAATTTAAGAGTCAAACCCATTATGCCTAGTAATAGATTGGAAACTACAGGAATTAAATACCCAAATGTGTGGGCTAATAATCCAACCAGGAGAATAAATACTCATTGGAAAGCTAAATTATAAGGTCCTTCTGTTTTTAGCATTAAAAAAAAAAAGCTGCAATACGTCTCTAGACAGCAGTCTCATGACTCATCACTGAACCACTCTGGTTTCATTTTCAGATTAGCCCTGGGGCAGTCCCTTGTTCCAGGAGTAAGGATCGGAAGACGAGGCCCTCTTCGAATGGTCGGGATTGCTCGCATGAGAGGATGAGATGTTTATGGGGAAACAGAGGCTTCAACACATTTTGCCGTATGTGTGCAAGCTACCTTTATTTCCCTGCTACCTCCTGCACCTGTGGCTCTGCAAGTCATAGGAATCTAGTGTCCTTTTCCCTAGTGATATCTCTAAGATGGACTGCAAGCAGTCTGGAGAACTGTCAACTTAATTTCTCATTTATGTTTAATTGCTGAAGGCATATCTCCTCAGGAAGTAGCCCGTGATTGTGGCTATTACAGGCTGAATGGACAAGATGGTGTCCTTAGGGCAATAAAAGGGGTTTGTTATCAGTTCTCAGTGCCAGCTGCTTGCCTACCTTCCCCATCCCTTTCCTATTAGCGCCCTAACAGTGCCACACACACAGTATTAGAGTATTCTGCTTGTGCTGAGGCCAGAAGCCTCTTAGACTTGCTGTTGTCAACCAGTGGAGCCTGGTCGAGCCTCCAAACACGCCCGTGTGGTTCTGCCTCTGCCTGCCCCACAGCCACTGCAGATGCTCGCCGCGCTGCCACGTTTCCGCCACAGATGGTGGAGACGGTGTGAGACACGGCAATGATCCACGCCCCAGGTGGCAACACAGTCAGCATCTGTATCAAGCAGCAAACCGCCTGGAACTGGCGCAAAGATGCCAGGATATGCTAGTGTCAAGTTCAGTTTGACATCTAATTGTCCATTTCTCTCTTCCTTCCTGATCTCAGAAGCTGCCAAGGACTGAGCCATATTTGGGATTCTAGTCCATGTAGAATTTTATTTCAATAAATTTCAAATAATATGTATTATGTTCATAGGTTGGTGTAAAAGCTGAGATTTTTCAGTTTTGATTGTCCGTTGTGCATGGGTATACATTTCCGCTACTCCCTTCCCACCCAACCCTAGCCTTTATTTATAGGACCAATTCTGAAGAATTTGGTGAACATAAGATTAGAATGATAAAATTTTATGTAACATGATCCTATTATAAAAAGAGAGACTTCCAACACAAAAAAACACAAAGAACAACAACAACAAAGAAGCTATAATACTTGCACTTACCTGTAAGGTTAACTGATTAGCAAATATTTATTGAGAACTTGTTTGGGAACAAAGCTCTCAAGTACAAACACTAAGACTGTGAAGACATGTGTCACCTGGAAACAAAGCTCCCATCTACCAGGCCTCCTGGGCAGCTTTTCTCCTCCATCCCTTTCTCAGTTCTTCCCCAACTCCTGTCACCCAAACTCCCACAAAAAAAAAAAACAAAAACACATTTTCTTGTTTTATCTAAGTGGGGAGAAGGATATGTATATACCAAATGGAATCTAAGATCTATAGCTGAATTTCAAACACTGAAATGTGAATCTGCCTCAATTCTTGTGTTTCGATTCTTGCATCAAAGGCTAAACTTGACATCAATCAAAAATGACTCAGGGCCAAAAGTTCATATTAAATTGAAAGTAAATATCTTTGAGCTTAGGGTTTGCCACCACCCCAATAACTTTCTACATCTAATCTACTAAACAGTCTGTCACCCTAATCACCCTCAGGTTTATTTCCCTTTCCCTCTCATGCTCATCAAGTGGTTCTAATACCTATTTCTGAAAGGAATATCTTTAATAGATACATAAAATGTTAAAGATATAGTAGTAATAAAATACATTAATTTCTTTTCACTTGCCTCCCAGTTCTCAGACCATTCTAATATGCTGATGACCTACTTAGAAAAATATATTTTCCTTCCTTTATTGTGCCATTGAGTTATTCCCTGTTTCCTTGATATATACAGTTTAAAATACAAGTTTCTAGTATTGGTTTTTAGAAGTTACTATTATATAACTCATGAGCTTAAGGTACAAAGTTAACATGAAAATTTCAACTCTTTTTCATTAGTAACCCTAGCCTACTTAGTATGTGCTAGAATTTATTTCTCCTCCCTGTTAGTCGACTAGAGTCCCAGAGGCTTTTTCTGTAGCCACGTGAGTATTTAGACTAGAAACTGAAGGTAGAGAAGTTTGAAACTCTTTGATCCCCTTCAAGTGTTTCCTATTTCTCAGTTAATCTGTTCAACATTAAATTCAGGCTTGTGCTTGAATGAAAAAAGCATTGCATGAAAATATTTACTGAATTAATTATTCATTCATTTAAAGAAAGAGACTTCATGAATAAATCTTAATTAAAGTGTATTTTTAGAAACTATTTTGCTTTTGCAAACTAAATAATTAATAATGAAATTATCAGTTAATATATATTTTATAAACTTTTTTCTGATAAGCCATTATTATATTGAGCTTAAGAGTATCAAATAATTGCAATTTACAGTTTCACTATTTTTCTAATATCAATAATGTTCATATTTTTATATTCTACATGAGACAAACACATTTCTTTTAATAAACCTAAGAGCTCAAAGAGGGCTTGTGGTAAAAATGGAAGAAAACTATTTTTTTAATTTTTTTTTATTTCAGCATATTATGGGGGTACAAACGTTAAGATTACATACAATGCTCTTGCCTCCTCTCCCCCCTCAAGTCAGAGCTTCAAGCGTGTCCAACCCCCAGACTCACCACACTCATTATGTTTGTATATACCCATCCCCTCCTACCTCTTCCCACCTGCCCAACACCCAATAAATGTTTGTTTTTTGTTTTTTTTAACATTTTGGTTACATTTTATATCTTTGCCTCTCCCTAGCAAGGGCTAGAGGTATGTCCTTCCCCTCCACAATGTTCGCCACATCCCTCAGATGTGGGACTACCCCCCAAATCCCCGAATCCCTGGTGAAGACCACCACCCTTTGAGCACCATAGTGTTAATCAATCAGTCAGTACCGATTTGATGGTGAGTACATGTGGAGCCCATTATTCTGATCTTGTGTCACCTCACTTTGGATAATGGGCTTAAGTTCAATCCAGGATAATATAAACAGTGCTAGCTTGCTGTCGTTTCTTAGAATTGAGTAATATTCTATTTTAAACATATACCAAATTTTAATCCACTCATGAATTGACGGGCACTTGGGTTGTTTTCACGACCTTGCAATAGTGAATTGTGCTGCCATAAACATTCGGGTGTAGATGTCTTTATAATAGAATGTCTTTTGCTCTTTTGGGTAGATGCCTAATAGCGCTATTGCTGGGTCAAATGGTATTTCTATTTTTAGCTGTTTGAGGTATCTCCAAATTCTTTTCCACAAAGGTTGCACTAATTTGCAGTCCCACCAGCAGTGTAAGAGAGTTCCTGTCTCTCCACATCCTCGCCAGCATTTGTTGTTTTGGGATTTCTTGATACAGGCCATTCTCGCTGGGGAAGTGCCTTTTCCTCAGGCCGGTGGGTTATCTTCTCCTGCCTTCCACACCCAACAGGGAAGAAAACTATTATTGCTCATAATTATCATTCTTTTTTTTAATACAACTGTTCCTTAGCCAATGTGCAGTTAATTTAGGGAAAGATCACTTTGTCTCCAAACAACTCTCCTATTTGTTGATTCATGCAAGAAGCCACTTTAATAAGGAAGGGGAAAGCAAAGTGAGGTGTTTATGTTATTTTACTATTATTATTTTAGCAGCTACTATTTATTATGTGCTTACTTGCTCTGCACTGTTACTCAGGGAACATTATCTCCTTTGAGCTTCACTAATTCACTATTGCAAAGTTGTGGAAACAACCCTAGGGCCCGTCAATTCATGAGTGGATTAATAAAATTTGGTGTATGTATACAATGGAATATTACTCAAGTATAAGAAACGACAGTGATCTAGCACCTCTTATATTTTCCTGGATAGAGCTTGAGCCCATCCTCCAAAGTGAGGTATCTCAAGAATGGAAGAATAGGCTCCACATGTACTCGCCATCAAACTGGCACTGACTGATCAACACTATGGTGTTCACACAGTAGTAATATTCTTCAGGGATTGGGGGGTTGGGGGTGGGTAAACTCAAAACTAATGGACATGGTGAGCCTTGTAGAGGGGAAAGGTATGCTTCGAATCAGGATTTGGGTGTGGCAAAGTGATAACGTGTAACCAAAATGTTTGTACCCCCATACTATCCTGAAATAAAATAAATAAATAAATAAAGCAGGTATCATTATCCCCATCTTACAGACGAGCAAAATTAATTTCAGAGATATTCATTTTGTTCTTCAAAATTAAAATGTCTAGATTTGAGCTGGGACTCAATCCAACTCAAACGGGCTTAGTTCCTTATGCTGCAGATGGGCCTGAAATGTCCATCTGTGTCCAGAGCCCATGTGCTCCCCAATGCACAGTGAGTTAGGTGACATGGAGTGTGTGTCTGCCCTTCTACCTTTAAAGATTACTCAAGGAGTTCTCTGTGCAAATTTTGGATATATTTATACTGGTATCATGTCAGTGATGGTAGGATATTTCTGGCAGAAAAGTTTTCTTCCTTCCTTCCTCCTTCACTTCTGCCCTCCCTCCTTCCTTCCTTATTTCTTTTACTGAGCAAACATACACTAATGCCTCAACTGAAACAATATGCCAGGATAACCTCCCATTGGGTTCAAACCACCATCTCAATAGCATCATTCTACAGTAAATGACTGGATTGTCTGTAACGCCACGTGGACATTGGCATAGCTTATGACCATGCCAATGACTTAGCCACAGTAAAACATCCCAACATAGAAAATTAGTGTATTATGGAAAAGGGACTCACAGATAGTGGTGTATATTTCCATAAGAAAGGCTGCAAAACTCCAGAGAATGCATATCTTTTGGAATGAAATCACATGCTTAAATATTTTTAAAATGCATAATTCACTGAGCTTACTTCTTCAGTAAATATAAATAAATTTATCAAACCAATTAATTTATGCTTCTAAGATGTCTGATTCATTGTTTCTATACTAATATATCCTGAATATTTTTAATTTATTATTTTTTTATTATTATTATTAGTTTAATGAAATAACTTTTGATTGAGAAATATGGAAAAGTGCCAAGTTCATTTATGAAAAAGAAGATATTCTAGGACAATTTACAACATTTTTGGTAATTAAAAAAAAATCCTGTTGTGAATCAGTTGCAGTTATTATTTCTCTGATCATTCTCTACTCAGAAAAGAAATTTGAAAGAAATCCTTTACCAAAAAAAAAATAATAATAATAACTGCATGGTAATTAAAGATCTTTAAGCAGAATTTCCTAAGGAGGATATTATTCTATTTCTCCTTCTTCCTGTGCTTTTATATATTATATGTATTCTCTTTGTTCCTTGACTCTTTTAATACTATTAATACTATTTCTTTCTTTGGGTGGAAAATTGTTCCTAAATCAGGAACTCTAACCTGTGGCTCTTTTATTTCTCTTGTTCTAGGTGTCCATCTCTCCTTCATGTGGGCAGAACAGCTGAATTCATTTCTCATTCTAATTGATTTGTTCAGAATCGTTAGAAACAGAAGATATCATAATAGTATAATATTTTCTATACATTTATAAATTTTTCCATGGATACTTCATAAAATATGTATTAAACATTAGTAATTTTTAAAAAAAAAATTATCTTGAAGTAGATCAAAGATGCATAGTTCCATCCTCTTTTTTGCTCTCTACATGAAGCCAAATGCAGTTTAAAAATCACTACACTTTGAAAAACTGGAAAGTGGAAATTGCCTCACAAATCAATGGATTCGCCTTTGTTTCAAAATAATATTTAAGAATATTTAATCTCCATTTCCCTAAGCATATACTGACTTTTAAAGATTCAAGCTATTGTTTGAATTAGCATATTATAAAACTCCAAAAGCAAACAGGATTTGGATCATGTATGGTTTCATTGTTGCTTCTCTTCTTAAAACTCTCTAAAGTTTTTCGAATTTATTTAGGACAACGTCTAAACTCCTTACCCTGACATATAAAACCCGCCCCACAGGACTGGCAGGAGCGGCGGGGGCTGCTGCTTCGCGTTCCCGCTCACATGTGGCCCCTCCCGCTCCTCTCACAGCAGCCTGTTTGGACGTTGAAGCACGCCAAGCTCCCTCCCACCTTTGCATCTCTGCTCTGGTTAGGGCTGAGCTTGGAGAGTTGTCTTTGAGATCTTCTTACAGTTGGCTCCTTTTTATAATCTTGCTGTCACCATATATGTCACCTCTTCAGAGAGACTTTTCTGATTACCCAATCTTATATCGCTTCTTCTGACACCCCCTCCAGGTTATTTTCATTTCTCTCTCTATTCCCATTGATAATCATTTCTGATATAGCATCTCATATACCTGAGATATGACATATTCTGTTTACAAGGAATCTGGTATATACTTATCGTTTTGCCTCCTTCCTCTAAAAAATAATATGTTTCATATGAACAGAAACACTCCCTGTCTTGCTCAGTGCTGTGCTCTCAGGCGCTAGAAGAAGCTGAACTTGTCCACTTGCTTGGGGATCTCAATGCCAAGGGCATGAACCTGATTAGAGAGGACATCTCAGGCTCAGTTCATTTGTCCTTCTCTCCACTTTTGTCTTCTATACCTTCCTTAATCTCTCTTCTCCATTAATTCTCCATTTTATTTATCTTAACCTTGTGGATTTGGAGCTCCATCACATATTGGGTTGTTCATCATTTTACCCTGTTTAATCCTTGCCCATGTATCAGCACTTTTTCATCTTTGCTATTAGCTGAATATTTGCTCAGACTAAGCAATGCGGGGAAAAAATACCTCCCCCCATAATGATAACAAAACACAAAAGATAAAACCGCAAATTAAAAATGCCCCTTAGGATATCCACAAGGGTAATAGGGCTTATTTCTTTCTTCTCCCTACTCTGCACAATTGTGGCAGAGGCTCTTTTTAAAAGTACTTTTTCTTCCTTCCAGATTGTGAAAATAAACCATGTCTGTGGTTGTCCTTGTATTGTCACTTAATCCGTACTTGAAATCTTTCCCATTTTTGAAATTTCAGGACTGTAACTTAAGATGTTCTGCATTTCTGTGTAATATGGACAGCGCTGAGGTCTGTCAGTGATCCTTGTGGGCTCAGGGCTCTACCTCATCAATGGGCTTAGAGCAGATTTTGAGACTGATTGACCTGCATTAGCAAATCTTACCAGGTACAAAATTCCAATAGAGTCCTTAATACAAAGATAGCAGTTCCTAATTAATTCACAAAGACATATTGCTTGCCCCCATGTTATTATCTTTCCAATATCCAAAGCCTTCTTGGGAGCAAAACTTAGAAAAAAAGGTTTTATGATTAGCACAGTTTTAGAATTAATCAAAATGGGTGACTTTAAGGCATATTGCCATCAAACTATGTGGGACTGATAGGCCGAGGAGCCTCTACTAAGCAGGAAATTAGATGACTATTTTTCAAGCACAAGTAGCTCCCTAGGCCACGAGCCTTTATTTCAGATGACAATATTCACCCGTCCATTTCTACAGGGAAATAATGCAGGCCATTCACCCAATGTATGCTACTATATTCCTGTTTCAGTCATATAGTAACAGCCATTTGAATAATGGTATTAGTGTGCACCTATCAGCCATTTTATGTTGGCCTATTTCAACTACAGAATTTATTAAACTATTATTTTGTAAAATATGTAATAGGACAAATTAAAAACTTGCATTCTATATGCAAGAGCAATTATGACAACCTGCATTCTTACAAATGTGCATCAGTGATTAATGGTCAGGCTAGAAAGGCAAAAGAGAATGAAAATGATCACAAGCCTGTAATGTCTTGTCTCACTCCAGTTACACAGTTGTTTTCTTAGCATCAAGTATTTGTACTTTGCAACTAACCTGGAGAAGGAGTACACAAAGGCAGCATCTTTTAAGTAAACAATTGAAAAGTGACTAGCCACAACTGATGACTAATAGCTAATTAATGTGTTAAATCCATCACAAATATATGTATAAATAAAAGAGAACTGGGTTATTCAAAACCAGATTGTTTGATGTGTGACTTTCACCTCATCCTTTGCTGGCTCCACACCAACTGTGCCTTCTTTACTATAAGCTTGTTACTGCCAAGCAGCGACAACTCTAGTCTGCCAGTCTCCCAAAAGTTGATGAAATGTCTTTTCTTTCTTCTATTTTCACCTCCATGCAGACCATCATTCTTCTATCATGGCAACACGCCTTCATGGTGAATATGCTAAACATGCTTGGATTACAGGTTATATTAGTTCCATCATTACATTAAAATCTATAATGAGATTTGGGGCTGGCTCTCTGGTACCACACGTGAACTGTGTCAGGATAAACTACTAACATGATTTATCTCCATTAACATTTACTGAGAACTATCTCAATCACTCTGCCGGGACTGGGGATGCAAAGTTGGCAAAATCATACAAGTAAGAGAAATAATTGTCTGTGCTGCTGGTGACCATTCAGCCCTTGCTCCCAAATTCTGGTAATGCACAGAGTTTGGGGTTCAGATAAAATTTCATGCAATTCTATTTAAAAAGTAAATGCTTAATTTTTATCTTGAATGATATTTACTAACAAAGAACATTAACTTATTTGAAATATTTTTATTTGGGGGATATTATAGGAAAATAACAAGGACAGAAACTTGATTAAGCTGACTCAAGGAGCCCCATACCCCAAACAACATTGCATTCACTGCAAGGATGGGGGATCTCACCCCATAGACTGCATCCCAAGGTTTTTATATCTATATTTCTTTGTCCTGACAGAAAACATGAGGTTTCTGACATGAAGAACAGACTGATTATTTACTTATAGAACACTGTGTGTTGGTTTCCCACATCCCAATCCCTTACAGGGTGATGTGATGAAAGTCAGATGTACCCAGTTTGTGCAAGGTGGGAGGTCTATACCACAGGAGAAGAATCCCCACACTCCAAATCTCTGAGCTTTCATAGGATGATTGGCATAGTTGCCTATACCCACCCCCCGCTTCAGGAGAAGGAAGAAATCTTTCTAATAGAAACAAATTCTCTCTGGAGAAATAAGGGGAAGGTCTCCAGAACCGTTACTCTTTTTAATATAGACAAATGGTTCCAAAGGAGATAAATCTGTACACTTCTCCCTGAAATATCTAAATTTAACTTCCAAGGTGTTCTTGCCGTTCATTCATCTTTGAACACAGGTTGCTAGCACTCTCTGTTCAGAAACCTCACACCATGAAGAAGCATGAAGATATTCATGGGATGTTGCCTCCTGACACTCCACTGTGGTCCCGCTCGAGATCACCTCCACGGTTGGACAGTGTGCGAGACGCTATGCCAGTGGCCGGAGCATGAAGCGAGTTTACCGTCCAGGCTGGGAATGAACCACACTTTCTCTCTGTTCATGTTTCAAAATGTTTTATTTTCTTTTAATCCTTGGTTATCAGGATGAGTGTGCTTTCCCTTTTTCTAAATTTCTTTACCTATCAATAACTCATGTAAACAGGTTTTGAAGTTCCACTATTATATTAATTTAGAAAACTAAAAGAAACCATACAATACTTATTTCAGTTATTCCTTCTCTCTTGCTTTACTTTGCAATCCATAACCATTTGAAATTTTATTGTTGAGGCAGAAAAGTGACATTTTTATTTAAATATCCATGCTTACAAATCTAAGAAAAATATTTCCTCCCAAAGGAGAGTGTAATTATTAAAGATTTATTTTTAATTGGGATATAATTTCAACATTAGAATTTTATTTGACTTATCCCTCAACTGAGAGATGTTCTCCTGATAGAGGGATTAATGCATCCCCTGATGACAGAAGCATTTGTCATTTTTATGAACCTGACATCCTCTTCTCTCATCAATTCTAGACTAGTTCAAAAAGACACAAACTGCTCTGCAGAAATTTTTATATGGTTGAAAATGCTGACACTTTATCATTGCTTGGGGGGGAAATTAAGAATGGACTTGAAGAATATAAAATGTTTTGTTATTGTTATCTTTTTGATAAATAATTCTATTTTGATTGTATACTCCCCGAGTTACCTTATTACATGCAAATAGAATAATTTTTCTTGCCTTTATAATTTAGCAATTATTTTATTATTTATCCAAATGTTCTACTGAAATGTTTCCCTGATAAAAATACTAAGGTACAGAGCAAAGTTGATCTTACAAATATAACTCAAGAAGTTTTAGCTGGACTCCCATTTGTTCCGATATGGTATTGCTGCATAACCTACTGCTCCCCAAATTTAGTGGCTTAAAACAAACATCTTGTTCATTTATCTGTCAGGATGCGGGAAGGGCTCAGCTGATTGGTGTAACACCTGCTGGACGACCCACTTGTAAGATGGCATCTTCACTCACTTGTCTGGAGCTTCAGTGCTCTTAGGCCCTTCTTTCTCTCTCCACAAAGTGTCATATCCTCCAGGGCCTCTTCCTAGACAGCAGGTTTTCATAGCATGGCTGCCCCATGGTAGTTGAGCTTAGGGATCTGAAGCAAGCGTTCCAAGATACCAAAGCATAGTCTGGGAAGCTTCGTAAAACTTTGCTTCAGAAGTTGGCCACATTCTACTCATTAAGCAAGTCACTAGAGAGGGGGAATTCCACTCTACCTCTCAATGGGAATAAGTGCAAAGAATTTGTGGTCCTTTTTAATCTACTGTACCTTCAATATGCTTAGAAAATTGCTTCATCTCTTCTTCTCCTGAAAGCTGGGAACTAAAGCAGGGAAAGAAACATATTCTCTTCAAAGCTTAAAACTTCAATCCCAGTATTATACCAAATAGAAACAAACAAAATGATATACTTAGCTATAAAGTAAAAAAGGACTAAGAGTTGATTACTTTTTTTCTCTAGAAGGAGGCAGATGTATGTACTCATGGAAAGAAGGTGTAAAGGCCACTTCACAAAACACTTTTTATAAAGCTGTCAGTTAAGCTTTCACAGGATGAAAGGATTACTGGCATGAAGCAAATGACATGATATGGGTACGTGTAAATCAAAAGTCTTGATTAAACAAAAGTGTTAAATGGGCAGGAAACTTTATTCTCAAAGAGTGTGTTTAATTGGCTTCTTTATGTCTCTAGCGATTTTTAAGAACTCTAAAGAACTTAGAACTTACAAAATGCTCAACATCTCTAATCATCAGGGAAATAAAAATCAAAGCCACAGCAAGATATCACTTAACTCCAGTGAGAATGGGCGAGCATTGTTGGGGGGAAGGGCAAACCTCTAACCCTTCTTAGGGAGAGGCAAAGCTATACAAGGTATCCAACATGTAAAAAAGAAAAAAAAAATCTTATGTTGGATGGAGGGCAGGCGGGAGGGGGGAGGAAGTGTAGAGTTACATAATGTGTGCCATCCGCACCACCTGGGGATTGGACTCACTTGAAGCGCTGGCATGTGGGGGGGAGGGGGGGTAGGGGCAATGTATGTAACCCAAACAATATTTGTACCCCCATTACAAGATGGAAAAAAAAATAAATAAATAAAATTAAAAAAAAATAAAATAAAAAAATAAAATAAAAAAAAAGTCCCAAAGCAACACATGTGGAGAGAGAGGGACACTCATACATTCCTGGTGGGACTGCAAACTAGTACAACCTCTATGGAAAGGAATATGGAGATACCCCAAAGAACTAAAAGTATAACTGCCATTTGATCCAGCAATCTCCAAAGGGGAAAAAAGACATTGTATAAAAAAGACACCTGTACTCAAATGTTTATAGCAGCACAATTCCCAATTGCAAAGATGTGGAAACAACCCAAGTGCCCATCAATATATGAGTGGCTTAATAAAATGTGGTATACGTATACCATGGAGGTCTACTCAGCTATAAGAAACAATGGTGAATCTCTTGTAATAACTTGGATAGACCTAGAGACCATTCTTCTAAGTGAAGTATCACAAGAATGAAAACTCAAACACCACATACACTCACCATTAAATCGGAACTAATTCACCAACACTTATGAGCACATATGGAAATACCATTCATTGGAAATCAAGCAGGAGGGGGCAGGGAATAGGAGATGGATAAATTCACACCTAACGTGTACAAAGCACACTATGTGGGGGATGCACCCCCTTAGAACCTTAACTTAAATGGTACAAAAGCAATTTATGTAACCAAAACGTTTGTATCCTCATAATATTCTGAAATAAAATTTTAAAAATTAAAAAAAAACAACTTAGAACTTACAGGTAAAATAAGAATTTTTATTTATCACTGGTTCATAAAATAACCTTAAATATAAAAAGAAAATATTTTTAAAATAAGAGAATGATAGCTAAAATACATGTATAAAATATAACATAAAATCATTGATATTCTAATAGATAATATATACATGTATTTTAAAAATCTAGCCATTTTTCATCTTGTCATTGTTTCCTTGTTATCTGTGTCACCCTCTTCTCTGTTTTAAATTATTTTTGTTTTTTTTATGATTTATATGCATCTTAATATTTCTGGTGTCCAAGAGTTTTAATTTTCAAAAATGAGACTTGAGAATTTTTCTTCCTCCTTTCTGCAGTTGTGAAAACACTAATAATATCTTTTTTTAACCTGAAGCTAATCTCATTGATCAAAATATATTTTTCCTTAAGTAATCTTTGATGAATGGCTCTAAATAGTTGCTGATGCTCTGTAAATGATGAATGAGAATCCGTTGCTATGTCTTTATTTCTCAACATTCTTCCCTTAGGCATATTCCAACTATCCTGCCCTTCATATTATATATTGATTTGAAGAGTGAATGTTTTTAATAATTTTAGGAAGCTATGTGTTCCCTGATTTTTTTCTCAGTGTCTTCTATTAAATCTAGATTATTAGTTACTCATTCTGTAAATGGTTTGGGGGTACCTACTGTGTTCTTCCCATCATCGCATTAATTTATGGTCATACAAAATTGATTAAAATAGGACTGCTTCCCTGCAGGAGCTCATAATATAGCAAAAGAGGAAAAAGACCAAAGAGCTATTACAAAACACATAAAATGGCCACAGCAGAAAAATGCACTGGGGGATCAGTGAAGTCAGAGCAAATTCTTCTTAGGGTCAAAGGAGATGAGGCAGGACTTGTCTTTTCCAAGTAAGTGAAAAACAGACAAACTGTCATACTAAGATTTTGGAATTTATTCTGTAAACAAGGACTAGACAAAGAGCAACAAGGATGTATGTATTTAGAATCATTTTTCAAATCAAATGTTAGAGTCCATGATCTTTATCTTCAATTCTGTAAACACTGTCAATATATTGTTCATAAAATTGTCTATCTATGAACACATGCATCTGTATAAAGTATTCTCCCTTTCCAAATCTTTCTATATAAGAAATTTGAATGAGTTTGCCTCCCTAAATATATTTTTCCTTTTTAGAATAAGTTCCTAGAAATATTTTGCTATGAAATAATTATTTATTTATTATTTCTGTATTTCTTTAAAACAGATACATGGGCTATTTTTAGCCAATATTTTATCTGAAAAAGAAGCAGGTTGGAGTTCCACTACAAATAAAAATAATAAACATTTATTGAAGTCTACTCATTTTTCAGGTAATCTAATATTAAATAATTACTTTATAGATATTTTCTCATTTTATTCTATATTAATCCTATAAGGTAGACATCATTATTATCTCTACTTTACCATGACGCCATAGCAACACAGAAATTAAGCTACTACATGCAGGTCCTACAGTGAGGAGGTAGAGGTTCAAGTATTCTAATAAAGGCACCAGGATTCTAGCTCGCATATAAAGGAAATGGACAATTTCTAAGAAACACACAGCCTCCCTTGGCTCAACCAGGAAGAAATACAATTCCTGAACAGACTGATATCAAGTACTGAAATTGAAACAGCAATAAAAAACATTCCTAAAATGAAAAGTCCTGGACCAGATGGTTTCACACCGGAATTTTACCACACCTACAAAGAAGAACTGGTGCCTACCCTGCAGAAATTATTCCACAACATCGAGAAGGATGGAATCCTCCCCAACACATTTTATGAAGTGAACATAACCCTGATACCGAAACCAGGAAAGGATGCAACAAAAAAAGAAAACTATACACCAATATCCCTTATGAATATAGATGCAAAAATTCTCAACAAAATCCTAGCCAATCGAATCCAGGTGATTGTCAAGACTATAATCCATCACAACCAAGTGGGCTTCATCCCAGGGATGCAGGGATGGTTGAACATATGCAAATTTATAAGTGTAATTCACCATATAAACAGAAGCAAAAACAAAGACCATATGATTCTCTCAAT
>VBSM01002608.1:65339400-65381048 GCA_008086735.1 Cheirogaleus medius
GCACAATTCACAATTGCAAAGTTGTGGAAACAACCCAAGTGCCCATCAATTAATGAGTGTATTTATAAAATGTGGTATATGTATACCTGGGAGTACTATTCAGCTATAAGAAACAATGGTCATATAGCACCTCTTGTATTTTCCTGGATACAGCAGGAACCCATTCTAAGTGAAGTATATAAAGAATGGAAAAACAAGCACCACATGTACTCACCAGCAAATTGATATTAATGGATCATCACCTGAGTGGACCTATAGGAATAATATTTATCGGGTGTCGGGTGGGTGGGATGGGGGAGGAGGGGATGGGTATATACAAATACAATGAGTGAGATGTGCAGCATTTGGGGGATGGTCACACTTGAAGCTCTGCCTCGAGTGGGGAGAGGGGCATGGGCAATATACTTAACCTTAATATTTGTACCCCCATAATATGCTGAAAGAAAAGAAAAGCAATGACATTCTCAATCTATGGTACCAGGAGTAACTTAGATATTTTCCTCTATCGTGATATTTTCTAAGGATATCATATTAATTACTTTATTAGCTTTATATTTATGATCTATATATTATTTAGTTATTTAATCCTTAAAATTTACAAACATCTTTTTTTTGTTCTAATAACCCATGCTGAAGGGATAGGCTTATTTATTGTGATGTAATTTACATACACAAAAATGCCCAAATTTGGGAGGCAGCTTGTTGAATTTCTACATGTTTCTATACTTATGTTATCACCACCCAGATCAAGACATATTTCTTCTCCCCAGTAGTTTGCTTTCTGGCAAATAACCAACTATGCACCCAGAAGTATTATAACAACCATCCTAAGCTCTGTTACCATAAGTTAGTTTTTTACTCTTTCTAAATTTCATACAAACCAAATCATACAGTAGATACATTTCTGTGTCTGGCTTCTTGCACTCAACACAAAGTTTTGGGGTTTATCCATGTAGTTACATGTAGTAGTACTTTTTTTTATTGTTGTATGGTATCTATTGCATGAATATATATAATTTTTTCTTATTTCAGCATTAATCAGTTATATTTTGGGTGGAAATTTGAGTTATTTTCAGTTTGGGGCTATCATGAATAAATCTTATACATTCTTTTTGTGGCTGCACGTTCTTTTTTCTCTTGCCCATGTAATCCAATGGTATAATTTCTAGAACATAGGATAGGTGTGTGTTTAACTTGGCGTGTACAAAGTGTTATTCAAAGTGGTTTACCATTTTATTTACACTCACCTCTGCAATGTATGAGAATTCTTTTTCTTTACAATTTATCCAGCACATTTGAGTCTTTCTAATTTTTGTTTTTCTGATATTTCATTTCATTTTTAACTTCCATGTCACTGAGTTATCACTCAATCATGCAGATTGAATACTGCAGGACAATTTTGATTTCTGTTACTGAATTTTTAAGATTTAAAATTTCTACTTAGTTCTATTTCAGAGTTTCTATTTTTCTCCTGAAGAGTTCCATCTTTTCACCAATTATAGCTATCTTTTTCTATAAATTATTTAACATATGGCTAATAGCATGTTAAAGTCCTAGCCTACTAACTCTAATAATTTGCCTGTCTGTGAGTCTGCTTCTGTTGACTGTTCCTCTTGATTCTGTCACGTTTTTTTGCTTCATATATTTTGTAATGATTTTATTGTATTCTTGGAATTGTGTATAATAGAACATTGGAAACTGAATATATGTGTTTTGTTTATTTTGCAAAGGGTTCAAGCCCTTTCCTGTGTCTTGCTGCTTGGCTGAGGGTTAATTATTCAGATTGCTGCCAGCATGTGTTGAGCTTGCACTAGGTTGAAGCCGTAAATTGATTGATTTTACCTGATATTAACTTAAAATCCAATGTCCCAGATGCCATCTTTTTGATACATTCGTTATTTGTGTAAGGACAGGATTGGCAGAAGGTTTACATATTTTTAGTTCACCTTCAGATTCAACTCTAACTGGGCTGCAGAGTCCAATGACCTTGATAATGTACTATATGATTTCTTCATACTTCTCTGCTCTTCCTCTAGGGTTTTCTGAACAAAACTGAAGAATAGGGAATTACTGACCCAGCTGTTTGTCCTTACATTTGACTCTCTTCCTGCTGCAATCCACCCTGCCAGTTCATGCTGCTGTCAAAAGCCCAGATAATTTCATCTTTCACATGCAAACTTTCTGCAAAGTCCTTGTATCTGGACCTATGTCCAAACCAGGCACTTTTCTCCAAGTATGACTCTACTTATTTATAAATGACTTGCTTTACTCTTGAATTCAGTCAGTCACTAGTTGCTTACCAGTTACAACCATGCACAATGTAAAGAAATAGAGATGAAATTTATTTCTGTTTAAATTAATGATGTAGACCATGCACTACAATTTCTGCTAATGATAGAACACTTAAACATGCCAATTCTAGTAACTCCGTCATGTTTGCTTTAGAGTTCAGTCATTTTGGGTAATATCAAGTCTAATTCAGGTCCCCATCCTCCTCCAACCCTCTTTCTCCTCCCATCTCCTTGGTTATTTACCCAGGATCTAATGTGCCACTGTCATACTGGAACCGAGACATGCTTATCATATCATCATACCACATCTTGCTCTTGCTTCTGGCTTCTGTTGAGGAACAGCATCTTACTCAATGTCTGTTATCCTAAATTAGTAGATCATGCTAATGATCTACAGACATAAGACAGCCTTCTATTAATAATTTGTGTCCTTTTCGCCATCCTTAGTTCTCTGTTAGTCTCATATGTTTCCCTCTTATGACACTGGTCTGATGCTTTCCTTCACTGCTGCGGAATATAAAGGACTCTAGGAATCTGCCCTCTGAACCATCTGCTTAGATCACTTTCTGAACCACTGCTTCTGTACTGATTAGGTGACATGTCTCTAAGTCACAAGAAACTATACAAAGTGAAGAAGAAGCAAGTTTATCTGTTCTTGGATTCACCCAAACCTATGTGAAATTTCTTTCAGCCTGACCCTGGGATCTCAGCCCAATGGAGAGCAGAATACACAAGTTTCACCTTTGCATCTAGCATCTTTGCTACTTGTAGCAGATGTCTGTTTCCAAAACACCACCTCCTCTTGTAATTGAGCAAAAGTCTCCCTGCTTCACCATGTCAGAAGAATTATTCTAAAATTATCATCTGAAATATTTTAATATTTTATGATTTATATTATTAAATCTATACTTTTAATTCTCTTGGTTTGAACACTTGATATGAGAAGTCAATCATTTGGAATTCAAGAAACCCTTTTTTCTGGCTCTTGAAATTGAGAGTTGTGGTTTATAAGAGTATCATGTATTTTAATGGCTTAATTAACTTCTTTGTTCTAGCTATATTTGCCTTTCACATTAATGAATGTACTCATATACACAAAGTTAATCTGCTTCCTGAATATTAGGGTAAGTTAACAGTGCAAAGCATGAGAACACTATTCATAAAATCTCAATACATTACTTTCACGAGTCAGGTTTCTGGCAGCAAAAGATAGCACACTCAAAATGCATGATTGAAAAAAATTTAAGGAAGGAACTACTTACTAAGTATGGGCATGGTTCAGGCAGCCCATTAGAGGTGATAGAGCAAGGAGGAATTATAATCTCTAGGTAATGGATGAAGCAATTGATTTTTAAAGCACAGAAAGTAGCTATGCTCCTTCATATAGCTATAAGAATGTTCATAAATCACAAGTATCTCACTATAGCTAGAAAGTCATGTTCAAATGAGATATATGAACCACTGGCACCATATTAAGACTTTGAAAGAGTATGAGCGCTAAGTAAATATTAAGGGATTCATTTCAAGATCCTCAAGTTCTTTAAATTTGTTTCCATAAAGCTGCTGTGGCTAAGAAATATGTTCTTTTAAGATCTCATAGTGGATGGAGAGTGGAGCTATTGTGGCCTACATAGGGGTATTCTAAACTCCAATGTATTATGTGAGGGAATGATGACAACTTTCATCTAAAGATCTTGCCCTTTCTCTTTTCAGACTTTCTAAAACTGTATTATCCTGAGGGAGGAAATTGGTAAGAAGCAGCTGCGGCCTTAGACAAGAACATGGTCTGGCAGGGATGGAACTAGAGGAATAATAATTCCTCTAAGTATTTCCTGCCACCCTCCAGTCTGATACTAGTTCCTGCTATTGGCTGAAACCTGAAAAAAGTCACAGGGCAGGAAGTAGCGGTGATGCAGTTCTAAAATGCCAGCTTTGAGGCAGAAGTAGAGAGAGAAGAGCAGAGCCTTCGTGGGGCAAAGGAAGAGTATGTAGCAAACATAATGATGCATTGTTTTCCAACTTCCTTTCCAATTATTTTCATGTGAATTTCAGATGGCATAATTCTTGCTTTATTATATTGATAGTACTGATGCAGTTGACCTTTGAACAGTATATAGATGACCTTTGAACAATGTGAGGGTAAGGATGCCAACCTTTTATGCAGTTAAAAATCTACATATAAATTTTGACACCCATCAAACTTAGCTACAAATAGTCTACTGTTTTCCAGAAGCCTTACCCATAACTTAAACTGTCAATTAACATATATTTCGTATGCTATGTGTATTATATATAGTATTCTCACAATAAAGTTAGCTGGAGAAAAGAAAGTGTTATTAAGAAAGTCACAAGGAACAGAAATGCATTTACTATTTGTTAAGTGGAGGTGAGTCATCATAAAATTCTTCATCATTGTCATCTCCATGTTGAGAAGGCTGAGGAGGAAGAGCACGAAGAGAGGTTGGTCTTTCTGTCTCAGGGTTGCAGAGGCAGATGAAAATCCACGTGTAAGTGGAATAAAACCTGGGTTGTTCAAGGGTCAACTGCATATCTATGTTTGCATGTATGTATGTATGTATCTATCTACCCTTTTTTCTCTTTCTATAATTTTTTCCTTAAGAAATTCCTCCTTTTGAAGGACAAGACAGGCAATGAACTCTATCTACCTTGTATTCTAGCTATGTACCAAGTGACTGCACTAGTTTTCAGCTTCCTTTCTCCTTCATTGTCTTCCCGACCAACCACTATGCATTCATCAAGACGCTATTAAGAAATATTGCGTGGAATTGTTAAATATTGAATGAACTAATAAATACATGGGGAAAATGCCTCTTAAAAGATATTTTCAGTCTTTCTAATTCAACCAAGTTTCCTTCACATGTTATCTCCCTGTCTTTGCCTCAAGAACCATGTTTTTACCTCTATAAACACTATCTTCATCTGTTTGGACCGTTATAACAAACACCATAAATTGAGTGGCTTATAAAAACAGAAATTTATTTCTCATTGTTCTGTTGCTGAGAAGTTCAAGATAAAGGTACTGGCAGATTCTGTGTCTGGTGATGGCCCATTTCCTCACAGATGGCCCTCTTGTCACTATAACCTCATATGGCAGAAAAGATGGTGGAGCTCTTTGGGGTTTCTTGTAAGGGCACTAATCCCATTTATGGCCTAATCACCTCCTAAAGGCCCCAGCTCCTAATACCATCACCTTGAGGTTTAGGATCAATATATGAATTTTGGGAGGCCATAAACTTTCAGTTTATTTTCAAATGCATCCCCCCACCCTGCATTATAATTGCTGCAGTATTTTATTTATTTCATTATTCTTGGTATGTAGCAAAGGGCCTAGCACATAGGAGGTACTCAGTGAATATTTACTGAATGAATTAATTCTTCCCTTTCCTCATGAGGTATATTTTATCCCCAATAAAAATTTATATATGTGTTATATCCGATCCACCAGTCAACATGCCCCTTGTCAACAATGTGTCTGTATGCAATTATTCACCTTTCTATTCCCAACACCCCAAATTTCACTTGAATATAATCGTCACCTATTTCTTCTCATCCTTTAAATTTTCATCTGAATTTTTCTATTTCTTCCTGGTTTCTCTTATATTCTTGAGTGTTTTTTCTATCTATACAAAAAGTTACTGCCATTTGAGGCCTTGTGTTCATTAATTTTTTTGGATGTCATTCCCTTTCTTCATACACTTTTTTTTCCCTTTTTTACTGTCCTCAAACAAGATTATCTGTCATCTGAAGATTTTTTTTCTAGCCTCCATATGAACTGTGCAATATTTTATATGTAGTTATTGTACACATTGTTCAACCTTGCAATTATCTCTATTATGTTTCTTCTTCCTCTAAACTGCCTCCATCCCACATTGTATTTTATATTCTTTATGCATCTCTAAGAAGATTCTTCTTGTAATATAAGTCATGATAGTTGACATTTACTGCACTCTTTCATGTGCCACTTACTGTCATAAATGTTTATGTACATTAGGTCACTTAACACAACCCCACAAGATGCATAACATGAGTATTCCCATTTTTGCATTTAGCAAATATGAGGCCCAGAGAGTTAACAGTCCCAAGTCATTCAGTTATTAAGTGATTGAGCTGGGTTGCTCCTCCTCTGGAGCTAACAAGAACTCTCTAGCAGTACTTCCAACATTTTCTCAGTATCCTAGAAGACCCATGTAATCAGACAGACACAGGATAGACCAACTCAGATAGTTCTTTTCCTATTTTTCCATAGCCCTTACTGTAGTCTTAGATATTTGTACCTGTCTCATTCTATATCTTTTTGTGTACTTTGCACAAAACTTCCATTTCCCACAGAAACTGCCAAGCATGATCTAGAAAGCACTGGCATGTTCTGATTCTTCATTCTAACATTTCCTCATATTACAAGTAAAAGGTTTCATTGTCCATGTCTTCCCTGTGTGTTTGGTGTGTTCTAATAAAACATAATATTTTTCTTATTCCAAATGAAAAACAACCACTTCTCTTAGAATATTTTAATTTTGTAGTTATTTTAATCTTCTAAAATTCCATGTTTTATTAAAATAATTGATGCAGCATAGTGTCTTTTGACCTGCCACAATATCACTGAAAGAGATTTACTTTCATCTCTAAAATGATAAATGTAATTGTTAATATTGGACTGCATTATGAAAATCTCAAACTTCTATTAGTAATGTACTCTATCTACTTTATTCAGATACAAAACCAAATAATGTGCAATTTAAATATTTAGGGAAGAAACTAATTAGTTTTATTACTTGTCTAGATCAGTTAGAAAAGCAACTAAAATATAAAATATCTTACTGTACAAATACATATTAAGAAAGGGTTATTTCCCTAAAATAAGCAGTGATCTCTCTCTGGGTAGTTTTAAAGTTTTTACACTAAAATTATTATTACTGCCAATTGAACAATTTCTTCATTCTTCTGCTATGTGTAAAAGGAATAATAAAATAGTCTAACTGGAAAAATCAAAGATTCAGTTTAGTTAAGTACAATCATGTCTGATCACAAAGCAACAGCTGAGCCTGTTGCCTACTGGGCCAATGCCCAGGTGTTGGGCCATATATTCCTGTTTAAGCTCATCTCCATGTGACCTATTTTGTCGGTACAGGGTTCTAGGCTGAGGTCTAGAAATCTGATCTATACCTCAAACTATACTTACAAATATTTATCATGAGCCCCACCCTTTCTCTTTTTCTTATATCTTATCACTGGAGACCTTTGGGGAAGATTCTAGGAGCAAGATACATAGGCCTTTTAGGCTTTGTGATTACCTTAGATTTGAGGGTTTATGAGTTCTAGATGTATTCATATGACAAGTGACTATGCTGAGTGTCCTGAGCCTCCCCAACCCAGCAAGAACTGTCAGGCAGGGACTTTCAATCTCATCTTTTTATTTGTTTTCCTTAGAAATAGTTTGGAGACAAAGATTTCAGTGTAAGTACTTTATTTGAGAAGTGAAAGTGATGGGGAATTAGAAAGTAATATAGGAAGAGAAGACAGATGAATAATGAATATGACATTCAGTCCACTATTTCTGGGAGACTGGAACAGATTCTGGTAGTTGGAGAATGAACAGAGATGCCTGGGTTTGAGAAACATGGAGAGGACGCCCATTATACACACACACACACTTAAGGTGATAAGTCATGAAACGGAGATTTAAGTAAGGTAAAGTTAAGAAAAAGGTGGCGATTTAAAGAACTAAAATAATAATATGAAGGAGAAAATGAAAAGTAATTGGAATTGCAAAAGAAATAGAAGAATTACAACATCATGTTTTCATTGCTTATTTTTATAGGTGTGAAGTAAAATCAAATTTTAAGGCTCAACCCCCACCAGCTGACTGAATGGACCCCCTCGTGGCCAAAGGAATATCCTAAAATTAAATTGTCTTCCAGGAGGAGGGATGTCAGACATGCTTCATCACGCCCCCCTCCCTCCTTGGGGACTTCCTTTGTAACCCATTAACAGGCCTAAGGGGATGCAAGACAAACCTGCAGGTCCTCAATTTACACAACAAATCTATATCCATGATTTATCTCTGATAATAGCTCCTTATGTTAAAACATTCCAAGCCTTTAGACAAAGCTTCATGTCTTTAACCAATTATAATCCAAAGAATCTTTAAACCCACCTATAACCTGTAAGCCCCCCCCAATGTATGCCTCCCATATATTGATTGATGACTTTACCTTTAACCCCCATCTCTCTGAAATGTATAAAAACCAAACTGTAACCCAGTCACATTGAGTCCACTTGCCCAAGGCCTCTTGGGAGTGGCTTCTGGTCATGGTCCTCAAATTGGGCTCAGAATTAATCTCTTTAAAATTATTTTACAGAGTTTGACTTTTTTCCTTTGACAATTTTGGCATTGTCGGCAGGATTCAGAGAAGACTGGGGACCCTTGAAGGAGTTGCCCGAACCTGGAGCTAAGGTACCAGCAGGGGCCCATTGATGCCCTCCCGACTTCCAGCTGCTCCTCCAGCGGGAACCAGTAAGTCTTCCTGAGATCCCGACCTCCCGTTTTATGTTGATGGTCTTGGTTTATTCTGAGCTGGTTCTTTTCCTAGGAATTATTGTTTGGGATCCTAATTTAGGTTTGGAGGTACACTCTAAAGGGCTTTCTCCATTGTCTTTTTTCCTCAAAACTAATTTCAATTGGCTTGTCTGCGCATTTGTGTAAGGAACCCACCTGTCCTATTTGTAGATAAATGAGAGACTGAGTTTCTCAGTCCCGAAGAAACGGGGCAGCTTACTCCTCCCAGACCTGAGGCAGCCCTGGGTGAACAGGGCCCTGATTGGGAGTTGCCTGGGGCAATTCCTGGAGGTGTGAGTAGCCCCACAAGGAACCCCCCAACAAATTAATTAAAAGAAGGCTCCTTCAGGAAATACACATAAGAACTGATCACTCAGTGTTTTCAGCCCTCTTGGAGGTACTAGACCCCCAAAGAGAGAAACCAAGACACGTCAGAGGGTGGGACTGACTCAGTGGTGAAACATGGAGGAGCCCCACCCACACCAGCACACTTTGATCCAGGACACCAAACCTTAGTCCATAGTTTGGTTCCTTGAAAACAAAACAAAACAAAAAAATGAGAAACAAATTCTTTAAGAACAAGGAAGGGCAAGGAGAATGACTCCTGTTGGGCACTCCAGTTGGTTTGTGGCGCCTCCACTTGCAAGTATTTTTGTAAATGAAAAGATTCAAAGGCATGCCAGGTTTTCTAGGGCTCCAGCTGGTTATAGCTAATTCTTGTGCACAAGTTTTTACTGTAAGGTTTTTCGGTGGTGGCGGCAAAAAGAAAAGACAGACAGAGAGAGAGAAAGAGTAGGGGGCCAAACCACGTGGCTTTATTATATACTCGTGGACGAGGTTCTGGGGCCCCAAGAGAGGGAGGCCCCAGAAGTCGCCTCCGTTTGGAGGGGCTGGGGCCTTTTATACCCTTTGGGCAGGCTAGGGACTCTTGGCGAAAGAGCTGAGAATTTTCCATTGTGACCTTGGGTGGTCCTTGAGAAATAGGAGGGGCTGGAGGTATTTGTGGAATCCAGGAGCAGAAACATTCTTTTCCGGGGTGGACATGTGGTTCCTCTCAGCAGGGCCTGGCAGTTCTGTCCTTGGTGGGTCTGATGAGCCTTTTCTCTTTTTTTTATCTAGGGAAGGGAGGGGGCCCGCCACCAGCCTTACATTTACGAAATGACAAATTACATCAAGGAAAATTCAGAGCTGAAATGGTCGACCTCCCACTATTAAAATGCCTCAAGCTATTTTATCTCTTCTTTTCTGGCTACTCTAAAAGTTGCTAACTTTTTCTATTGATGTTAAGATAACTCATTGTTTACGGTATTTACAACTGAAAGGCTACCTGGAGATTCTGCAGCCAGTTCTAGCTAAAATGCTAACATTGAAAACTCATTTTGAACTGAAGAAAAAAAAAGAGGTAAAGGTTTTTTTAAAAATCAAACTGCCGTGGAAACTGCTTTACCCAAAACTTTGATCCACGGGCCTAATTAGGTTACTTATCAGGTCAACTAAAGTTTGCCATGTGAACAAGTTCCAGTCTCATCAGAAGAAATTTGGATCCAGCTGTCTTTTACAGACTGGTGAGTTTGCATTACCATTTCATGGCTAGAGTTCTAGGGTAAAATTTATTAGAACTTTGTGTGTATGTGTATATGTGTGAGAGAGTGTATATGTTTGGGTATGTTTTGTGTCTGTCCATGTATTATGTGTTTGTGCTTATGTTTCCGGACTGGTTTAAAATTAAGAGAGTGCTTATAAATTAAACTCCATGCTTCACATGAATTTAGTGATCTTTGGTAAATAAGCTGTGTTATTATTAAAAAAATTAAAAAGGTGTTATTAGTAAAGTAATTGTAAAAATGCTTTCAAATTGTCAGCATACATTTGTTTTTGTCTGGGTTTTACTGGACATTTTTACGTTCTTGTGGTGTAAAGATTTGATAATAATATAAAAAAATATAAACTCAGCCAAGGACAAAATAATATGTGATTTTTGATAAGTAAAATAATTTGATATTTGGTCAAATGATAATCACTAAATCTGAGTTGCCAACAAAAATACTTATGTGTTTAACTTTATGGTAAAAATGCAAATGTGCCTAAGTGTCAAAATAAATTAAACACTAAGTAGAGCAAAAAACACACGTTTAATCGTCAAAGGTTTATAAAAACATTTTGGTTTTGGTCTTTTAATCCTAACTGCAGATATAGTTTACTTCCACTGACTCAATGCCTGTAGAGAGGTACACAAAAGGTGTTTCTAACTCTAACTCACTATCATCTAATATTAACAATACTGTTAGGGATTCAAAGTAGTCCTAAAAGTTGTAGTTAAAGAACTTAAATTGGAAGCTTTAGTTCTCCCTTGGTCTTGTCCATTTTTGTCCTACACTTTACAAGCTAGCCAGTTATGTGTACATTATGTTACTGTAACAAAGATTTGCCTAGAAAAAAAATTTCTGAATTATTAATTTTTTTCCCTTTATTTCATAATATAATGGGGGTACAAATATTGTTAGGGTTACATACATTGCCCCTGCTACCCCTCCCCCACTGATGTGCCAGAGCTTCAATCATGTCCAATACCATGTGGCACGCACAGCACACATTATGTAACTATACACCCTTCCCCTTCTCCCCCTTCCGCCAGCCCATCACCCCACAAAAGATTTTCTCTCTTCAATAAATGGTGCTGTAATTTTCTTTTTTTGTTGCGTCCTTTCCTGGCTTTGCTATCAAGGTGATATTAGCTTCCCAGAATGAGTTCCGAAGGATACCTTCCTTCCCAATGGTGTGGAATAGTTTCTGTAGTATAGGTTTGAGTTCATCTTTGTATGTTTGGTAGAACTGTGAAGTGTAGCCATCTGGCCCGGGTCTTTTCTGTTTGGTGAGGTTTTTAATTACTGCTCCAATTTCTGAGCATGATTGGTCTGTTTAGGAATTCTGTTATCCTCCTGGGTGAATGTAGGGAGGTTGTATGAATCCAGAAATTTATCCATTTTGTCTTCGTTCTGTAGTTTGGGGGTATACAGTTTTTTATAATGGTCAAATATAATGTTTTGAATTTCTTTGCTGTCTGTTGTGATCTCTCCTTTTTCATTTCTTATTGAGTTTATTAGAGTCCTTTCCCTTTGAGTCCTTGTCAGTCTAGCAAGAGGGCTATCAATTTAGTTTATCTTTTTAAAAAACCAGCTTCTGGTTTTGTTGATCTTTAGTATAGTTCTCTTGTTCTCCATTTCATTAAGTTCTGCTTTGATCTTCGTTATTTCTTTTCTTCTACTAGGATTGGAACTTTATTGCTCTTCTTTTTTCAATTCCTTAAGCCTATTCATTAGGTTTTCAGTATCTAAGCTTTCTGTGTTTTGGATGTGAGTGTTAATTGCTATTAGTTTTCCTCTCAGGTAAGCTTTTGCTGTATCCTACAGCTTTTGGTAAGAGGTATCAGCGTTATCATTTTGTTCGAAGAAATTCTTGATTTCCCTCTGAATTTCTTCCCTAATCCAATAATTTTTCAATAGTAGATTGCTTAGTTTCCATGATTTTGTGAGGCATTTAGTGTTTCTATAGGAATTGAACTGTAATTTTATACCACTAAGGTCAGAAATGAACTGGGTATAATTTCTATCTTCTTGAATTTTTTGAGATCTGATTTGCGGCCTAGGATGTGATCAATTTTGGAGTAGGATCCATGGGCTTCTGAGAAGAATGTAAACTCAATTTTATGTGGATGGACCTTTTTGACCTTTTGTCAGACCTTTTTGATTAATGGCTCTGTTTAGGTCCATTATTTCTTTGCTTATTTTCTGTTTGGAGGATCTATCAAGTTCATTCAGTGGAGTGTTGAAATCTCCTGCTACTATGGCAGTGTTGTGTAACATGGTGTTTAGATTAGACAAGGTTTGCTTTAAGAAACTGGATGCTCCTGTATTGGGTACATAGATATTAAGAATTGTTAAATCTGGTTGTTGGATCTTTCCTTTCAAAATTATATAATGGCCATCTTTATCCTTTTTAACTTTTGCTATTTTAAAGCTTATGTTATCTGCAAGTTGAAGAGCTACTCTTGCTTTCTTTTGACTTCTGTTTGAGTAGATGATAGTTTTCCATTGTTTGCCCTTCAGCTGAAGGCATCTTTGTTGCTTAGATGTGTTTCCTCTAGACAGCAGATACTAGGCTTGTGAATTTTTATCCACTCTGCCAGTCTATGTCTCTTCAGAGGACAGTTTAAGCCATTTACATTTATTGAAAGGATTGAAATTGGAGGAAGATTCCCATTCATATTGTTGGGTGGAGACTTGTTGCTATGTTTTACTCCTTGGGCCATCATGTAGTTCGAGATCTAAACTTTAATTCTTTGAGGATTTTATTTTAAGGAGTGTCTACAGCCCTGTTTGGTTAGAAATGCAGGTCTGAGAACTTCTTATAGGGATGGTCTGGACTTTGCAAATTCCTTCAGTGATTGTTTGTCTGAGAAGGACTTTATTTCTCCCTCATAGATGAAACTTAATTTTGCTGGATAAAGAATTCTAGGTTGGGCTTCATTCTGTTTTAGAAGATTAAGGATAAGGATCCAATCCCTCCTGGCTTGTAATGTTTCAGATGAGAAGTCTGCTGTTAGTCTGATAGGCTTACCTTTATAGGTCACTTGCTGTTTTTGTCTCGCTGCATGGAGAATTTTTTCTTACACATTTACTTTGGTCAGCCTCACAACCTCGTGATGAGGTTATTGCCTTTTCATATTGAGTCTCCCAGGAGTTCTGTGTGCTTCTTGAATTTGGATATCAAGATTTCTGGTCAGGCCTGGCATATTTTCCTCCAGTATTCCATGAAATAAGTTTTCCAGCCCTTGTGAATGCTCCTCTTCCCCTTCTGGAATCCGAACTAATCTGAGATTTGGCTTTTTAATGTAATCCTACACTTTCTGTAAACTTTGATCTTGTCTCTTGTTTCCCTTCCTTCCTCTGATTTGTTTAGAGTATAGGAATAATCTTCAAGTTCTGAGATTCTTTCCTCTGCATGGTCCATCCTGTTCTTTAGGCTTTCTACTGTATTATGGAGATCCTTGATTGTTTCCTTCATTGGCAGAATTTCTGTTTGGTTGTTCTGGATAATCTCAATTTCCTTGGAGAATCTTTCATTCATTTCCTGTATAGTTCTTGTGGGTTCTGTATGTTGTCATCCTATTTTCTCTTCAATTGCTTTTAGTTTTGTGGCAATTCATATTCGGCAATCTTCCTCCGTCAGTTCACTCATATCATGTAGGTTGGTGTCCGACGATGGAGAATGAATATTTTGCTTTAGATGTGACTTTTCTCTCTGCTCCTTCATGTTTCCTGTGAACTTTCACTGGTTCTTTCTCATCTGGGTGCTTTATCAAGGATCAGAGGTGACGGTGCTGGATTATGAGCTAAAATCTGGAATTCCGGAGGGACGATCCTTGGCCGATCTGGGGATATGTGCTCTGGACCTGTAATGTCAGCAGAGTTTGAGCGGCTAGATGCCACTGAGATGGTCCTCCGAGAAGTGAAATCCTTCCCTTTTCTGTGTGACACTAGCGGAGCTTGGGCCGCTGCAGTTCCCTGGGTAGGATCCTTGGAGGATCCCTCTCGCTCCCTCTACCGCTCTTTAACTGGCAAGGCTCAAGCGGCTGAGGACCTCTGACAGGTTCCGCCGAGGGGTGGAAACTTTGTCCCTTCCGCGCGCCCGGCGGAGCTTGGGCTGGTGCAGCCCCCTGGGGAGGATATGCGGAGGATGGTGCTCGCTCCCTCTACTGCTCTCTCCCTGGCAGCGCTTGGGTTGCCCAAGTCCACCGGACCACTCAGTCACATGAGCGATCTGTCTCACTTTTCTGTCTCTTCACCAGCGAGGCATATGCCGATGGTGTGTACAGATCTCCCAGCCAAGAAGACCCTGCACCGTGCCCTGGAGATTTCTAATTGCTCTCCGCTCCTGCTTCCTCTCTGAACTGCCTGACCGCCCATGTTACCTCTTCACGCTGACTTCAGGCACTTCCCTGCTTGCGTGGGTGTGGAGGTTGGTGAAGAAGCCGTCCCACTGTGGCACGGATCACACAGTCCCCTTCGGCTGGCTGCTGAGCGTGGGCAGCTTGCACTCTAATCCCCGCCGTACCACTGGTATTCTCGGAACTTCACGGGAAATCCACTGTGTCACTTTCCTCCTTTTCTGAGCACTGCTGCCCCTCGAACTTCCCTGCAATTCCGTGAAGCCGATCCTGTGGGAGAACTACCCCCTCGAGTGATTCAGGTCACCTTCCTCATCTCCCACTCTTAGAGCAGAGAGCCAGGAGTTCATCCCTAATCCGCCATTTTTAAATTAATAACTTTTGTATAGTAATTTATTTTAAGAAAAAAAGTGTATGATGGTTAAAATCCATGAAAATCTCAAAGCAGTCTTACTCTATAAATGTGCTCAAGTTTATACACTAAAAAGTTGTTTAAAACAGCTTAATGTTGATCTTCATATAAAAAGCATGTTACCACTTTGTATCATTGTTTAAGGTGCTAACAATTAATGCTGAACGTTTTTTTCCCTCAGTCTACAGCCAGGTGATCTTTTGTTGATGGAATTCAAATAAACTAACTTAAAATAAAGGCTTCAGAAGCAAAATTTTCTGACCTTGCCTGCCTCTTGTGTCAATTCTACCTTGAAGCTAGCCATAAAACCTAAAATTATTCTATGTAAAATGGCCATAATGTAATTATCTGACCTACTTTGTTTTACTGTAAAACCCCATGCCAGAAAGGGCTTTGCCCTACACCTAGAAAGGAAAAATGCACACTCAATAGGCCAAGCAGAATCTAAATATAAAAAGCCTTGCTGTTTCTGTCACTAAGCCTGTTAGGATTAGCTCATACCATTTTTGTCCAATCATATTTCTACACAGCTGTCCATACTTTAAACATAAAAAAATGGACAATTTCCCCTGCATCTTTGTTTCATTCTAAAGGCGTCCATGTATAAGTTTTAAGTCTTTTTCCTATTAATCCTATTAATTTCAATGTCAGTAGATTTTTAGCAAGCTTTTATGAGAACAGTGGCCTTTGCTCCCAAACTTTGGGGGTCAGAGACACCTTAAGCCCTATAATGCCAATAGATTTTGTTTGGGGATGTGATGTTTTAGAAGGATTTAATTAGCTAATACCTTTAAACAAGATATTCTAAAATAACTACTATGTTTACAAAATTTTGAAGTGATGTTATATTTGTTTAAAATAACAAGTCTTATTGAAATACTTATTTATTTTTTCTTGGTAAGATTTATGAGTTTATATTTTGATCCTTGTTCTGTGTTATATATATCCAATTTACAGGGTATAAAAATGGTTAATAAAAAAGTAACAAATTTTAATAGCTAGGATCTAAGTGAACTGCTAAAATAAATGAATTAGGTAAATACAAATGCAATAAATACAAATAAAATTTTCATGGAATTAAAAATCTTAAAGTCATTATGTTAAATTAAAAAAGATAATCATAAAATGTCTGGGTGTTTTATAAGGTAAAATACTAGAACATCATGGGCAGCATGCACATTATAGGAATAGCTCTTCTCCATGTTTGTTATTGATATTATGAAACAATACAAGGAGCTTTGTTTATTAAAAGAATTTTATCTCTAGCAAATATTTGCTCTCCAAGCAAAAAATTGTCATTCAAGATGTGCCAGATCAGTAGCATCTGGATGCTCCAATAATCTGGTGCATAATGTGGTATTCCTTTCAGAATAAAAGCCGTGTTGCTTAATCTTGCTCTCTCTGCTGTAAACAGAGTCACAAGGCTTGGTGGGCCTTCTTGGGCTTTGAATGTATCATATAACACATAGGATACTAATTATCATTATAAGAACTCTATCTTTTAACCTTATTACACAAACAAGCTTCTATTGTCTAAAATGTCTGTGCCAGGTAAGCATGGTGTTAGGTCCTTAAGGAGAATTGCATCATAAATCTCTAGAGTTTTGTAGTAAAGCGATGCTGTTTTAGGTGTATAACTATTGTATTTTTGAGAAATAGCTCCCAGCATGCTACAGGGCCTTAGTAGTGATAGAACATCAAAGCACAATACAAAATAATCACTTGCTACTTAAATCTGTTCTTCGTGAACTAGGGTTTATCTTTTCCACTAAGCCATGAAGGTTGGCACATGGGGCGGCATTCCATCAGGTTGTGGTGGGTGGTGGTGCATATAAGATTGTCCTCAAGCTTTTCCCAAAGTAAATTGTTTAGCAGGTGATCAAAAATCTTAGTGCGTCTAATTTCACACCTCTCTGTCACATCTCCCTCAGCACATACTTGTGGCACACGTCATTATCTCTGAGGCATAGTTGACTGAAGAAGGTTTGCATTTAGGTACACATAATATGCTGATACCAGCCACGCATGAACTGCTGTTTAGTGCAGTGTCTCAGGAGTGTCCTTGGATGACTATGAGAAAGTGATAATGCCCTGTTGTCTATGTCTTCAGATGATATATCTGGAGGGCCTGAAAAAAACGGCAAGAAACATGAATGTATACTGATTAATGAATAGTAACTGAAATTTGGGTGACATGACCAAATAATTTGAAGAAACAGGATTTGAGGTCTAGGAACAAAGTTTGAGTGTATTTTATGGTATAATATTCTCAGAATGGGCCAGAGAATAAGAATATATATGTCCTACATGAATATTCACCAAGGTCACCCACTGAAAACAAGACTCTCAATAATTAAATGGACAATATGACACATTCTCTGAATGTCTGTGGCCCTCTCTTTCATTATCTCACTGCTAATTTGCTCAAAGAGTTAATGAGAAAGTGGTCACAGAAGGAAGACTGGAAGTCACATGTCTGCTCAACAATTTTGGCTTTCCCTCACCAAAGCTGATCTAGCTAAACCCACCTATGAGTGTCTAGTCTGTTAACAGCAGACACAAAACTGATCATCTCTCACTAGGTTAAGGGGAAGGGTAGGACAGACATCCATGTCATCGTGGATAGGACAAAATTTGTCCCAACAAGAATGAATATCTATTCTAGATGTAGATTTGTTTTTCTTGCAATCTGAGACAGTACTTAATGCCTTATTTCCCATCACTGTATCCCATAGACATTGCTTTTGACAATGAAACTTTATGATGAAAAAGTGAGAAAACAGACATACTTAGGAACTTATGAAAAAATGGTACAGTTGTCAACAAATGACTTAGGTATGACACGAGCTGGATGACAGTAATTTGCAAATTTGAAGTGTTGTCCTATAAGATGCCCTATAAACTCTAAATCAATAACCTGTATTTGATTTCCATTTTTCCACAGCCAAAACATAGCAACTCATGCCATGGTACCTTTCATTATTTCTGTTAAGAACCCTCTTGTTAAGATTTTGGTTTCATTCTTTCTAGCTACTGTGGAAAAGAAAAATCACCAGGTAGACAATACTTAGTATGGGATGGGAGGTGGGAGGGGTAGTCTGAGTGGAAACTTTATGTTAAAAACAAAATGTAGCTAATCGGCAACTTACAAGAGGATGTAGCTAACCCCAAATCTCTGGCTTCTGTAACCGCCTTGCTTGGTCTGCAGTGCAGGGGTCAGCCCAAGGGGGATAAAATCCCCAGACTGAGAAAGTTTGGGGCTGCTCTCCCTTCTTGCATGGAGTGGTGACAGCCCCTGCGCAGGAATAAATAAAATTTGGCTTATTGGATTTTGGTGTCCGAGTCCCCTTGATCCGCTGGTTTATAACACTATGCTTCCAGCCGATTTAGAATTCTTGATTTCCAAGGGAAGAATGCTTTAACAAGGGCACAAAGTAATGACTCAGTTGACCTGATGCTGAGGCTACAGGTCGGCCAGTGCAGCTCCTCACGCCCCTGAACCAACAAGCAGAGAAGGGTATTGGTGACTCTCTAGGTAACTGGTCTCAGCGTAAATACGATTGATGCTCCCCTCAACGGGGCAGCAAGAAGCATGTCTGAAACCCAGGAATTTCTCTCAGTTACCTCCTAGCATTTCCATACCTAGCTGAAAAGGTTTATGGAAGTTTCAAACAAAAAAATACCAAAAAAAAGCTACTAAACCTTACCTCCTACAGGAAGAAATGTTAGTATCAATCAATCTGAACAGCTGAGGAACATGGGAATTATACATACCAACTGTGGCCTCATGAGCAATAGTAGAAACAACTATAACAATCATTCATGCTTATTTTGCCTCTTTCTTTATTTTGGTTTTTGTTATTTATGCAATTAATCAATTTTCTTCTTTCTTCTTTTCCCTTACTATTTCATTCAAAATGAGTTGACAGTGGTTAAATTTATAGTTTACAGTATTTTAGAGTAGGGCTATAACTTAACTTAGAAGAATTAAAAGTACGTAGATATACATTTAGTTACTAATGGGTTGAGGAATATAATTGGCTATTTAGCATTGTTGAGTTATTCAAGGCAAAAATGTTAAATAAGGAAAAGAGGGCACCTATAAGTGATGAAGCACACAATCTCAAGTAAGGATATCAGTTTCAAATATATTTATTCACCTACTATCATGCCACAAAAATACATAAAACAAAAATGCTAGTAGCAAAACACAAAGTTGGAGGTGAATTTAAATAAACACTGTCTGTTCATGATTGATGAGATGGACCAAAATATGTAAGAGCACGTGTAATATGATAAATCATATGGTTGAACTAAACAACATATCTCTAACACAATATTCTGACAACAGAAAACACTTTTTCTTTATACATTCCCATGAAACTCATACAACTGGTTCTTTATTATGCCACCAAGAAAACCTCATTAAATTTTAAAAAAGTAGAAATCATGTAGATCATATTGATTTGCTTTCCAACCTAAGTAACCTAAATATTCACTTTACATTCACATTCGTGTAACTCCCCTTTTTCTTTTAGCGATCATTTTGCTGTTAAAATACTTAATAGAGGACTTGGAGAAAAAGAATGGAAATGCTTATGAGGAAATTGTTTCTGGCTTTTACAGTGGAAAGAGTAGAGTCAAGTTGCTGCATATTTTCTCCCCAGGGAATAAAAATAATGCATTCTTACTCTTACTTAAAGCAAGCAGAACCATTTACAAATCTTTCATTTTCTCTTAATAAGCTTTCAGATCAATTCAGACTAGCACTAACAAGCAGAAGTTTCCCTTAGGAATGATATTTGAAAAAATTATTCTTTATTTTTTCTGCTTCTAAATTATTTATTCATTGTAAACCAGGGCTCAGAATATCCTAGACTAAATCAAATAGGCCTCAGTTATCAAGATGGAGTATCCAGCTACTAAGGTAAAGCATACAAAAAAGAAGAGTTTAGTCCAGTCCCCCAAATTCCAGTATATTTAAGAAGTTATTGATTACTCTCAACATTCTGGTTTACCTAAGTGAACAGATATTATCTCTGTATATATTCGATTTCTCCATAAAATGTTTATCCTTATTTCCTCTAAGCACATTCTTTATTATCTAAAAATGTATATTGTTTGTATGCAACAATAATATGCATTTATTTATCACTCAATACTTATGGGCTCCTATTGGGCTTTGCATAATCTCATGATTTGAAGATCAGGCAATGCCATATGCAAAACAAACCAGGTGTGAATGAGCATGAGTATAATGAGTGGTATAGGAATAGTATCAAATACCTCAGGAATTCAGTCTTTCAGCAAGTATTTAATGAGGGCCTACTAAGTGGCAGGAACCATTCCAGGTGCTAAGGATAAAGCAGTGGCCGCAATAAGGCACCGTGCCCTCATTCTAGTGGAGGAAACAGAAAATAAGCCAAATGTACAAATGCGAAATTTGTCAAAGCATATTATTTGTTTGTGCTATGGAGAACAGTAAAGCAGGATAAAGATGATAGGTAATGCCAGAGTGAACAGAGGTTGCTATCTTGTCCATGGCAGCCTGGGAAGGCTTCTCTAACAGGGTGACAGCTGAGCAAAATTAAGTACATGTGGATTCATGTTGGGGTACAGGGAAGAGTGTCTTTAGCAAAAAGAAGACAGAGTACAGACGTCTCATGGTGGGAGTGTGCTTGAGGCTGGAGAACCAGCGCAGAGGCACAAGCGCCTGCAAAGCAGCGATGAGGTGAGGAGCCATGTCACACACGGTGCTGCAAGACACAGTGATGTCGGCTTCAACTCTTAGGGAGGTGGGAAGCTTTGGAGATCATAAGCAGAGCAAAAATGTGAACTGACATAGATTGTAAAAGATTACAGGGGGGCTCAAATATGCATGAGTATGAACAGATATTACAAATTTGCCTGAAAGCAATCATATTGAATGGAAAAATCTACAAAAGACAGGAAAAAAAAAAGAACTCAGTGTTTTTAGTAGAAATAATGTGTGGCCAGTCACTGTTGGATGGAACCCATGAGCAAACATGAAAAGTAAGGGCAGGAACCAAAGTCCTGGTTCTAGTGCTGAAAATCAGAACCACAGAAGTGGAGCTTGTGGTGATTGTTTTATTATATGCAACTTCAGCATGAGATCCCCAGAAGAGGCAATCAGGGGCTTCTCCTTCCTAACTCTTCCAATAAAGACACATCCATTCACTTACCTACATGCATGAACAGATGGAAGACTAATTTCAGAAACAAAGTTGGGTAGGAGTTGGAGTCAAATATCAATGAGATTGTTGCCTGTGGCTGATGAAACTCAGGAAAACAAAGGGCCCTTATCCTACTAAAGCTCTCTCCTAATGTCAGTCTAGAGACATCTCCTCTCTGTGACTTTCTCCAAAGTCCCCACACTATATACAACTTGGGAAATGATTTTATTCTATATTTGCATTTCCACATTTCTAATATTTCTTTTGTGGTATTCTACATATTTTGCCATATTGCATTACAGTCATTTATTGACAGTCACTCTTCCTCACTAAATTTTGAGCAATTCGGCACTAGGAATCATGTCTTATTCACCTTTGCATCTCACAGTCACAAGGACAGCACTTGGCATGTTAGGATTTACTAAATAAATAATTTAAATATATTTCTAGAAACAAGGGAGCAAGTAATTATAACTTTTTCCTGCTAGATATATATATTTTTAAATCACTATTTTAAATTAGTTATCAACTTTTAATTGGAGAAAAACTCTATCTTAACTTTTCATTTTTGTCATTATGGAGATTTTATAGGCTTGATTTTAAATAGAAGAACAAACATTTTCTATTGAGAGTTCAACTTTTAATTAACAAAGAATCAAAATTGCTTTAAGAGGCAAAAAAGCATCTTGGTCTGCATGACTTTAAAATGAGTTGATTAAAAATGTATATATACACCTATGTTTGTGTGTATACATATATAATTATATTGAATAGATAATAGAATTATAAAAATAAATCTATAGCACATTCAATTAATAATTATACTATTATTGGTATTGAGCATTTACTCCATGAAATAACTGTTCTAAGTGCTTTATATGCTTTCTCTTATTTAAACCTCTTCACTATATTATTTTCATTCTATGTGCCAATTAATATGGAAATACAGAAGAAACAGATGATTTTCTATAAAAATCAAAATAAAAATTTCTAGATTTTCTGAATTGATGAAGATGATATGAAAATTTACAATTCTAGTCAGAGATCTAACTCTCAACTTTTAACCAGGCCCAGAAGGGTAAGTTCTACTCAGTTTCTAAAGAACAGATAATTTGTGATTCAAACTGTTCTGATAAAGAAAACAACTGAAATTTTTCCAAATCATTTCATAAGGCAGACCAGAATCAGGTGAGGGTATCATAGATACTGAAAATTGTCCTTTAATTTCATCTATAGAAGCAGTTGCAAATATCCTAGTTTCATGCAAGTGAAACCCACAGCATATTATGAGCAAATGAGTTTAATCATAGAAATCCAAAGATGGCTCAGCATGAGGAAATTTGTTAACATAATTGACTATATTATCAATGTAAAAATTGTGATTATATAGAAAGATTAATAAAAACTGATCACCATCATCATCATCACCATTTACTCCCTAAGCCTGCAAGGTTAAAGGCCAACCAAATCTATGATAATTTGAATGCATTTAAGAGCAGCGCTCTCCAGCTCCTAAAGGAAGAGATTGAACATATCCACTGTTAATAAGCATAAACTCACAAGGACATGGAGAATGAGAGGGGAGAAAGAGTATCAAAAGACTGGAAGCTCAAAAGTACTTAAATAAGCCATAAACATTTAAGCAGAATAGAAATTTCCCCTGAAATTTGGGAATTGTTGGCTGTAAGAAACTTTAGAAGACAATATGAAAAGTATAAAACTGAGGTAAGGTGTAGGACTGTAGTTAGTAGTCTTTTAATGGAGTATTAATAAGATTTATAAATCCCCTTCTTTACACCACATAATCAGACATTCGCCCCGTCTCCTCCACCACTCCCCACTCCTCACCGTAAGATGCTGGATATTTTTTACTTGTGAGAGTAATTTACTTGGGAGACACTTCCAGATGCCTGATAAAACACTTAATGCCCTGGGTAAAAGGACTATAATTTTAACCATTGTTTTTTCTGTGTGTGAAAAAAAGTAGTACTGTGAAATGCACTTATATCTTTTTGTTAAGTAAAATTATTGTCTAAGTATTTAAAAAGCTTTAACAGACACAAGCATCTATTAAATGCAGAAGAAATGGTGAATCTGGAATCACAAATATTTTCTAATTTGATTCTCTCCAGAAATACTACTCAGCAACTGGGGACTCTTCAGACTCCCCTGAGAATTGCCAGAACCAGTTGCATGAGAAAGTTAAATAATTTGTGGCCTTTTTATGTTGTGAGTGTTGAAATCCAGATATAAATAATTCCATCTAGATAACATTATTTATTCTGAAAAGAATTCTTGCATGAGCAAAGAAATTTGAACATGATACCTATGTCAAGCACAGCATTAGGAACTGATTAACTCTTTGTTTGAGAAAGCATCTTATAAATTTTAACAAAAACTAGTCAAAATTAGTAAGAGCATCTAAGATGGTGTGGCTAAGAAATGGTACTTCTAACACTGGATCTGTTATAGAACCTAAATGTAAGCAGACAGCATTTTGCAATTGTATCATTCAACAGGATGGAACTGTGTTCAAAAGTTTAAAGTGAAACCTTTCACATATCATATAAGATTCTGTCAGCTGCAAGAAATAAAAAATTGCCATTTAAATTGGCTTAAAAATAGGAAAAATAATAATGTTACATGCAGAAAGTCCAGAGAAAGAGAAGACTTTAGGGTATGTGGATTCAATATCTGTCTCAGTAAATGCCATAGGAATCCTCAGTGTCAGTATTCTCCTCAGGCTTTAGCAAGATGCGTGATTGATGAGGTGCTGAACACATTTTGAAAATGTTTTAATATCCAGAGGAAGATGAGAGACCTTTCCTGAAACCAATCACTGGAAAGAGGAGTTATACTTAAACCAGTGAAGCCAGTCCTGAAAGTGGGAATTTGGGTCACCATTCTCTGAGATACATGAATACTTAGAAGAGGAGATATTCTAGACAGAAAAATTAGAGTTCTATTGAGATGGAGAAAAATGGAATGCTAGGTAAGAACAAACACTGTTATCTTAGATGTGTTCTCTTGGCTTAAACTGGAGACAGCATAGCCTTGATGGATGAATTATAAGCACAGTATGGTGGTTGGCACTACTAAACTGAGGTTAGGTGTTATTAGGAAGTGGTGATGACTTTTTTTTGGAAATTTTTAAACAGTGAAAATAATCTAATTTATGAAGACTGGATCAAAAATGTTTGGACGAACATTATTATAACCTAATGAAATCCCTTGAATGTTTCTTGGCAAGGTCTTCAAAAGGATTTACACCAATGTACACTTTGATTTGCATGTTCCTATGAGATGGTGACTCTGAGAAATTTATCTGGCAAAGCACAAACTAGTCTGCTTTCCTGAGCAAAAGGTGGGTTCCAGAATGTAAGCAAGGGACTGAGCCAAATTCTAAAACTTTGGAGTTAAAGACCAGTTTTCATAAAAAATTTATTTGACTTCAAACTTTCTGAAAACAAATTATGATTTCACAGTTCATTTTCTCTCAAAAATTTGACAGTGTGCATGAAAAAGTACTCATGGATGCTATTGAATTATAGGACTACATAGTAATAAAACTAAATAGGACAAAATTAGAAACCAGAATTCTACAAATATTTTAGAAGTTGTTTTCCTAAAATTATAAATCATTCAGCAAGATTTTATGCTGTTCATGAGTATCTACATTTGTGTATTACTGTCTTCAACTAAGAGACTACTAAAAATAAATATTGCTACAAGTTAAAGGATCAAAACCTGAAATAATTCCTGATTTTCATATTTTGATGCAATAGAAATATGTTAGATATCAGACTGCAGATATTAGTGACATGTCATTAAAGAAAAATTTAAGAACTAAGTATTATTATATTTAAAATTACAATGTCTAATGTTACTCATGTTTATTTTGCTAAATGCTTACACTTAAATCATATTTCTGGTAGCTGGATTATTTTACACATGCTCTGATTTTTGTATTTGAATTATCTCCCTGTAGGTATTTTGTATCTTTGTTTTAGTTCTAAATGAGTTATTTTATCTTAAAGATGCCAAAAATTGCATATAGGACTGTGAAATGATTCTGCTTTGATCCTATGAAGATTGCTTTCTTAATCCAAGAGCAGCGTTCAGGCTATTTATTTAGTGATTTATGATTACATTTTGTGATAGAGCTAGTTCTAGTTCTAGTCATTTAGTTCTAGTTCTTACTGGATGTGATGGTTAATTTTATGTGCAATTTGATTGGGCCTCAGGGTGCCCAGATATTTGTTTAATGATGATTCTATGTGCGTGTGTGAGGATGTTTCTGAATGAAATTAACATTTGAATTGGTAGACTGGGTAAAGCAGACTACCCTACCTAATGTGAGTGGGCCCCATCCAATCCATTCAATCCCTTGAAGACCTGAATAGAACAAAAAGCCTAAGTAAGAAGAGATTTTCTCCTTCCTGATTTCCTTGAGTTGGAATATCAGTTTCCTCTTGCCCTCAGACTTGAGCAGAAATACCTGCTCTTCCTGGTTCTCAATTCTGCTAGCTTTGGACTGAAACTACATCATTGGTTCTCCTGGGTTTCCAGCTTGCTTACTGTAGATCTTGGGACTTATCAGCCTTCATAATTGTATAAGCTAATTCTTTCTAATAAATCTCTCTCTGTCTCTCTCTCTCTCTCTGTCTCTCTCTCTTGCTCTCTCTCTCTCTCTCTCTCTCTCTCCAAAGACACAAAAATACACACATACACACACACACACACACCCCCTATTGGTTCTTTTTTCTCTGGAAAATGCTGACTAATAAATACACTGGAAACCAATTTGTCTTATCTCCTTACTTTCAGCAAAAACTAAATTAGGCAGATGATTGTTTTCACGCTTATTCTATTGACGTCTGCTGGGCCCAATATTTTTGTATAGCCTATTAACGTGCTATTTCTCAAACTTGGGGACCATGGTTAAAATGCCATCTGCTATAGTAAATCTGGAGTAGGACATTAATTTCTGCATTTCTAACAAGCTGTCAGCTAAAACCAATGCTGCTCAATAGTAAGGTGACTGAGAATTGCAGATTCACAAGTGATTGACTTACCCCTAAATTTTGACAATATATTGAGGATCACTTACAGGAGCCTTTGTCTACAGGATTACATCTTGACATCTCAACAGAAAAGTTAACTTAAATGAATTTATATTTTTCAGAGCCATCTATTACCATTTACTGATAGTTTAGAAAAACAGTGAAAACCTATATTGGAAAAGCATACCATACTTATAGAATAGTTGTATCATACTTGCAAACAAAATTATCAAACTTGTTTCCAACAGTTTCCACAAACATTTGTGACTTCTTCAGTAGAAATTTAGAAGGAATATGAAAGGAATCAAACTTGGATTAGTCTGTAGGAAAGAGCAAAAACAGAGGCATTTATCTGTTTAGCTCTTTCCTATTTCCCATTGGCCAAGATTTACCCCAAGTGGGGCAAAGGATTCTAGATTGCATCATCTGGCCCTTCAGCAACCACTCAAGGTCCAAAGTCCCATACTTTGCTGTGTGGTGCTTAGCATACATCTGAAAATAGGTGGGACACTCACTGAGAGAGAAAAAGGAGGTAGTTGCAGGAAACCTAGTAAAATTTACATATTAGAATATCCCGGTATTATAGACTCTGTTTTGCACAGCAATATGTATAGCAGTTTAGTAACTTATCTAGAGTTTTATTTTAAATCAGACTTTTTCATATTAAATTTTAATGTCATTTGCTTACCCTGCCTTTAGAAAATATTTTCATTAGCACAAATACATTGATAGAATATCTTACAAGATTTCTGAAGGTAATTTTACTTAAAATATGATTCTGAAGACAAGTGTGAAAATACACTTTTGGTTAGCAGTACATGGCAAATAAAAGTAGGTTTAAAATCCTTTATGTAACCAAGGAGATAAAATATCTCTATAAGAAAAACTACAAAACACTGATGAAATAAACTGTAGAAGACATAAACAAATGGGAAAACATCCCATGTTCTCGGATTGGAAGAATCAATATTGTCGAAATGACCACACTGCTCAAAGCAATCTACAGATTCATTGCAATTATTATGAAAATACAAACATGATTTTTACAGAATTAGAAAAAACAATACTAAAATTCACATGTAACCAAAAAAGAGCCTGAAGAGCCAAAGTAATCCTAACTGAAAAGAACAAAGCTGGAGACATTACATTACCTAACTTCAAATTATACTACAAGTCTATAGTAACCAGAACAGCCTGGACTGATATAAAAATAGACATATAGATTAATGGAACAGAAAAGAGAAGCCAAAAACAAAGCCAAATATCTACAACCAACTTATCTTTCACAATGTTGACAAAAACATACACTGAAAAAAGGACACTGTATTCAATAAATGGTGGTGGGAAAACAAAAGAATGAAACTGGATTCCTATTTCTCACCATATACAAAAATTAACTCAAGATGGATTAAAGACTTATATGTGACACCCGAAACTATAAAAATTCTAGAAGAAAACCTAGAAAGAACTCTTCTGGATGTTGGCCTAGGCAAAGAATTAATGTCTAAAATCCCCAATGCAAATGCAACCAAAACAAAAATAAACAAATAGGACTTAATTAAACTAAAAAGCTTCTGCATAGCAAAATAAATAATCACTAGACAACATACAGAATGGGAGAAAATATCTGAAAACTATGCATCTGACAAATGATTAGAATCCAGAATCTACAAGGAACTCAACTCAAAAAACAAACAAACAAATGAACAACAACAACAAAAAACACAAAACACACACACAAAAAAACCCAAAAAATTAAAAAGTGGGCAAAAGACGTGAACAGACACAACAAACATGAAAAAATGTTCAACATCACTAATCATCAGAGTAATGCAAATTAAAACCACAATGAGATACCATCTTACACCAATCAGAACGGCCATTATTAAAAAGTCAAAAAACAGTAGATGTTGGCAAGGATGTGGAGAAAGGGAATAAGTGTTACATGTTAATTAGTACAACCTTTGTGGAAAAAGTATGGAGATGTCTTAAAGAACTAGAAATAAATCTACCATTTGATCTAGCAATTCAATTACTGGGTATCTACTGAAAGGAAAAGAAATAATTGTATGAAAAGGGTACCTACACTTGTATGTTTATCACAGCACTATTCTCAATAGCAGAGATATGGAATCAACCTAAGTGTTCATAAGTGATGGACATTAATATATTAATATATTAATAATGAATATTATAAATTGGATAAAGAAATGTGATATATATATTCCATGTATATGTGGAATACTACTCAATCTTAAAAGTGGAGGAGGAAATGGAGGAAATCATGCTTTTTGCAGCAACATGGATGGAACTGGAGGCCATTATCTTAAGTGAAATAATTCAGAAACGGAACATCAAGTACCCAATATTTTAACCTTTAAGTGGGAGCTAAATAATGAGTACACATGGGCATAAGTACACATGGAATAATAGACATTGGAGACTCCGAAAGTGGGGAGGATGGGTGGGGCTATGGGATAAGAAATTCCATAATGGGTACTATGTACATTAATCAGATAAGGGTTATACAAAAAGCCCAGACTTTACCACTACATGATACAACTGTGTTATAAATCTGCGTATGTACCCCATAAATCTGTAAAAATAAACAAATAAGAATGCTGAAAGTTCTTTTACATATAGAGCTCATTTTTTGCTAGGTAGATATTTGTGAAAGTTTGCGCATCAGTGTAGGTAATGTAGAACACAGGAGTTGACCTTGAGGTTTTCTTTGATAAGTAAATAATCAAACTGAATGTCAGGAAGGACCACACTAATAAAACTTTCAATCTATCTAAAGCCTAGGTTATTTTAATATCTACAAGACATCTGGCTAAGTATAATTTTTTGCACACCATAATGGGTTCTTGATAACCAGTCTCAACATTTAACAGGCACATTTGTTTGTTATTTCAAAAGCAAGTTAAAATTTCAGGGTTGGATTTTTATTTTATTTCAGTGATCACAGTCCAGGTATTGAGACCACAGCTTGAAAATATCAAGCACCTGAAGATGAAGTGGGTGAATGGGTTATAAGGAGGGATTTTTAAAAGAAAGATGAAGGATATTTCTGCTTTATCTTTTCCCCTTACCATACCAGGAAGAAAAGGTACAAAATTGTGACCATAGTTAATGACAACATATATTCTTGAAAAATGCTAAGAGAGTGGATGTTCAGTGCTCTCACCACAAAAATGATAACTGTGTGAGATAATGCATAGTTAATTAGTTAAATTTAGTTATTCCACAATGGGCATATACTTCAAAACATCCTGTTGTACATTATAAATAAATGCAATTTTATCTGTCAATTAAAAAAAATTAAAAAGATGACAGAAAAGTAAAGAAAGACAGTCCTACGTACTGCCCTCTGTTAGGATGGATCCAAAGTGAAGGACGAGGATCCAGTTGTTCCCACTGTCAAAGAATTTGTCATGCACAGGAGCCAAAAGGAATAGGGTGTGACTTCCTGTGTCGAAGGAAACATTTAAGAGCGTGTGGGCAATCCAGAACTCATATTGAAAAGAGCTGTATGATCAGGTGGCTTCACATAGGAAAAATATGCTGTAAAGATCGACAATGATTATCTCTAGACATTAGGAGCTTCTTTCTTAATTTAAACTTTAGAATTTAATTATTTTATCTTACTTGTCCTGCAACAGTTCTATAAATGGCTTTTATTTTGACTTTGCAGCCTGAAGAACTGAGTGATGTTGTCAAAGACTAAATATTTTATTTAAAAAGGTAGAAATTGATACATTTCTCTAAAAGCTAGCAATACTTCTATCTTCATTGTGTGCATGGTAGGCAGATGTTCTTGCCAGTTATTGTCTTGTCTCGGGAAACAGTGATTGATACATTGGAAAATAGCTTTTACATTGTGAGATTAAACTGCTTCTGTAATTTCCTTTTCTTATTCCTTTACTATGTACCTACCAGACATGGTAGGGTAGAAACACTACCAACTTCTGCTCTTCTATGATTAATAAAAATTAAAATGAGACAGTTTTAAAGAGTCAAAATTAAATTATCTCCAGAGTTTAAGTTAATGTGAAAATAACGGAACATTTTGAGCCTTACTATAAAAATGAAATATTTGATATTTGATATAAATATTTCTATTCCACTCTAACCACATGTATTACAAACACAAGCATATTTGTAAAAACATGTTTCTATTTAACAAGAAAACAATAAACATTAAGTATCAAATCTCATGTATTTTCACTTGATGTACAAAATTATAAGCATACAAAAAATCACATACAAATAAACTCTTGTTATGTGTTTTAGGAAGAGCTGTCTCATTTTGGTTGAATGTTATTAGCTTGAAATTACTAGAATAGTAAAATGCCTTTAAATTCTAGGTGATCATTCATTTAATCAAGGCAAACATATAAAATGACATAAGTGAAACCTCAGTAATAGGAAAGAACATCAGAATTCATCAAGCTGCTACTCTCTTCTGCAGAGGCAACTATATTAGTTTCCCAGAGCTGCCATAACAAATTAGCACAAACTGGGTGGCTTATTATAGCAGGAAATTATTTTCTTAAAGTTTTGGAGGTTACAGTTCAAAATCAAGGTGTCAGTGTGGCCATACTCCCTTCGAAGGCTCCAGAGAAGAATCCTTGCGTGCCTCTCTCTAGCTTCGGTGGTTGCCAGAAATCCTTGGCATTCCTTGGCTTATGAATACATTCCTCCAACTTCTGCCTCTGTCTTCATGTGCTCTTCTTCCTTCTGTGTCTCTGTGTTTTCCCAGGCATTCTGCTAAGTTCTAAGGATGCCAGTCATTGGATTTAGGATCTCATTTTAGCTATGTGTGCAAAGACCCTATTTCCAAAACAAACAAACAACAAACAAACGAAAAAGGCCATATTCTGAGGTTTAGAGTTAACATATATTTTTTTGGAGATACTATTTAACCCAGTACAGAAACTTGAGCTATTGAAAAGTTTATTTATTCACTTAGAAAAGTATGTATTGATCTCTTAGTAGTGGCAACTGCTGTACTGAGCATAGTGATGCATCAAATCTGAAATTACCCTACCTTAATAAGGTCATAGTCAATCTGAATTATTTCTTAAATGTAGTCACAAGATGGTATGATAGAAAAAACACTGTTTGACAGTTGGTATGCCTAATTTTTAAATTAGACCTAACACTTACAAGTTTTGTGATACAAGATAAGCCAAATAACCTCTCTGTAATTTATAGAATGTCATGAATGAAAAATGTGGCCCCAGACTACAACCATTTCTAACTACAACCTCACAAGCCTGCAGTGGATACGAATGGGGTCCTATATGTATTTGTATCCAAATCTTGCTGTTTCATTACCTATATGCAGTCAAACAGTCTAAGAGTCTATGAGGCCCAGGTATGTTTCAGAGTCCTAAAAGCAACATCTCGAATTTTGCATCATGCCCAGTTTCCATGACATTGCCTGTTGAGTCCTGCCTCCCCCCGCATTGCTCCAATGGGGATAGCAGTGCTCAGCTGGAGTTCTGCTGCTCATTGCAGACCTGCCCTCCTGCTGCTCGGCATAGCTGATGCTCCACTGTGGCTCCATGGGCATGGCATGCTTTGCTGGGGACCTCTCAAAGCCACGCGGTAGCCTGTGCCATAGGTGAGGACTAGCTTTCTCCCCTTGAACACATACTCTTCTAAAGGGATCCTACGGCAGTATCTCTTGCTCTCCAATGCAATCTGCAGAAACTGTTTTTGCTCACTAACCATTTATGTCCCCTAGGTAACAGACAAGTGTCCACTTGACTAGGGTTGGCAGATTCATTTAATAAATACCAGGCAGTATTTGGTCTGCTAGTTACTGAACCATCCACTGTGGTGGTTTTTAATGTTGCAAATTAACCAAGCTAAAATTACTTTTCCCTGAATTCTCTTCCACCTATGGCTCTGGATAACGGTTGGCCACAGGAGAATTTGTGAGATTTACAGGGGTAAGAGGATCAGCAGACATTAGCTCCTAAGGTCATTGTAAGGGACCAATGCCACTGTAGTTAGCACATATCACCACTGATCTGCTGGCTCATCTTTTTGGAATGTGATGGCCACCAGGATCCAATGAAGCTGGTGACATTGACCACTAAATTTTGCCAGACTTCCTTTGCCAGTTGACCTAGATTTTCCTCCTCTATGTGAGGAGGTTAGACTTCCTATACCTTCTTCTCTGGTGTTTGTTTCCTTACAAGAGACTGCTAATCCTCCTAAGGACCCAACTCCACCACCTCTCATAGCTCCTAGGCCTAAAAGCAGGTGCAAGTCCCAGCACACAGGAGATAAAGTAAAAACAGGACCTTTGCGAGTTGTGACCACATAAAAAATTCCAAGATTTTGACAATTCAGACTGATACAAACTTAAGGAACATAGATGGAAGTGGATGTCCTAGAATGTTAAATAAGGGTAGAAAGAATATAAACATGGACTAGACTGAATCTTAACAAATGTATTGAGATAGATTCTGGATGTGTGAACTTGGGCAGCTCAGAGTGTCTCTAACAACTTGCTCAGTTGGTTGAGTGAAACTTGGACCCAAGGTTGGCCCTCACTAAGAAAAGTCGAGTTGCCAAAACTTCCTTGTTATGCTATAGAAGAGGATATCTCAAGGTTTAAGGTATCAGAATTCTAAAATGAATTGTTCATATAAATCATGTACCCATCTCCTAACTGTGTTCCAGAGGGTCCAGGGAACAGTTTCTTCACCACGGCTGCGCAAAGAAGCACCAGCATACTTGAAGGGCTCTGCCACAGCTATTGTTGCTGGTAGGTGAGAAACGACAGTGGGGACCTCTGCTATCAAGTGTGACCCCTGATTTTAGGGGAGATGTTAGATCCCAGCGTGCCAGAAGCCAGGTGGTGGCACAACATTGCCAGAGACAAGTTGGGCGTGGTTACTGTAACAGGAAGCAGTGGAGAAGTGGAATAGTTTGACCCATAGAGAATGTTAGTGTTGGCTGATTGATCCAGCTGTCCCTAGAACTAATATATGTGCAGCAACCTACTAAAGTATTACTTGATTTGAATAACAAATAATTTGTAGTTTGGTGAACAGAAGTCTGAATTGAATCCCTCCAACCACACCCCAAACTTAGGCCAATTCACCTACATACAGAGAGACCCATGGATCAAAGAAAAGTTGGGTTCCCCTGAAGAAGGATCCTGCTATATAGCCCAAAATGTGCACTGTTAACATTTATACTCTTAAAGACAAGATCTTACTGTGCTTGCATGACTCCTCCTTACTAGACTTACCCTAATCCTTGTTGGATACTGTCTTTATTTAACATTTAAGTATTGTATCACAGGGTTTTGGATTAATTTTGACTTTTAACATCTTACATTAAAATATAATTTATCTTGATTAATAAACTTTTTTGGCACCCCATACAATTGTGCACCAGAGACTATTGCCCAAAGGACTAATGTCTCACTCAATTCCTCAATTAACAGCCTTGTATCTAACTCCTATGTACAGCTCCTGCCAGATGTTCTTCAGCTGCTCTGAGATCTGAGACGGACACATGTATGCCTCTGTGAATCGGGCACCAGTTTCTTCTGACGACCTCCGGCATGGTTGAGATTGGAGGTGATGAGGGACAGACATGGGTTAAATTTTGACCTTGCAATTCCAGTTTGATACTATGGGTTTCAGGTTCTAGTTTGCTCTCACTCTCCCCTGCTTCCCATTATGCCTTTCATCCCAACCTGTGGCCCCCCTGTCCTACAGTGACTTCGGGCCCACAACCAGACATGGAAGCAGCAGCTTTTCATAGACTTCTTCACCGGATTTCACAGTGTGTAAGGTCTAATCCTGTAGTACAGCCTGACTCCATATCTTCATAGAGAATATACTGCCCTGCTTGAACCCTAACCAATGCACCCCCAGAATGCCTAGTTGCTGTCTCTTTAGATTTTCTTTTGTGGAGGTTCTTCAGTACTCCTTGAGCACAGACCTTTTTTTTGGTTCCATCCTGCTAGCTTGCCGAAACACACAAGAGTGTTTGAACTTCAGCAGCAGATACTGCTTGTCTTCTTTGCCAGCAGAATCCTCAGTTTCCATTTGCACAAGCGTCTGGCAGATCCTCTCTGGCTATTCACCAGATGTAACCAGACATATCTGACTTTTCCTTTCTCAAACTATAATGCTGGACTAGCGAATATTTTATGACCCTTTGATATATAACCACAATTGTTGCATAACGTAGAATATGGCCTCCACAGCTACTCATATATGTTTACAGAGTCTTCTATGGATTGCCCACCAAGGAGGTGAAAGTTGTTTCTTTAATGTTTACTTATAATCTTGCTTCTCATGCAGGCATTCTTTTTTTCTGAGTAAAATAATCTATTCCTCAAAAACATGATTTTCTAGGCTTACCACCTGTATTGCTTTCCTGGGGCTGCTGTCACAAAGTACAGCAAACTGAGTAGCTTAAAATAACAGCAATTTATTGTCTCGGTTCTAGAGGCTAGACATCCAAGGTATTGGACAAGGGCCATGCTCCCTCTGAAACCTATAGGCAAATCCTCCTTGTCTCTTCCTATGTTCTGGTGGGCAATTTTTGGCATTCCTTGGCTTGCACCTGCATAATTCCATTTCTGCTTTTTTCCTCACATGGCCTTCTTCCTCAGTGTGTGTGTGTGTGTGTGTGTTTTCATATAAGGACACTAGACATATTGGATTAGGGGCCCATCCTATTATAATGTGACCTCATTTATGTTAACTAATTGCACCTCCCACAATCCTATTTTCAAATAAGGTCACATTCTGAGGTATTAGGGTCCAGAACTTCATCACAACCCATAATCTTTTCATTGAAGTGGGGGCACAATTCAACCCGTAATACCATCATTGTTAGCCTCCTCTGGCTCTTCCTTGCCAATGTCTTTAAAAAGTGGTGTTAAATGTTAAAGAAAATACTCAATTAAGTTTGATCAGAACAGAATATAGAGGGATTATCACTTTTCTTCTGTTACTCAGTTCATTATTTCACTTATAAAACAAATATTTATTGAGCTTCTGTTCCATGCTTGACACCCTGCTTGTGTTAGGGATACACTAGAGTGGAAAAGAGACAAAGTCACTACCTTTATGGAGCTTACATTCTAATTGGGGGAGGGAAGCAATAAGCACATAGAGTTTTGTTAGAATTTCAGTCGTCTCTGAGTGCTATGAAGTAAAAGAGAGCAGGATGATTGAAAAGAAGTGGCGGCGAAAGCGATTTGAGAAAGAATTCCCTTTGAGGGAGCACGTAAAGGGCTTAGAGTGGGAGTGTTTATAGGCAGGTTGCGGCACAGTAAGAAGGCCAGTGTGTGCAAAGGACATGAATGAGCAGTGACATGAAAGGAAGACAGAGAGGTGATCCAGCCTAGGAGTCTAGGTCAACATTTTATCCTAGGTGTGACTTTAGTAAAAGGCTTTTGAGCATCCAAGCTGCGTGGCATAACATATTTCAGCTGCCGTATTGAGAAGAGACTGTTGTAGGACAATAGGGAAAGCTGAAGCTCCCACTGTGGAGCCAGTCACAGTGGTGAGGGTGAGAGGTCAGTGGTAACATGGACCAATGAGACAGCCATGGTGGTGACAGTTGTCAAATTTAAGACCCATATTTGGGATGAGTGCCTTTAAAATTTGCTGATGGATTGAAGAGTAAATGAGGGAAAAAACGAGCCGTGGGATGCTCTAACACTTAGAAGTTTGGAAGTAAAAGAGGACTCCATGAAGGATGCTGAGAAGTGGCCTGTGAAGCAGGGGAAAAGCCAGGAGAGAGCAAGAGTGAGAGTGAGAGCGTGCGAGACCCAGATGCCAAAGAAAGAGAGCATTTCAGAAGGAGGGTCATGAAGTGGGCACATGCCACTGACAGGCCAAGTGCACTGAGGACGGAGGGTTGACCCTGGCAGGTCACTGGGGAGGTGGCATTGAGCAGTCTTGGTGGAATTTCAAGAGAAAATATGAGCTGAGGTAAAACTGCGAATAAGACAACTCTTATCACAATCACTATTGCAAACCAAGTATTGATAAAACACATACCCACCAGCTTTATTTCCAGAAGTTAACTCCTTTCCAATTATCTCACCAGCTCTTTCTGCACTTTCCAGATGGTGAGTGGGCGTGTTCCCAGGAGCGATCTCATAAAATGTCTGTCTATTCAGGCTCCTTATCCCTTCTCTGCTCACTAGTTATAAATACTAGTTTTCATAAAAACTGAAGTACTATATTTGAAAATTTTTATGAGAGTTTTTTTTAAAAAAAACTAGAGAACTGAATTTGGTTAAGTTTTTGTTTTCCTTTTTTTTTTGTTCTTTTTTGCAAGGTTACTTCATATGTTATGTTGTGTACTTCCTTCTGGAAGTATATGCTATTTGGTTATTTATTTCTTCATAATGCTAGCAAAAAAAATTCTTGGATTTGAGTTCTAGTTACATTTTATTTCCATGGTTTCGTATGTATCTCATAGTTTTGCTTTAAAGCCAAATTTCATAGGCTCTTCTACTAAGTCTTATTTTCTTAGTTTGAGTCTGTTACTCTAGTCAGTCGGACCTGCGGGCATATCCATGAGCCACTCTTCTCTATTTTGTCCCGAAGTCTCAGGAGAAGTTTATACACATGCTTTGATAAATCAAAAAAAGGGTTTCAAAAATTTCCCCTGATTTAGATACTGTAGCCGTAGTGAATCCAGGGTAGTGGTCTGTGATCAATATACTCTTTTAAAAAGTGTTATTTATTTATTTATATTTTAGAGACAGAGTCACACTCTGTCACCGAGCTGGAGTACAGTGGCACGATCATAGCTCATTGCAACCTTGAACTCCTGGGCTCAAGTGATCTTCCTGCCTCAGCCTCCCAAGTTGCTAGGACTACAGGTATATACCACCATATATATATATATATTTTTTTGGTAGAGACAGGGTCTTGCTATGTTGCCCAGCCTCATCTCCAACTCCTGGCATCAAGTGATGATACTCCCACTTAAGCCTCCCAAGATGCTAGGATTAAAGGCATGAGCCACTGCGCCTGGCCTAAAAGTGTTTTAGAACTAGTCTGTTTAATAGTCAGTTCTAGAGTTCCATTAGAGATCAACAATTAACATGTTGACCTAATGTTTCACGAAACCACTTTTTAAGAAAACTGTTTAGAAACTTTTGAGCATTTGATTGGAATTTCCTTTATCTTTATAAAAATTCACAAAGTACCTAATGATTTGTGATTACATCTGCAAATTTTTCCACTCCTCTGAAATATGATTTTGGGGGAAGTTTTCTTCTTATCTGTGACTTTATGTCTTCTGAGATGTAATTTTCTCTTTATCTTGTGAATCTCTGACATGATTCTCTTTGAATAAAAAAGAAGGAAACAAAATAGAAACTGAGTTGCACACCTGCTTGTCCATTAACTGAAATTCTAAGGTAGGGAATTATCTTAGACATGAATTAGTTTATAGTCCACGTTGCTCACCACTCCCTCCCTTTCCTTTCCCTGCTTCCCTAGACCTGCCATGCTTGCAGGAGCTTTGCTTCTTCCCTGGCTGTGTTCTCAGCACTTGGATCCATTCCAGCCACCAGCAGGAGCACAAAAAAATAAATAAGTAAATTGTTGAAGAAAAAACTGCTTTTAGTAGCCTTCGTGTTACCCTTTTTGAAATTTATTTTAGTTTTATGTATGTGTGTATGTGTGTATCTATATATATGTATATATATATGAGAAATTTGACATAAAATCTTCTATTTTTTCTTTGTTGGGAAGAAATCTTAGAACTTTGTATTGCCATTTCTTTCTTTTTGTTGTTGCTGTTTTGAGACAGAGTCTCGCTCTGTTGCCCAGGCTAGAGTGCTGTGACGTCAGCTTAGCTGGCAGCAACCTCAAACTCCTGGGCTCAAGTGATTCTTCTGCCTCAGCCTCCCAAGTAGCTGGGACTACAGGCATGCACCACCATGTCCGGCTAATTTTTTCTATATATGTTTAGTTGTCTGGCTAATTTCTTTCTATTTTTAGTAGAGATGGCATCTCGCTCTTGCTCAGGCTGGTCTCAAGCTCCTGACATGGAGTGATCCTCCTACCTTGGCCTCCCAGAGTGTTAGGATTACAGGTGTGAGCCATCGCGCCTGGCCCATGCTATTTCTAATAGTTCCGTATCATAACCCTTACATGTTAGTCTTCTCTGTCTTAGTTAACATATTTTGATTTAATAATTATGTAAATGTAATCCTAAAATTAATTGGTAAGAACAACAGCTTTTAGATTGTTAAATAATTAATAATTTATTCTCAGTTTATTTTAATTAGTATTTCAAGAATGCTTTATAACATACTTCGGTACCATTGCAAAAATAAAAGTTTAGCTCTCATGAGGAAAATTATTTAGCCAATTTTAATAGAATAATAAAAACACTTTCATTTCAGTTTTCTAAAATTTCACATGGAAGTGGTGTTCAGGTTTCCATTATCTATCAGCCACTTTCAAACTTTTTATTATGTATAATAAATATTTTATATCATGCCTCAATATGGATACATGTCTGTAACTGAAAAAAATCATGAAGATTATGTATCCTTATTATAGAAGATACATGTTCTATTCTATACTATTCTATTCTATTGATCTATTCAATTTCATTAAAGAATAAAATTTATTGTGACAGGCAATTTAAAAAATACAGATATTGATAACTTTCTTTGAATAGCCTCTATTTAAGGAGAAATCACTATTGTAAGAGTTTGAATCAGTTTAGCAATTACTTATTATGCATGGCCAATGTATCCAGTACTGAGTTAGACATTAATGAGTATACAAAGGTGGAAGAAATTTAGTCCTAGCACTTATTAGATACCATCAGCATTATTTTCCTTCCTGTCATCATGGCTTGGTAGATTCAGTCTTCAGAATCTAACATTAACTACTTATTTCCATTTATATCTTCCAAAACTGCACAATCACAGAACTCTGCACCTTATTAACAAAAATTCTGACACCTCTGAGGTTTTTACCTGAGTTCTTTCATACAGAAATGTCCTTACCCTTCTATGTGTGACTGGCATGGAATTGATACTAAAAATAATTTGTTGCCTGGGAACCTACACTACACATGGTATTTTATTGGGATCGTCAATCACTGCCTTTAAGGAGATTAGTTTATTCAATATCGTGGATTCCCAAATGTAGTTTCATTATAAACTTTTCACAAGAATGCAACAATAAAGACAATGAAAGTTTTGAATAAAGGTAAATTTATTCAATTTAAGGGAAAACTCTTTACACTGAGGTTGCTTTTTATCATATTGTTTGGTTTTTAAATTTTGATTTTAAAATACTGGTAAGTGGCATAAAGCATCCTTAATTAGTGAAAAACAAAAAACCAAAAAAATTTTAAAAACCAATACTAAAGGTTGGCCACCTTAGATTGACCTTGACATTTTGAGGGTGGTATGGCTGTGAGTATGATTGCTGCATTCATATAGAGTAACATAAAAATCCTGAAATGTAAAGGTTTGTCTTTCCCAGTCTCCTGTCTTTGATATAAAGTTCTCACGGTATGGGCTATATGTCATGATTCTTCTCTATAGGGATTTAGTTTCAATCCAACCTAGCAACCTAATAGGATGAAGGGCTTTAGTCAGAGTTCTCTGAGTATTGTCATTTTTATTTCTAACTCAGATATTAATTCATTTGGGATGCCTATCTTGTCACATCTCATCTGACAACTTTTTGTGAGCCAGGTGTTCAACAGTTACGTTGAGCTATTTTCAAAGATTTAGACTTCTTATCAGTAGGAAACTTCAATGAACTGTACACACCCAGTGGTGTTTTCCCCTTTTCATTCATTTTTTTACACATAGAAACAGGAGTAAAAATAATGTTTATCTAAGTCCCATTCTTGTTTTACAGTTTTATTTTATTTTCTTATACTCAGCTGAAATGTGTTCATTTTTCTGTAAATGCTTTTTTTTCTATTTATTTTTATAAGCAATATCTTAGAATTGATATGCTATTACTGATTAAAAAATGCAGGTATCCATAAGTTGAATAAATAAGAAGAAACATCCCTACAAGGATACATAAAAAAACCTAAAAGACAGTGGGTGCAGGCAAGAAGTATGGAAGCCAGCAGACAGAGAACAAAACTCAGAGAGACATTCTTTGCTGCATACTTTTATGTGCAATTTGGGTTTTAAGAACCATGTGAAAGTATTACATGTTCAAAAGTAAACAGAAAAAGAAACTGAGAAATGCAACAGTTTAAAGTATCTTTCTCTAAGCTCCTAAAATGTTACAATAAAAAACTAGATCAGGAACAATGAGGAATTTAGAATCTAAAGACTTGATACAGGTGAACAAAGGAGGTAAACCAACCACACACGGACTCAGGTTTCAGAAGAGTAGTCTGGACAGTCAGACTGAGGAGTGATGTCTTTTCACCTCTAGAGTAGAGCCAATTAGTTTCAAGCCCTATGGCTGGCTTTTTTTTCTTCAAAGCCTTTCCTCTTCACTTACCGTGGTGCCACTTCGGACTGCGGCATTTCCGCCCACCTGTATCGCTTACTACTGTCCTGCATCTCACTTCTAGTCCGGGCATTCTCAGCAAGATTTCATTGTGTCACCAACTGATCAAACACCTTTGGTGATTCTTTGTTTCCTTCTCCAGCAAAATCAGATTTCTCTGATTTATTTACCCCATGGTTTCTCCATCTTAGCACTATTGCCAACTTGGACCCAATAATTCTTTGTTGCAAGAGGCTGTCCTGTGTACTGTAGGATGTTTAGCTGCAGCCCTGATCTCTACTCACTAAATTCCAGTAGTGCGCTCCAGTTATGACAACTAAAATGTCTCCAGATATGCCAAATGTCACTTCGGGACAAAACTACCCCTGGTTGAGCACCGCTGATCTAGCCCTTATCTATTGATTAAGCCCAATGTCTCACTTGTTGACCTCTTGGTTTTTCTATGCATATGCTATACTCAGTTCAAGCTTGGTTCAAATGGTTCTTTTCTTCATCTTGAAAAGTTCTCTTCTATGCCTTCCACATATGCATAAATGCAGAAATAAAAGAAATATATTGTATTTTCTTCTGATTAAATGGTAGCACTGATTTAAAAAAGTTCATGATCCTTACTTACAAATGAAATATTTTCTTTTTTTTTTTTTT
>VBSM01002608.1:65381148-65398765 GCA_008086735.1 Cheirogaleus medius
GAAGTCAGGAAGACTGATGCCTCCCAGTTTGTTCTTTTTACTTAAGATTGTTTTCGAGGTTAGGAGTTCAAAACAAATGCAATATTTTCATCAGCAGCAATAGATTAATGCATTTTAAAATAGTTCACTTTGCTGCACGACTTCAATAAATCTGTCTGTTTAGTTAATAATTCAGATCAGTGACTCAGTTGCTGGTACTATGTTTGCTTCTTAAAATACTCAATACATTTTCTTTTGCTAGTAATTCTTACATACACCATTGAACTCTTTTATTGGTTACCTAAAATACCTCATCAGAATTATTCTTTAATATTTTTGTCTGCTTATATATATTATAATATTTATATTATAATTTTTGAATAACTGGCTTTTTCTCTAAAATTAGTTCATCTAGTTTCAATAGGATTCTGTGCTCAATATCTGATAAACTGTATATATATACTCATCCCTTATCCCTCTCCCATCTGCTCGACACCTGATGAATGTTATTTCTATATGTGCACTTAGGTGTTGATCAGTGAAACCAATCTGATGGTGAGTACATGTGGTGCTTATTTTTCCATTCTTGGGATACTTCACTTAGTAGAATGTGCTCCAGTTTTATCCAGGATAATACAAGAGATACTAGATCACCATTGTTTTTTGTGGCTGAGTAGAACTCCATGGTATACATATACCACATTTTATTAATCCACTCATGTATTGATTGGAAATTGGGTTGTTTCCACATCTTTGCAATTGTGAACTGTGCTGCTATAAACATTCGAGTGCAGATGTCTTTTTTATAGAATGTCTTTTGTTCTTTTGGGTAGATGCCCAGTAATGGGATTGCTGGATCAAGTGGTAGATCCACTTATATCTATTTAAGGTATCTCCATATTGCTTTCCACAGAGGCTGAACTAGTTTGCAGTCCCACCAGCAGTGTAGGAGTGTTCCTATCTCTCCACATCCACACCAACATTTATTGTTTTGGGACTTTTGATAAAGGCCATTCTCCCTGGAGATAGGTGATATCTCATTGTGGTTTTGATTTGCATTTCCCTGATGATTAGAGATGTTGAGCATTTTTTCATATGTTTGTTGGCCATTAGTCTGTCTTTTTTTGGAAAATTTCTGTCCATGTCCTTTGCCCACCTTTTGATAGGGTGGTTCGATTTTTTCTTGCTGATTTTCCTGAGTTCTAAATAGATTGTAGTTATCAGTCCTTTATCGGATGTGTAGCATGCGAATATTTTCTCCCATTCTGTAGGTTGCCTGTTTGCTCTCGTGATACATAGTGAGTGTGATGCGCACCATCTGGGGGATAGACACCCTTGAAGCTCTGACTCGGGTGGAGAGGGGAGGCAAGGGAAATATACATAACCTAAATATTTGTACCTCCATAATATGCTGAAATTTAAAAAAAAATGTAAAAAATGTTTAAGAACCAAAAATAATCTGACAAACTGTTTAAAAATCCTACATACCAGATCCTTTCTCCTGGGATCCACCAATTTTCCTTTATATTTAATGTGCCTACCCCTCTCATGGCTTCTTTCTCTCAATTTGCAAATTAGTTCTAAGCAAACACATGATAATAACACTTTTCTGTTATCCCACACTTTATTTTCTCACTTCTGTACCATCAAAGCTTATGAAAAGCATTCTACTCTACATTCCTAGTATCTACATGTTCAAATATAACTCATCCTTATAAAATATTAAGTATAATCATCCACCACCCACCAACAGAGAAGTACATTTTATTTAAACTAAATTTGCAAGGTTAGCAAGGACCTCCTAATTAATAAATCCAGTGGCTTCCTGTAAGTTCTTCTCAAATAATATAATAAGGTGTTTAAATCATCACTCTTTTTTTCCCAAAATAAAATTAAATTTATTTGGCCTCCACATGCCAAGTTTTGCAGAATAGCCAGTCATAGTAATTATTTAGGGAACTGCTCCCTCTCTTTTTGGACAGGACAGAAACCTTGAGCTTAAACATTCAAAAAACTTAGGAAAGGATCTTTGCTCTTTCACTGTGATTGGCAGTTGTCACCACCTGCACAGGTCCTCATCATGGATACCTAATACTTCACAGATTATTTTTTTTTCAATTTTCATATTCAATTAATGAGAAACCTCCTCAAAAACTCTCTGTTGAACTTTCTATCCTCACTGCTATTTTCTCAATGTAGGCCCTTATCATTTCTCACTAAGAATATTTCGAAGTCCGTCTAGTAGTATATTTATACTTATTATCTCTGACCTCCTTTCCCTCTTCACACAGAGTTATACTTTAAAAATAAAAGTTGGAATCTACCTTTGTCAGCCAAATAGTTACATGATTAACAAAGTAAATAGGATTGTTCCTCCAACTCTTACCTCATACATCGGACTTCATATGCCCTATTATGACTTTCTTTGCTCTCACGTGTATAATGTGTTAGGCTAGGAATCTTGTTTCCAAAGGCAGTAGGAGGCATGGAAATCGAACCTCTGGTTGTGGGCCAAAAGACGCCAGGAGGCATGGAGCCTCTGCAGTTCATGAGAGCACTAATGGGAGTGCCTGTGGATTTTAATTTTGATACATTCTAGAGTCTTTTGTTGGAGGGGGCTCTATTTAGGGTGGGCTGATTCTTGTGTGTGTGATTTTTAGTTTTGCTATCTTTCTGATAACTCATAGTACAGACCTTCTTGATGGTTATAAGAAAAGGTGGGAGAGGAGGGAAGAGATGGGACCTTGTAGGTAGCCCTCTGTTATTCCAAGACTTCTAAGTCCACCTCTGAGGGATGGAGGTTTGCGTTTAAGAAAGCCATAGCAGCCTCTCTTTAAGACAACACAGTTGGTCCTCTTGTCTGAAGTATCAATTCCTTTGCATGTTGAGGTGGAGTGGCACTTAAGTCTCAAGTACACTGGCTAATGGTCTTATATTATTTTAGCAATTGCATGTTTTGGCAGGGGGAGGAGACACGTGCAGAGATGAGATATTCTTTCCCTTACCTCAGAGGTCCCCTTTGGGTTAAACATTGGCCTATTGCTCTCCAAGAGTGCAGCCATGATACCCCCAAGGGTCTGGGGAAACTAAAGTTTGCTAATGACAGCAGCAGGGTATGCAGCAGCAAAGAAGACGGACAGGTAGGCAACTATTTTCACCTGAGCAAAAAGGGACCTAGGTGCCATTGCCCTACTGTGGGGGAGCTCAACCTTCCCCCACAGGGGTCACCTGAAACACAGAGCAACCAGAGTTCTCTCCCACATAATAATCAACACCAACCCCAAAGAAGTGGCAGTCCCTGGAATAGGCCTCTGCCGAACACAAGCTATTCTGGCAGACACAGCAGTAGGCAGTAGGCTAAAGCCAAAGCTCGAGTCCCAGCCCAAGCTACTCTAGGCGTGGTTTGGAACCACTCAGTGAAATAAGAGCAGACCTTTTAGAAGTTACCCAAGAGTCATAAGTCACGGCCATGGCATCCTGCTCACAAAGCCAATTGTTTTGCAAGATGTAAAGGGGTTTGGATCATAACCCTGAAAGGCACAATCCCACATGCCATAATCCCAAATGTTGAAATCCCCTAAAGATCAAAATCTCTAAAGTCTAAAATCCCCAAAATCATGATCCTAAAATATTAAAATCCTGAACGTTGAAATCTTGAAAGCTGAACTCTGGGGAAGGGACCAGTGTGTTCTGGGCTGCATGCAGGACAGTTGCATCCTGCCAGGTGGGACAGTTACCTGTCTTTATGTGGATATTAAATGTGGTCAAGGAGATGTGTATGGGTGCTAGTTTGACGAGAGGTGAATTTGAGGGCTTAATTCTAGGTGTCAACTTGATTGGGTTAAGGAGTACCTAGAAACCTGGTGATGCATTATTTTGGGTGTGTCTGTGAGGGTGTTTCCAGAGATTAGTGTGTGGGTCTGAGTGGATGAGGTGGGGAAGATCTGCCTGCACGGGAGAGCACAAATACAGAAGGTGAATTGGGGTGAATTGGTCTCTCTCTGAGAGCTGAGATAGACTTTTCTTCTGCTGCTTTGGACACCAGAAATTTGACTCCACAAAAGTGCATTATCACAATGTTGACTTTACGTATAAGCATCGTGTGTGTGTGTGTGTGTGTGTGTGCGTGTGTAAAGATGTTGAACTGTCCTCAATAAATAAAGAGATGTCCTTTTTGTACATCTGCACTAGTGAAAGATAAAATTTATTAGCTCTTTGGGCAACTATATATTTGTGGTGGTCCACTGTGGTTTTTGTGTCAAAAGGCTTAGGTTGTCTGCCACGGTATTTCGGGTGACTGCAGCTATAAAACTCGGTGCACAGAATTACTGACCATTGGGGATATGTTTTTGCATTTTGATTTTTTTCTTTATGAATATGGTTCATCTGCTTATAGCTGTTATGCCCATGCTACTGCTGTTGGTTTACCTAAGTGTTTATGCTTGTAAAAATGCGTGCTATGATTGCCTATTTTATTGTATAAACTAGCCTATGAAGTGTTCTGTCATGTTTTTCTGTTTCTGAAATACATCCCTTTTTAAAAATGTAAATAAATGTCTTTTAAATAATTTTAAGTTATTTTTTTCAGAATTATATTTTTTGAGATTTTGATATTCAATATTTGGGATAAGGCTTTTGGGACCGTCTTTTGGGATTATGATTGGTTCCCGATTTAAAGATTCTTTGGATGGCAGGACAAAGCACACTGACACCCACACCAGAGAAGGCTGCCAGACAGGGCCACGGAGGGCTGCACCCGGGAACAGGGCGGCGCAAGCTGTGCTGTAGGGCGTGGCAAGTGGGCTAGTGCTACTGGCAGTTAGGTGTTTTCATTATTGCTATGTTATTTTTAAATTTCAGAATATTGTGGAGCAACAAATGTTTAGGTTATATATGTTGCCTTTGCCCCGCCTGAGTCAGAGCTTCAAGCGTGTCCATCCCCGAGACCACGCGCACCTCACCCATTAGGTGTGAATATACCATCCCCTCCACCCCCTCCTGCCCAACAGGGGAACATTACACTATATGAGCACATACATGGCCAGTCAGGTTTTGAAGGCTTGCTGTGGAATGGCGAGTTGCAATGATTCCTTGGCCTCTAGGGCGTAGAGTCTACCTCTAGCTGTCCGGTGCTGGAGCTGAGGCAATCAGGGCAGACGGATAGTGGTCCAGAGTGTGAGAGCCCAGAAGGGAAGAGCTTGGAGTGTGGACTTGATGAGCTGATAAGATGGGCTGACCCACGTCTAGTCAGGGCCTCAAAACTGGGTCAAGGCAACATTAAAAACAAAATGAAACAAAGCAAAAAACTTTATTATACTTGTTAAAAACGCAGATTCCTGAAACTCTCTCCAAACCTCCTTAATTGACTTTGGTGGGCAGGAGTCTGGGAATCTGCAGGTTTAACATTTTCTCCAGGTGAAGCTAATTTATAGTAAGGTTTTTGAGAGCTCAAGTTGGGCTCTGGGGTTACCCTGTTTGGGTTAGAAGGCTGGATCTGCCAGCTGGAGCCCCTGTGCTCCTGGCTTCACTGCTTTAGGCTCCAGCTTTCTCACGGTAAAACTGGCAGAACAATAGCACCTACCTCCTCAGGTTGTATGAGCATTAAGAGGAATAATATAGGTAAAGTGCTTAGAGTGCCTGCCATATCCAAGTGCTGGTGTTAACCTTAAATCGCTTTAAACATTCTTTGAAAATGAGCTTTAAAAATTCTTTGCAAAAAGAAGGAACTATAAAAATTCAAGATTGTGAAACGTTTCCTTTAAAAATATCATGATAGTTGCATCTGATTTAGATAAATACAAACACAGAATCCAAACAAGCATATTTTTCAATGAGTTTTAGGTTTAGGGGTCATTGATCTGGGTAGCCATGAGAAAATCCTCTTCTCCATCTAGTTCATCCTCATTTAAAATAGATCATCTTTTCATGTTTAATTTTTTGGAGCATTCATATCTCCCTGAAATCTTTAAAACTGTGTTGATAGTACATGTTTAATAGAAAAGAAAAGAAAAGAGAGAAAAAAATAAAGAAAGAAGGAAGGAAAAGGAAAGACTTTCTTAGCCACTTCGGTACCAGCGTCGACTATAGCCGACAGCCACGGATGAAGGCGCACAGTGACTTTAGCCGACAGCCGTGACATGACTTTTCTAATTTTTCATTTATCAAAATAAAATTGTGAACATTTAAAAATAATGTAATGAAAACATATATGTATGTGTTACCTATTCTGATTTGCATTACAAGTAAAGCTGCCTGTACAGCACAACAAGCTTCCAGTGCTGTGAAGCTTCCTCACCACACAAGAGCGGGACGGCCGCGTGGTGGATGCGCAGCTCACACTGCCGTGCGCGCTGTGAGCCGCTGCGGGCCAGGCTCGGCCGGGGAGCGCCGCGCCGCAGGGGTTAAAAGCCTTTAATCTTCGCTCTGTTAGGACAGAATTGATTACTACCTGCTTGCAACTTCAGAAGCTGAAAAGACCTGTTTTCTCCTTTCACCTCTTAGCCACAGTGAAAGCAAAATTGCTCAGTAACGTGATGTTAGTGGTCTGCAAGGAACTCTGAAATACCTTTCTTTCCATTTATAAGAAAATTATATTCCCTTCTCAAAGGCTAAAACCTCCCTGATGATTAAAAGGAATCTGATATTTTTCAAAATTAATTTTTAAAAATTTTCCAGTTTTATGGAGACATTGACAAAAAAATTGTATATATTTACAGTGTACAACATGATGTTTTGATAGACATTATAAAATGATTACCACAATCAAACTAATTAATATATCCATCACTGCTCACAGTTACTCTTTGTGTGTGGCAAGAACAATAAGATCTACTCGCTTAATCCAAAAATTAATTTTAACAATTTTAATAGAGTTATACTTTTTTTCTGTTAGCAAATAGTTTAGAAAGCTTCCTCTAACTTTAAGTTACAATTTTAGTTTATTAGAATGTGATTGTTAATACAAAATTATGGTTTTATGCACTAATTTTATAAGAATTCTGAATAAATTAGATAGAAAGCTACATTTCTTTGCATCTAATTAGTTAACTTACAAACATTTTTCTAAAATAAGACTGTCTTTATACCTACTATTAAAAACAAAAAAGTGTATATCCAGGTACATTACTCATCGAAATTATAAAAATAAGCAACATTTGGTTTGTTAAATCTTCACTAACTTTTAATAGTTGATTAAAGTCAAAAGAAACTTTTCTCACCACTTTTAGTGAGACAATTTTTACTTTCTTGTTAGTCACGGTCTACAAAATTTAAACTTTTATAGATGCTGTACTTTTAAAGAACTCTTAAAGTAGTTTTAAAGTACTTCTTTAAAAGATATTGAGTTCCTTTCTCATATCTTAATGGATAGATATCCAAGACTTTATTCTACCCTGGACTTCTCTCAGGGGTCATATCTACCAATAAAAAAAAAAATTGTATCCTTAATGTACCCAGAACAGTGCCTGGTGTTCAAAAAACATGTATGCTGTACATTTTATATTTTCCATCATCCCAGTTCATCCTGATTTATAACTATCTAATCCGTTTATGTGTCTAGCTATACAAGCTAGTAAACACAATAATCAGAGTACCAACAACATAAGGAGCATTTATTAAGCACCCTCTATGTACCAAGGCAACAGCCTAAGTGCTTTTACATAACTATTATTTCATTTATTCCTCAGAGTACTCCTAGCATTAAAAAGAAATCATCTTTATCATTTTACAAAAAGAGAAGGGTGAGGAATTAGAGAGGTTAAATAAAGTGTCCATGACCACAAAAAGTGTAAGTAGAAGATACAAAATTCAAATCCCAGCCTGTTTAACTCCAAAATCCATTCTCTTTTGAGAGCATCCCTCTCTCCAGGGCTTACCCCCTCCGAGGGGGTGACAGTCTCTGTTTGCTCCCGAGTCCAGAGCCCCTCTTGTCTTTCGGGCTGAGTCTGAGTGGGCACGGCTTATCATCAATGTCTGACAAAAATACAATATATGACACATGTGCAATTTTAAATGTCCTAGTACACATTTAAAAAATAAAAACAGGAAAAAATTAATTTTAATAATACATTTTAATTAACCCAATATATTCAAAATATCATATCAGCATGTGTCTCTGGCCACAATTTATGTACCTAAGAGCCACCTTTTGGACAGTGCAGGCAGGCTTATCTTCTTCAAACTAGACTATCCATTGATATGTAAATACAAATATTGTCTTATCACAGAGGTTATAAATTCTAAATTATCACAGCATTTAAAATCACAAATAACCATTAATTTTCACAAAGACTTTTTAATGAGTATTTTTACTATAATCCATTAATGAAGATAAGAAATCCTCTCTCCAAATAAATGCTGATGAGGGAGGTTAAAAATCAGGAGAGGCATCTTTGAACTGGGAGCTAAGAAAGCTCACCCTTTTCTTAACCATTTCAGGTTAACTCCCTGGGGCCTGAGGGGGCAGGTAGCCTGATCGTCATTGGCATTACACTCAGATTTACAAACCACTGGCTTTTCAACATTCCCAGCCCAAGGCTTTGCTGCTTGGTTGTCTTTAGACTTGACTTTTGTGTAATTAGCACAGTCAATGTTAGGCCTGAGGGTATTAAGGAGGGAATTTGCTTTCAGTAAATGTTTTTATGTGGAGAGTAGCACCTTGATAACTCATATGCTAGTAATCTTTAAAAACTTCTTACACTTTTTTAAAAAAAACAGAAACTACAGATGGTCACCATCTTTAGTTTATCTTTCTGTTATGTGGCACTTATTAACCCCATCCAAAACGTCGGCTCCCGTAAACCTCACCATAGTTTTAAAAGTGAAATATTTCATGAAATTTTATATTTTTAAATCTCTGTTCTAAAAGGTCAATTAAATTCCAAAGAAATTCCACTGACAGCCTTGAGTGAAATTGTGCTGTTTTATTCTGTTCATACTCTGTCTAGATATGTAAATCATAAGAAATTTTAATACATATTAGTGAATTTTCCCAATTTAAAAATAAAACTTCTTCAACATGTTGATAAGTAATGTGTGTTTTTATACCAAATAACTGGTGGAAAGGAAATAGACCACTTTCTGGAAATCTTTGTCAAAGTCTATCTCTGAAGTATATTTTTAAAAACTCAATGATAAAATTTAGGGTATTATCAGTTTTATATTATTGAAAAATCAATAGATTTTTGTTTGTTTGTTTGTTTGTTTACTTCGGGACTCTTTTGAGACCTGATTTTCAAATAATATACTTATTTGAAGAGTTTCTTTCTCCAGAAAGTCTTAAAAATAATAAAGAATTTCACTATTTCCTTCATACCCAAGCACACACTTATTGGTTTTCTCTCACGGAAATGCTATTAAAATTAGCCAAGGACAATGAGTGAGTTTAACACAAACCATTATTAGAGGAGATGAGAATTAAGACTGCCAATCATGGCTCACTACAAAAATATTCATAGATTAAGAACATTCATTGGCTATATTCCTTTGGGTTAAAGCAATATTTCCTCTTATAGGAGCTGCAGAGGATACACAGAAATAATGATGTAAGTCTCTCATAAAAAGAAATCCCAGTTAATGCTTATATTGGACTAAACTCTTTGTGTTTGGGAACACTAAAGCTATTTTTTCTTAACCTCTTCTTCTTAACATTCTTTCTTAACCTCAAGATAATAAGTAGTAAATTTCTTAGTAATTTAAGATAGCCATATAATGCACTAAAAAATCACCAATGACGTTTTTGTTGTTAAATTCAACACATACACTTTAGTTCTTTTCTTACTTTGCTTACAATAGTATTTGATGGTAGTATTCATTTGTATTCTTAAAATGCCCAAATCTCACTTGTAATTTGCCTACTACCTCTCCAGTTTCTGTCACAAATAATTTTTTATGGATATGTAATGATTTTACATATTTGGGGATATATTTGATATTTTGATTCATGCAGGCAATGTGTAATGATCAAATCAGGGTAATTGGAATATCTATAACCTCAAAAATGTATCATTTCTTTGTGTTGGAAACATTTCAAATCTTTTCTTCTAGCTATTTTGAAACATACGATAGATTCTTGTTAACTATAGTCACACTACTAAGATATCAAACACTAGAATTTTTCCTTCTATTTAACTGTATTTTTATACCTATTAACCAACCTCTCTTCATCTCCCTGCTCTTCCCTACCCTTACCAACCTCTGGTAAAGACTGTTATATTCTCTGCCTCTCTGAGATTCACTGTTTTAGCTCTCACATATGAATGAGAACATGTGATAGTTCCTTTTCTGTGCTTGGCTTCCTTTACTTAACAAAGTGTCTTCCACCTCCATCTGTGATGCTGCAAATGACTGGATTTTATTATTTTTAGGGCCAAATAATATTCCATCGTGTATATATATATACCACATTTTCTTTCTCCATTCATCTATTGATGGACCCTTAGGTTGAATCCATATCTTGGCTATTGTGAATAGTGCTGCAATATACATGGGAGTGCAGCTATCTCTGATATACTTATTTTCTTTCTTTTGGATATATACCCAGCAGTGGGATTGCTGGATAAGATAGTTATTCTATTTTTAGTTTTTTGCAAAACCTCCATATTGGTTTTTGCAAAACCTTCCACAGTGTCTGCACTCATTTATATTCCCACCAGCAGTGTACAAGCATTCTGCTTTCTCTGTACTTTTGCCAGTATCTACTATTTTTTGTCTTTTTGATAATAGACATTTTAACTGGAGTGAGATGATATCTCATGGTGGTTTTGATTTACATTTCCATAATGATTACTGATGCTGGTATTTTTTCGTTTATCTGTTGGCCATTTGTATGTCTTCTTTTGAGAAATGTCTATTCAGATATTTTGCCCACTTTTTCATGGGGTTATTTTTTTATTGTAATGCATCCCTTTAATTGATAAAGATATTGTACAATGAAAGATTACTTTTGTAGCAAATTTGTCTTCATTAGATAGAAACCATACACACCTAATGACCTAGATGTGGAACCACAGTTCTAATCATGCATCATAAAGTACAGAGATCTAAGACACCATTCACGCACATAATTTTAGCACTGGGCTAACTCGTGTAAAGGGTGATAGCAAGCCATTTTCCAATAATTTTGACTAGAGTAAATCTGCTCAGTCCTGATCCCCCAACACACAAAAAAATTCTATAAGAGAACATATTATGCAGTAAAATCTTCAAAAGTTTTAAAATTTTTGAACAGTTTTAAATTTTGAATAAATTTTATATTAATCAAAGAAACAACTCTTGGGGTCTGAATAGATGAACTACATGGAGATTTAAAGACAGTATTACATTTTGCCTTCTAGTATTTTCCAACATCTTGAGTTGAGATCAATGTTAAAAGTCTGTGTAGAGACATCACATAGGCACTTAGTATTTGCAAAATAAGGAAAATCTCAGTTATTGGACTAAAACATTGTTCATTATATAAATACCAGAAATAACATGTAGAGTATAAAATATAAAAATTCGATAAAAATAATTGGTGTATCAGTCAGGGTTTAATGAAGAAACAGAAACAACACAGTAATTTGAACAGAAAAAGTTTAAGGGATTGGGGTAAGGACGGGTTGGCTTTTAAAAATTAAAGAAAACACTGTAGAATATAGGAATAGCTTTTATTTTTTACTTTTTTGCTGTTGAGTTGTTTGAGTTCCTTGTTATTCTGGTTACTGGTCTCCTGTGGAATGAATAATTTGCAAAATTTTTTCTTCCAATTCTATGGGTTTTCTATAAATTGATTGTTTCCTTTGCACTGTAGGAGTTTTTTGATTTAATATCATCTCATTTGTCTATTTTTGCTTTTGTTGCCTGTGCTTTTGAAGTCTTTGAAATAAAATCCCTGCCTAGACGAATGCCCTGAAGTGTTTACCCTGTGTTTTCTTCTAGTAGTTTTAAAGTTTTGGGCCTTAGGCTTAAGTTTTTAATCCATTTGAGTTGATTTTTGTATATGGTGAGAGAAAAAGATCTTGCTTCATTCCTTTGCAGATGGATATCCAGTTTTCCCAGCACCATTTGTTGAAGAGACTGTCCTTTACCCAATATATGCTCTTGGCACCTTTCTGGGAAAATGAGTTGGCTGTAAATGTGTGGATTTATTTCTGTGTTCTCTATTCTGTTGCATTCGTCTATGTGTCTGTTTTTATGCCAACACTTTGCTGTTTTGCTTACTATAGCTTTGTAGTATACTTTGAAGTAAGGTAGTGTGCATCCAGTTTTGTTCTTTTTGTTCAGGATTGCTTTGGCTATTTGGAGTTTTCGTGGTTCCATACAAATTTTAAAATTGTTTATTCTATTTCTGTGAAGAATGTCATTGATTACTTTGATAGAAGTTATACTGAATCTGTGCTTTGCTTTAGGTAGTATGGACATTTTAATATTAATTCTTTCAATCCATGAGCATGTGATAGCTTTACATTTTTTATGTGTCCTCTTCAATTTCTTTCATAAGTGTTTTATAGTTTGTTTTGTAGAGATGTTTCAATTATTTGGTTAAATTTACTCATAGGGGTTTTTTTGGTAGCAATCGTAAATGGGATTGCTTTCTTGATTTCCTTTTCAGATTGTTCACTGTTTGCATATAGAAATGCTACTAATTTTCGTGTGTTGATTTTGTATCCTGCAACTTCACTGAATTTTTTTAAAATCTGTTTTAACAGTTTTTTGGTAATGTCTTTAGGTTTTCCTAAATATAAAATCATGTCATCTGCAAACAAGGATAATTGGACTTATTCCTTTTCAATTTAATGTCCTTTATTTCTTTCTCTTGCCTAATTTCTCTGGCTAGGATTTCCAGCATATGCTGAATACAACTGGTGAAAGTGGGCACCCTTGTCTTCTTCCAGATCTTAGTGGAAAGGATTTCAATTTTTCCATGTTCAGTATGATGGTAGCTATGGGTTTGTCCTACTTGGATTTTATTATTTTGAGGTTATTTTGAGATATTTTCCTTCTCTACCTGTTTGATGAGAATTTGTATCATGAAGGGATGTTGAATTTTACCAAATGTTTTTCCAGCATCTATTGAAATGATAATATGGTTTTTGTCCTTGATTCTGTTAATGTGATGCATCATGCTTATTGATTTGCATATGTGGAACCAAACTTACATCCCTAGGTTGAATCCCATTTAATCATGGTGAAGGATCCTTTTATTGTCTTGTTGAATTCATTTTGCTGGTATTTTGTTGAGGATTTTTATATCTATGTTCATCAGGGATATTGGCCTGTAGTTTGTTGTTGTTGTTTCCTTGTCTGGTTTTGCTATCACGGTAAAGCGGGCCTGGTAGAATGAGTTTGGAAGTATTTCCCTCTTTTCAATTTTTTGAGACGGTTTGAGGGTAATTGATACTAGTTCATCTTTATATATTTAGTGAAACTCAGCAGCAGTGAAGTGATCAAACTCTGGGCTTTTCTTTGATAGGAGACTTTTTACTACTGCTTCAGTCTCATTACTGGCTATTGGTCTCTGTTCAGGTTTTCTATTCCATGGTGGTTCAATCTTGGTAGGTTCTATGTGCCCAGGAATTTATTCATTTATTATAGTTTTTCAAATTTATTGGCACATAGTATTAATAGATCATAAGAGTTTCTAATGAAAAGGACAGGACCTGATGCCCTCACTGCTGAATTCTACCAAACATTTAAAGAACTAATATAAATCCTTCTCAAACTCTTCCAAAAAAACTGAAGAAGAGGGAATACTTCCAGATTTATTTCGTGAGAACACCATTATCCTGATACTAAAGCCAGACAAGGACATGACAAGAAAAAGAAAATTAGAAGTTAATGTTCCTGATGAACATAGATTCAAAAATCTTCAACAAAATACTAGAAAACCTGAATTCTGGCACATTGAAAGGTTAATTTACCATGATCAAGTGGGACGCATTCCAGAGATGAAAGGATGATTCAACTTACACAAATATATAACAGGGATACACCACATTAATAGAATAAAGCACAAAAACGATATGATCATCTAAATGGATGCAGAAAAAGCATTTTCCAAAATTTAACATCTTTTCATGGTAAAAAGAACTCTCAACAAGTTAGCTATAGAAAGAATGAACCTCAATACAATAAAGGCCATATAAGACAGGACTGCAGCTAATATCAGATTGAGGAAAAGTTAAAAGCTTTCCCTCTAATGTCAGGAATAAGACAAGGATACTCACTCTCATCACTTCTATTCAACATTGTAGTGGAAGTCCTAGCCAGAGCAATTCGGCAAAAGAAATAAAAAGCATCCAAATTGGAAAGAAAAAAGTCAAATTTTCCCTGTTTGCAGAAGACATGATTATATGTATAAAAAACCCAAAACTCCACCAAAACTTCTTAGAAGTAACAAATGAATTTTGTGAAGTTGCCAGATAGAAAATCAACATACAAAAATCAGTAGTGTTTTTATACACTAATATTGAACTATCTGAAAAGAAATTAAAAACAATTTCATTTATAATAGCTACCAAAAAAAAAGATACCTAGGAGTAAACTTAACTTAGGAAGTAAAAGATATCTATGCTAAAAACTATAAAACATTGATGAAAGAAATTGAAAAGCATAAAAATAAATGGAAAGATATCCTGTTTATGGATTAGAAGAGTTAATGTGATTAAAATGGCCATACTACTCAAAGCAATCTACATATTACTGCACTTCGTATCAAAATACCTATGAAATTCTTCACAGAACTAAAAAAAATCTTAAAATGTGTATGAAACCACAAAAGACCCTGAATAAATAGCCAAAACTATTCTGAGAAAAAAAAAAGCTGGAGGTATCATACTACCTGATTTCAAAATATACTACAAAGTATAGTAATCAAAGCAACATAGTACTAGCATAAAAGCTGAAACATTGACCAATGGAATAGAATAGAGAGCCCTGAAATAAACCCAACAATTTATGGCCAACTAATTTTCAACAAAAGTGCCAAAAAGACACAATAGGCAACAAACAGTCCCTTCAATAATTATTGCTGGGAAAACTGGATGTTCGCACATAGAAGAATGAAATTAGACCTTTATTTCACCTCATATTAAAAAATCAACTCAAAATGGATTAAAGACAAAAACATAAGACCTGAAACTGTAATACTCTTAAAGCAAAACATAGGAGGAAAGCTCCATGAAGTTGGCCTAGGCAAAAAATTTTTGGATATGGCTCTAAAGCACAGACCACAAAAGCAAAAATAGACAAATGAGATTTCATGAAATTAAAATATTCTGCACAGAAAAGAAACAATCAACAGATTAAAAAGATAACCTACAGAATAGGAGAAGATATTTTCAAAGCATACATCTGATATCTAATTAATACATTAATATCTAATTAATACATTAATATCTAATATATATAAGGAACTCAAACAATGTAATGGCAAGAAATAAATAACCTGATTTTAAAGATGGGCAAAGGACATGAATAGACATTTCTCAAAAGAAGATATACAAATGGCCAACAGTTACGTGAAAAACTGCTCAACATCAGTAATCATCAGAGAAATACAAATTAGAACCTCAAGAGATATCAGCTCACACTTGTTAAAATATCTATTATCAAAAAAACAAGGATAACAAGTGTTGGTGAGGATGTAGAGTAAAGGAAACCCTTGTGCACTGCTGGTGGGAAATGTATGTGAATTAATGCACACATTATCCAAAGGGAGGTGACACAAGATCAGAGGGATGGGCTCCACATGTACTCGCCATCACATTGGTACTGACTGATTTTCAATATGGTGCTCAAAAGGGGGTGGTGGTCACCAGAGATTCGGGGGTGGGAGGGTAGATCTACATCTGAGAGACATGCCGAATAGTGCGGAGGGAATGGGCATACCTCTAACCTTTGCTAAGTAAAGGCAAAATTATAAAAACTAACCATAATATTATATATATAAAAAAAAACATTTATCGGGTGTCGGGCAGGTGGGGGGCAGGGGATGGGTTTATATATACATTATAAGTGCGATGTGCATTGTTGGGGGATGGACATGCTTGAAGCTCTGAGTCAAGGGGGGAGGGAAGGCAAGAGCAATGTATGTAACCTTAACATTTGTACCCCCTTATTATGCTGAAATAAAAAAAATGTTTTCAAATATTAAAAAAAAGAAAAAAGAAAACAGTATGGACATTTTTCAAAAAATTAAAAATAGAACTGCTACCTAATCCAGCAATCCCACTACTGGGTATATATCTAAAAATATTAAATCGGTATATTGAAGAGATACCTGCACTTCCAGGTTCATTGCAGCATTATTCACAAGAGCCAAGATGTAGAATAATCCAAGTGTTTATCAACAAATGAATGTACGAAGAAAATGTGAGATCTACCAAAGGAAAAAAAGACATTCTGTAAAAAAGATATCTGTACTCAAATGTTTAAAGCAGCACAATTCACAATTGGAAAGATGTGGAAACAACCCAAGTGCCCATCAATACATGAGCGGATTAATAAAATGTGATATATGTATACTGTGGAGTACTACTCAGCCATAAAAAATGATGAACTACCTATTATATTATCCTGGATGGAGCTGGAGTCTATTATAAGTGAAGTATCACAAGAATGGAAAAACAAACACCACATGTACTCACCATTAAATTGGTAGCAATTGATTAATACCAATGTGCACATATGGAAAGTAACATTCATAGGGTGTCTGGCAGGTGGAAAGGGGGAGGAGGGGATGGGTAAAGCCACACCTAATGGATGCGGTGCATGTTATCTGGGGGATAGACACAATTGTCGGGCGGTGAAAAGGCAATTTATGTAACCAAATATTTGGACCACCATAATGCTCTGAAATAAAAAATTAAAAAAAGAAAATGTGAGCCATGCACACACACACTAATACTATTGTACAAAAAGAAAAAGGAAGGAAATTCTGTCATTTGTGACAACATGGGTGAACCAGAAGGATACTATGGTAAGTGAAATAAGCCAGGCACTGAAAGACAAGCACCATATGATCTTACTTACATGAGGAATCTAAACGAGTTGAACTTATAGAAGCGGAGAGTAGAATGGTGGTTGCCAGGAGCTGGGGGTAGGGGATGTGGGGAAAATATGAGATATTAGCCAAAGGGTACAGAGTCTCAGGATGAATAAGTTCTGGAGATCTACTGTACTGCATGGTGACTTTAGTTACTTTCATAATTTCATATTCTTGAACAACACTTAGGAAATTGTCCATATTTCTAGGTGCAGATAAATGATAAGTATTTGAGGTAATTCATATGTTAATTAGCTCTATTTAGGCATTCCACAAAGTATATATATTTCAAAATAACCTGCTGTACATGATAAATATATATAATTTTAATTTATTTAAAAATAGTTAAATTAATTAATACCCAAAAACATTTTGGACATTTTAATAATAACTACTCAACTTTAAAATTAATAATTTGCTGGAAATACATCCTTTATATATGACACTGCTTTTCTTTCTATAGATATATAACCAGAGAATCTTCATTCTCATATATTAGTAAATGGAATGAAAAGAAATTTTATCAGTTCTAAGTCATTCAATTTTTTTTTCTTTTTTTTCTTATTTCAGCATATTATGGGGATACAAATATTACAGTTATGTATATTGCCCATG
>VBSM01002608.1:65398865-65415724 GCA_008086735.1 Cheirogaleus medius
CCCACTTTTTGATAGGGTTGTTTGGTTTTTCTTTGCTGATTTTCCTGAGTTCTAGATAGATTCTAGCTATCAGCCCTTTGTCGGACGTGTAGCTTGCAAAAATTTTCTCCCATTCTGTGGGTTGTCTGTTTGCTCTCTTGACAGTTTCTTGTCATTCGATTTTCTAAACTCCTTTGTTATATGACATCAATCACTTTGTGATTTATCATAAAAATTATTTCAAAGATTTGTGGTTGACAATTTGATTAGACTTCCTTCAATTTTGTTGAATGCACAGAATTGTTACCACCTGACCTGAAAAAGTTATTATTTTGTTATTAGAGTCATTTAATTTTTGAGTTTCTTGAAAGTTATCCACAAAATGTTTACCAAGATTTATTGAATTAAATTTAATTTCATTTGTCATGTTTTCATTTGGAGGCACATTGTTTATGGAAGGCAATTGGCACATTGCTTAGGGAGCGAAATTGGGAAAAACAATTTATGTATTGTAGGACATTTTTTTCCTTCACTATGAACAAAGAGCAATTTATTCAGGCTGAAATTTCATACTCTAGGTTATCTAGACATGACACATAAGCCAGTGATATGGACACTTAAGCATTATTTTCTGTAGCTAGATTTTTAAATATTATTTCATGGCTATACACCAGTAAGCTAATAAACATATTTTGAGAGAATTTAAACATATCCATGTACAAGAAGGAAAAATTAATCATAATTAAATAAAGCAGATTTTTAACCTTAATGTTGTATCTTCAATTGAATTTTAGAAACATTTTTTGTCCTACAGGTATATGCACACAAATTTCTATTTTTCAAAATGAAATTTAGTCTACCTTGTTGAAATTAGCAGCCAAAGAAGGGAAGGTGTTTATCCAATGGTATGTAAGGGCTTCAAGACCCTACTAATGACTTAATATACACGCTATTTAAAGTAAAATTCTCACCATTCAGATAAAGCTAATCTGCACGTCATTTGCATTTTACTTGAATGAGTAAACATGCAGGAAGTGTTTGACAATTGACAATTAACAGGAAATTTATATCTAAATGAAAAATGAGAATGAATTTATAGCTTCCAATAAAATTCTTGGCAAACTTTAATGAAACCATTTCTTCAAAGAGTTTGAATAAATTTTCAAGAATATTTCAAGCATTAACTTGCATAAGTTTTCTTCTATTTGAAAATGTAGCATTGATCTGTTAGATGTAAAAGTAGGATTTTTAACCTTTTCTTCCTTGATATTATGCAAAACATGCAAGAAACCAGTGTATCAGAGTTCTCTTCAGCATTTTTTCTTACTGAGTACACAGAGGGCCTGCTTCTCAGAGGTTGGGTATTTACTCCCTGCTTAATATAAGTCTTGGAAAATCTCATTCTAAGGTATATGGGCAAGGCACAGAACCTTGCCATCAGTTTGTCACCAGTAGAAAATAAGGCCCACTGTCTTCAATATATCTTACTAATTCTCTGCCTCAGGAGTGATACATTTATAGAAAATCTAAAAAGAAAAGCAGCAAGTTCTTTATCTGAAAATTGTCACCATTCCCTCTGCCTCACTATACGATACACTGCAATTTAGAATATCCCAACATAGCCTGTGATACCATGATTCTCCATCCACCATGAGGCTTTAGAGAAAGGTGCTTTCTTTGACACATCAGTTTTATGAAAATAAACTTAGAGAATTGAAGATATTGAAATAAATCCCTTAATATTTACCATATGCACATATGCATTCAAAGTTTAAATAATTCTGCAGAAGTATGCAGATCAGATCTTCAGACTACTCTTGTAGCTATAGTACACTACTGTGCTTTATGAACATGCCCATCTCTTTCTAATTGCTATATAAAACTGCTCTCTGCTTTAACAACCAATCAATTCACCTTTTACCTCTACTTTGTGTAGCAAATTTCCACTCTCCCTCCATATATTTAGTCCAAATATTTTCTATTGTGAAATAGTCTCCTACCCTGGGGCAAGAGGGGTGGAAGTATTAGTTAAATTCATCTTCCTCAGTGTTCTGAGTAGTCTCTGCAAGTAAATCTATATATGGTTACTATTAATATTACCATATTATAATCATTTGTATGCATGCTTCTCTCCTCCATTAAATTTGGAAAATTTCTGTTGGGGAGATTTAATGATACATGTGTTCCTAACCCCAACATCTTGCTCAATTCCCACCTTAATATTGGTGTTCAATAGATTAATATTGGCTACATGTGTGATCATGGGCACTAGGACAGCCCCTAGTTAAATTGCTCATCAATTTTAAAAAAGAGAGAGAGGAAGAGAGAAACATTTTTCAAAGCATTCTAACCTATGGTTACTCAGTTACTCAATTTTTGCCCATAATAATTCAGGTATAGTTATGCAAGTACTTCTTGTGACAGTCCTTAAATTGTTACAAGGCTGTCTTTACTTAGGGGCCAACCATCAGTATAACTTCAACAAAGTGTCTTGAGTTCCCCTACCTAAAGAAACAAAATGTTCAGATGGCTACTTTTTCATTCCAGTTGTACTAATTTTTTTTAAAGTCTAAATATTTCTTACCTATTTCAAATATTCCAAACATGAAATAGTTATCAAATACTTAAAATTTCTGGACAAGTGTTTTTGTGTATTTTTAATATCTCATTTGAAATATGACACAAGAACAGAAAACATTACTTCAGATGTAAAGTGATCAGCCTAATGCATACTGGTTACATAGCCTGGATAATTTCAATTTAGTAATTCTATAATAGACCCAAATGATGAATATTTAACTAATGTTATGTATTGCTTAAAATGCTGCCGCATCTAAGCTATGCCATCTGTACCTGTGCTGATGCCCATTAAATTAAAATGTTGGTGTCTTTTTGGAGCCAAACCCTCCTCTAATCTACACGCTCTGGCAACTATTGATCAGATTTCTCTTCCCATAGCTTTGCCTATTCCAGAATGGCATGTAAAGGGAACTATGCAGAATTTAGCCTTTTGAGTCTGGCTTCTTTCTTAGTATTATGCATTTGAAATTCACCCATCTTGTCCCTATATCTGTAGTTTGTGTTCTTTTATTGTTGAGTTGCATTCCATTGTATGAACACACCACAGTATATCATTATTTTACCAATCAAAGGACATTTGGTTTATTTTCAATTTTTGTTGGTTATGAAGAAAACTGATATAAACATCCACTCATGGATTTTTCTGTGAACATAAGTTGAGTTTCACTTAGATAAATTCCTAGAAATGGGATTGATGGGTTATGTAAGTATATACTTGATTTTACAAGAAACTGCCAAGCTGTTTTCCACTGGTCTTCCCATCAGGAATGCTTGAGAATACAAATTGCTCAGTTTGAGAATTCTAGTTGCACAAGTAAGCCTCACTAACACTTGATATTTAATATACTAATTTTATTATAGTCATTCAAATATGTATGTAGTGGTATATCACTGATTTTAATTTATAATTTACTAATATTTAATGTTGTGGAACATCTTTTCTTGTATGTATTTATTATTCATTTTTATCTGTTCACACCTCTTACTCATTTTTCAATTTAGTTGTTTGTTTTCTTATTAAGGAGTTTTGAGAATTATTTATGTGTCTGTATATACGTAATTTTTTCAAATATGTGCTTTGCAAATATTTTCTCACATTCTGTGACTTTTATAATCATTTTTCCAACAGTTATCTTTCAAAGAGGAGTTTATAAGTTTTCATGAAGTCCATTTTATAACTGTATTATTTTTTCTTTTATGGATTATGCTTTTGGTATCGTATCTAAGAAACAATGTTTCCTTCATTTTTCCTTGAAGGTTGTATAGTTCAATTGTAAATATAGTTCCCGAGGATGAGGCCAAGATGGTGGACTAGGAGCAGCCCTCACACGCTGCTCTGAAGGAGAGTATTGAAAGTTGCAAGTAGATGCCTACCTAGGGACAGACCCTTCTGGAGACAGCATTGTAAATGATCAGTGAAGCAATGGAGACACTTAGAGTGAAGGGGAGAATGAGGGGGAGATCCACTTGCCAACATTGGGAGGTACCTGGAAGAGACACCTACACATGGGGAAGGGACAAAGGAGAAAACCCCAAGGCCCCACGTTCCCCCTGCAGATACTGCAACCTGAGTTGTGAGGGGACCCCTACCACCACTGCAGGCCTCCATACTGATCAGGGAACTGCTTAGAGACCATACAGTAACACCGTATTGGAAAGCAGGCTCAGGAGGGACTTGCCGTCTTCTGTTTCTGGGTGGCTGCAGCTGAGGTCATTCTGAGCTCTCAGGTATGGAGCACCAAGTCTACACAGAGATCAACTTTGCTGCAACCACCTCCACATCACTTCTGCAGGGCCAGGGAGGGAGTAGAGAGAGCAGATGCTCTGGTATGCTCCAAGACTGGGGGCCAGGTGCCCACACCCCACTGGCAAATTCCAACAGAGTGGGCACTGACACCACTCAAAAAGTCCCACAGTAAAAGCCTCAGTGGGACTTGTGTGAAGAAAGAGTCCCAGCCATATGTCAGCCCAGACCCCACAGCTCCACACATTACACAGCAAGCCATGCTCTCAGGATACCACATGCCTCCTGGGAGCCACACACTTGTGACCTGCCTGATGCTATGCTTGTGGTCCAGTGCTCTGCCATGGGCCCAATAGTCACGAGCTTCCCCCCTCCCCCTGCCATGTGCTGTGATTATACCTGGACCTGAGTGGAGCAAACACCTGCAGACCTGACACCTGTGGCCACTGCCTCCATAGCCTCACTTAGCAGCCATTGCCACTGTCAGAGGGAGACTCAGGCAAAGCCAAAGATGCAGAAAAAACACAATGCCCATCTCCATGGGGAGGAACTAACTAAGCCCCCTGCCCAAGCTCCCAACAGCAATCAGGGGACAAACCCACTACTCCACACAAAGACCCTCCAGCACTGGCTTAGCCTGTGAAAGCTGTAGAGGAGTGGAATAATGAAGAACAACTGCATTACAGGCTCTCAGTGCATCCATTCCTCTCCAGTGGATCACTATTTTGAAATAGGATACAAATGCACCACCTAGGGACCTTTCCTCCTTCTCACTAAATAGGAGAATTCCCAGCATAGGAGAACATGTATACCACAAACCTATCTTCCCTGAACTGAGAGAAGTTCTTTCAGATGAGAAGAAACCAGCAAAAGAATTCCAGCAACATGATAAAACAAGCTAGTTCAACAGAACAGCCTCAAGGGATCACAACAGACCTATAGCAACAGACCCCAAACCAAAAAAAAAAGAAAATTTCAAAAATGTCAGTAATGGAATTTAGAATATGGATAGCAAATAAGATGAATGAGATTAAAGAAAAATTTGAAAACCAATAGAAAGAAGCCAAAAAAATATTTCAGAACATGAATGAAATAAAATGAAAAAGCCACTAAAGAGGTAGACAACAGAATAAAGGACATAACAAAACTGTAAGAAATGAAAGAGTCATTTAGGGGACTTTAAAATACAACAAAAACCTTCAACAGGGTTGACCAAGCAGAAGAAACAATTGCAGAGCTTGACAACTGGGCTTTTGAACTAACCCAGTTAGTTCGAAGATGAAGAAAAAAGAATAAAGAAGAATGAACAATTAGTCAAAGATATATGGAACTATGTAAAATGAGCCAATATATGAATTATAGGTACCCCTGAGGGAGAAGAAGAAAAGCAAAATGTGTGGAAAACCTAGTCAAGGGAATTATTGAGGAAAACCTCCCTGGTATTGGCAGTTATTCAGGCGTCCAGGTAGAAGAAGGTCATTGAACACCAGGAAGAGTCATAGCAAATAGGACATCTCCAAGACACATAGTCATCAACCTGGCTAACCTGGCTAAAGTCGAAATGAAGGAGAAAATTCTAAAAGCTGCAAAGATGAAAGCAACAGCTAATTTACAAATGAAAACCCATAATAGCAGAATTCTCAACAGAGACCATACAAGCCGGAAGAGATTGGGTCCCCATTTTTAGTCTTTAAAATAGAACTGCCAGTCAAGAATTTTGTATCTTGCAAAACTAAGTTTCATAAATGGTGGAGAAATAAGGACTTTTCCAGACAGGGAAACACTAAGGGAATTTGTCACTACTAGATCTACTCTACAGAAAATGACCAACAATGCACTATATATGGAACAGCACAATACATACCCACCAGTAAAAACACCTGAAATTAAAGATCACAGCTCTTGTAAAACAATAACACAAGAAGGAAAACAAAACAAGAATATATCATCCAACATGATGAACAGAAGGTATCCCACATATTAATACTAACATTGAACATGAATGGTCTTAATGCTTCACTTAAAAGACACAGACCAGCTGAATGGATGAAAAATCATAGTCCATGTGTATGCTATCTCCAAGAAACCCATATAACTCACAAGAACTCAGACAGACTCAAGGTAAAGTGACAGAAAAAAATATTGAACACAAATGAAAACCCAAAGCAAGCAGGTGTAGCCATTGTTATATCACATAAAATTGAAAATAAATCAATAATGGTATTTAAAAAAGACAAGGATGATCATTATATAATGATAAAAGGGGGCAATTCAGCAAGAAGACATAACAATGCTAAATATATATGAACCTAGGAGCTCCCAGATTCATAAAATAAATTCTACTAGATCTAAGGAAAGAAATAAATAGTAGCATCATAATTGACAGGGATTTCAACATTCCACTGACAGCACTGGACAGATCATCGAAGCAGAAAATTGACAAAGAAATACTGGACTTAAATGGGACTCTGGAAAAATGGACATAAAACATATTTACAGAACAATTTACCCCAATATTACATAATGTACATTCTTCTGATCAGCACATGGGAAATTTTTTAAGATTGATTATATCTTAGGCCACAAAACTAGTCTCACCAAATTCAGAAAAATTAAAATCATACCATGTATCTTCTCAGACCACGGTGACTATCGGGGGTTCGCCACGTCCCCAATAAAGATAGGGTCCCCTGGCAGACTGTGTTGCAAGAGATAAAAGAAACAAAGACACAGACACAGAAATAATAGTTAAGAAAGCGGGGAGTTCAGGGGACCACCAGCACTCTGGTGCTAAGGTGGCAGTGACTGAACCCCAGCACTTGCTTTTTATTCTCTTTGTCATATTGCAAAATACAATGATCTCATGTGAAAAAATCATGGGATACAATGATCAAAGGTTTCGGGGCTCCCCCAAAAATCACAAGATGTCTTAGCTAATTTCTTTCTCCTTTCTAGAAGTGAAAAACACATAATTCTTCAGTAGGTAAAACACTTTTGATTAAGGTAAACTGATGTATCCCATGCTCAAGCTATGTATATGGATATCAATCTTTCATGTCAGTAGCTGCGATCCATTTGATCAAGAAACAAGGAAACTACATGCTTCCCACTGGGAGGCTGGTTTTACATTAACTGAGGCATTGTTGAGAGAAAGGGAGAGAAGGAACTTGGCCCAGGGTGCAAACACTATGGAAGCCTTGAGACCCTTCTCCCGGGCTGACATATTGCAATCTACCTCTATAGCCATGAGAAGTTTTCATGTCAGGCCACCTGCGGCTTTTCATGCATGAGACCCCTTAGGCTCTGAGGTTGGGGCATGCTTTGCTGTACTCCCAGATCGCTGATCCCCCAAGAGCAGTTAACATCTGCACTTACTTCAGGCTTCTGCTCAGGCAATTCCTTCACCTCCTATCCTCTCACAGCCTCAGACAGAGCATCCCTAAGTCCCAGTGATCTTAATCCCATCAGGTGACATCAAATTACTAATTAATTCCAAGAGAAAGTCGAATCCACACAAAGGCATGGAAATTAAATAACTTGCTGTTAACCGATACTTGGGTCAATGATGACATTAAGATGGAAATCAAAAGATTCTTCAATCACGCCTGTAAGCTTAGCACTCTGGGAGGCCGGGGCGGGTGGATCGCTCAAGGTCAGGAGTTCAAGACCAGCCTGAGCGAGACCCCATCTCTACTAAAAATAGAAAGAAATTAATTGACCAACTAAAAATATATACAGAAAAAATTAGCGGGGCATGGTGGCGCATGCCTGTAGTCCCAGCTACTTGGGAGGCTGAAGCAGGAAGATCACTTGAGCCCAGGAGACTGAGGTTGCTGTGAGCTAGGCTGACTCCATGGCACTCACTCTAGCCTGGGCCACAAAGTGAGACTCTGTCTCAAAAAAAAAAAAAAAAAAAAAGATTCTTCAAAATGAATGACCAAGGGGATATAAGCTTTCAAAATCTATTGGATACAGCAGAGGCAGTGCTAGAGGGAACGTTCATAACCTATGCTTACATCAAAAAGACAGAAAGATCACAAATTATCAACCTGATGTCACATCCCAAGGAACAGGAAATAGAACAAACCAAATGCAAAGCCAACCAAAGGAAAGAAATAACAAAGCTCAGAGTAGAATTAAATAAAATGGAAACAACAACAATAACAAAAACCAATACAAAGGCTCAATGAAACGAAAAGCTGATTCTTTGAAAAGATATGCAAAATCAATACACTGCTAGCCACATTAACCAGAAATAGAAGAGAAAGGAGTAAAATAACCTCAATCAGAAATAAAAAGGAAGACATTACAACTGATACCACAGAAATACAAGATATCATTCATGAAAACTACCAAAACCTCTACATACACAAATGAAAAAACCTTAAGGACATGGATATATTCCTGGAAACACACAACCTCCCAAGCCTGAAGCAAAAATAAATAGAAATCTTCAACAGAACAATAAAAAGCAGTGAGATTGAGGCATTAATAACAAATATCCCCAGAAGGGGGAATAAAAGCCCTAGACCTGGTAGATTCAGACTCAAATTCTATCAGACCTATACAGAAGAATTGGCATTTACCCTACAGAAATTATTACATAACATTGAGAAGAAGGGAATCCTCCCTAACTCATTCTACAGAGTCAGTATCACCTTGATAACAAAGCCAGGAAAGGATAAAATAACAAAAAACTACAGATCAATATCCCATATGAACATTGATGTAAAAATCCTCAACTAGATATGAGCAAACTGAATTTAACAGCACATCAAAATCAAAATGATAATTTACCATGATCAAGTGGGTTTCATCCCAGAGATGCAAAGATGGTTCAACATACGTAATGAATAAGTGATTTATCACATAAACAGAAAGAATAGCAAAAATCATATGATCATCTAAATAGATGCAGAAAAAGTATTCAATAAAATCCAGTACCCTTTCATGATAAAAACCATCAACAAACTAGGCATAGAAAGAACATACTTCAAAATTATAATAGCCATATAAGACAAATGCACAGCCAACATCATATTGAATGGGAAAAAGAGCAATAGTTTGGAATAGCACTGATATTTTATCTCAATTCAGATTTTGTTTTACTTTGTTCTATTTAACCTCAGTAGGCAACACTGCCACTGGGGGAGCTGATTCAGGGATTACAAAGGAAAACCTTTAAAATTCACTGACTCCTTCATTTAATAAATATTTGTTAATTATTTTTATATGAAAATCACTATTCTGGGCCCATGGAAGATACAAAATTAAATAGACATACATCCTACTTAATATGCATATATTTACGAAAATATAAAAATGAATATTGAAGCCATCAAGGTGCACATAACATGTTTTAAGACTACATTCCTCTAACCCTTCTTAGTGAGAGGCAAAGTTATACAATATATCCAAAATGTAAAAAAAAAAAAATCTTTAGTCTGATGGAGGGCAGGTGGGAGGGGGGAGGAAGTGTAGAGTTACATAATGTGAGCTGTACGCGCCACCTGTGGGTTGGACTCGCTTGAAGCTCTGGCATGTGGGAGGGGAGGGGTGGTTGGGGCAATGTATGTAACCCTAACAATATTTGTACCCCCATTATATGATGAAATAAAAGGAAAAAAATAAATAAATTGACAAAAAAACCACAAATAAATAAACTAAACAATAACAACCCCTCCCAAAAGACTACATTCCAGAGATTACCTCCACCTGGGAAAGGAAAGAGGGCTAACAAAAGCATAGAACATCCTTAGTGAGTTTGATTGATGATTAGGAATATATATGTACACACACACACACACACACATATACATACCTTGGTACACTGGATTTTCTGTTCAATCATAGACCCAGTTTTTGATAAAATTTGATGATAGGCTGTTTTCACAGACATGTCTAATACATTATGTGTGCCCATCAAACTTGTTTATTCCTTCTACCCACTTCCTGTGCTAGTTGCTATTTACAGAGCCTGGACAGAAACCTTGGAAAATGTAGCAAAAAGTTCTTAAAATCAAGACATGACAATTTACTTTTGAAATTAATAAACATCAAAGGTAACAACCCTGTTCATTCATTTTTGCTCAATGCAGGGAGATTTAGCCACTTATTTTAACCTTTTATACAAAGAAGGAACAATTATAATATTATCCAAAAAAATATTTATAGTTGAAATAGCATCGCAATGCATTCTGCGGGGAAATAGCCTGTCAGCACACTGGCAAGGGCAAGCCCTCCACAAATGGGAGCCGTCAGGACTCTGTTTTCAGCACACATCACTGAGTGTGACATTTGAAGTAAACTTAGCAAAATAATCATAATAACAGTGTGTTCAAAAAGGCCTTGTACTGTGTCTAAAAGGCTTTTAAAAACACTGAACAATTATAGCTTTTTTATAATGTATATTATCAAATACACTTTACACTGCCCTAAAATATTATTAGCATATTAGTTATTGCTCCAAGCTTGTGAAAAATTGCACAACAGATTATATAGCTATCTATTCTTTCATTCTGCTATCCATATACACATTGAGGGCCAAAATGCTTTCAAGCATTATCAAATATCCATGCATTTATCTCCCTCAAAACAAAATAGGTAAATGATAAAGAAGTATAAAATGGCAAAATTGAAAAATGGAGACTTGAGTAGTTCTTCATGTGCAAGACTGTCTTTATTTAAAACATATATTTTAAATTAAACTCTTTATTTTAGAATAATTTTATATTTACAGAAAAGTTGCAAAGAATGCAGAAAAATCTTGCATACCCTTCAGCTACTTTCCTCCATGTTAACATCTTATATAGCCGTGTTATATTTATCCAAATTAAGAAATTAATATTGGAACTTTACTATTAACTAAAAACATTATTTGTATTTCAACAGTTTTCATAATAATATACCTTCTCTATTCCAGGATTCAGTCTAGAGTACCACATTGCACTTAGCTTTTATGTCTGCTTAGTCTTCTCTGATCAGTCACAGTTCCTCAGACGTCCCTTGTTTTTCACAGCCTTAGCAGTTTTGAAGAGTCAAGCAGGTGTCCTCATTTTTACAAGCTTCACAGCTTGAAGAGTCAGCTCTGTAGAAGGTGCCTCAATTTAGGAATGTTGGTGTCTTTTGAAGGCGCGGATAAGGTATGAAGAAGAATACTGCAGAAGTGAAGTGTCCTTTTCACATTATATTAGGGGATATATAATATCACCGATGATGCAATGATGTTACACTGCTCACTTGGTTAAGGTAGTGTCTGTCAGTTCTCTCCACTGTGAAGTATTATTTTCCTTATCATACCCATTTTTGAAAGCAAATCATTAATTCCAACATACAAAGCATTTTAAATATGACCATCTTAAGTATTCAAAGAGCCTCACTACTATTGGGCATATAGAGCAGTGTATTCACTACCATTTTTATATTAAAAAAAGAGGAGCAAAGAAACATCCAGAATCTTTGAAAGTTAAGATATTTTACAAAAGCAAGGAAGAACTAAAATTTGAATTATACACTTCTTTTTTTGTCATTGTTAACTTCTCTGGTTTTTGCGACACTTATGTGAGTTTACAGATAACTCAGAAACTCTAAGTGTTCTAGACTGAACATTTCCCATCTAACAGAGTGCCGGGAAGGTCTAAATAAATGAATACTTATGTTATTCATTTGCTCACTTGCTACTAGAGCTGTGATGCAATTGGAGTGGTAAATAAATCTAACTGGGGAGGAAATGAAAAATAATTACACAGAAGAGTATTCTGTACATATATTTTTGTTAGATTATATATTTCAAGAATGCAGTGTATTTACAAGTTGAAACGCCTATGCAAGATGTTTCATGGGTACATTTGCTTTCTCAATCCTCTTGGCAAAATTCTGACAATTTGGTAAAAAATATTACTAAAAAATTATAGAAATTATCGCATACATTTTTCAATTACAGATCATCCAAAGGACCATCCAAAGAATGAGTTATTATATAAGATGGACCACCTTCATTATTAATTAAATTAAATGATTTGATAGTATATCTCATTTTATTCGTCTTTTGTAAAAACTTTTCTATTAAAAAAAAGTTGTTACCAAAATAATTGGTTTACAGTATTGGGTAAAATGCATTAATAATCTATAAGATTTTTGACTCACAATTCTGGCAGCATTACTAAAGAGATACTATGACCTAACTGGTCTCAATGATAATACATGTAACTAATGATGGATCTCTTTTATATATGTATTTTGATAGGTTATAATTATTTATAAACATTGAATGGCAACTGTTCAAACATTTATCAATACCATTATTTAATTAAGTAATAAAACAAAAATCAATGAGAAAGCTTCCAGAAACTTTGTAATCATGGGTCTCTTTGAAAATTAAGACATTAAAATTCTGAAAACATTATTATAATGCAATCTAGTGCTTCATTAAGAAACTCTTTTTGTGCTGGACAGAAGCAAGAGTCTTAGTCAACACATTCTGCTTTATGCAGATCACATCTAAAATATTATGTGTTGACTTTAGAGCATTGAAGGAGGAAAAGATAAAGTAATTGTCAAAGCTGTTTAGTCTATACTCTCCTTTTTCTTTTATTTTTTGACATATAAAAATGAATTTTAATCAATGTTTTACATTTATATTTAACAAAATATATAATGTTTACATTTGGATGAAAATATATCCAAATTTTATACATTTTGTGTACAATTACATTTTTTTCCTTTTATTTCATCATATAGTGGGGGTACAAATATTGTTAGGGTTATATACATTACCCTTACCACCCGTCCCCCCACACGTGCCAGAGCTACAAGCAAGTCCAATCCCCAGGTGGTGCGCATGGCACACATTATATAACTCTACACTTCCACCCCCTCCCGCCTGCGCTCCATCCGACAAAAGATTTTTTTTTTTACATTTTGGATACATTGTATATCTTTGCCTCTCCCTAAGAAGAGTTAGAGGTATGCCCTTCCCCCACACAATGCTTGCCACATCCCTATGATGTGGGTCTTGCCACCCCCCCGAAATCCTGGTGAACACTACCACCATTTGAGCACCATAGTTTAAACAGTCAGTACCAATTTGATGGCGAGTAGATGTCAAGCCCACTTTCCATATTTTGTGTCACCTCACTTTGGATAACCAGCTTAAGCTTAATCCAGGATAGCATAAACGGTGTTAGCTCACTGTCGTTTCTTAGAATTGAGTAATATTCCATTGTGAGCATATACCACATTTTAGTTATCTGCTCCTGAATTCACGGGCACTTGGGTTGTTTCCATGACTGTGCGATAGTGAATTGTGCTGCCATAAACATTCGGGTGCAGATGTCTTTATAATAGAATGACTTATGCTCTTTTGGGTAGATGTCCAACAATGCTATTGCTGGGTCAAATGGTATTTCTATTTCTAGCTGCTTGAGGTATCTCCAGATTCTTTTCCACAAAGGTTGCACTAATTTGCAGTCCCAACAGCAGTGTAAGAGAGTTCCTGTCTCTCCACATCCTCGCCACCATTTGCTGTTTTGGTATTTCTTGATATAGGCCATTCTAACTGAGGTTAGGTGGTATCTCATTGTGGTTTTGATTTGCATTTCTCTGATGATTAGAGATGATGAGCATTTTTTTATATGTTTGCTTGCTGTTATTCTGTCTTCTTTGGAGAAGTTTCTGTTCATTTCTGTTGCCCATTTCTTGATGGGGTTGTTTGATTTTTTCTTGTTAATTCTTTTAAGTTCTAGATAGTTTCTGGTTATTAGGCCTTTATCAGTGATGAAGAGATCAAATATTTTCTCTGTGGGATGTCTATTTGCTCTACTGATAGTTTCCTTGGCTGTGCAGAAACTTTTTAATTTGATCGGATCCCATTTGTTTATTTTTGATGCTGCAGTGATTGCCTTGGGGTTCTTCCTCAAAAATTCTTTGCCTAGACCAATGTCTGATAGGGTTTTCCCAACATCTTCTTCTAGGATTTTTAAGGTATCATGCCTTAGGTTTAAGTCTGTTATCCATCTTGAGTGAATTTTTGTGAGAGGTGAGAGGTAGGGATTCTGCTTCATTCTTCTGCATGTAGCTAGCCAGTTTTCCCAGCACCATTTATTGAAGAGAGATTTTTTCACAATTGTATATTTTTGTTTGCTTTATCAAAGATTAGGTTACCGTAAACTGATGGTTTTATCTCTGGTATTTCAGATCTATTCCAGATATTGATGCTTCTGTTCTTGTGCCCAAAACAGGCTGATTTAACTATTTATTGCTTTATAGTACAGCTTGAAGTCAGGAAGACTGATGCCTCCCAGGTTGTTCTTTTTACGTAAGATTGCTTTGGCTATACGAGGATTTTTCTGGTTCCATACAAAGCGAAGAACTGTCTTTTCTAGATCTGAAAAGAATGCTGATTGTAATTTGAATGGGATTGCATTGATTCTGTAGATCACTTTAGGTAATATTGACATTGTAACGATATTGATTCTACCAATCCATGAACAAGGTAGATTTTTCTGTCTGTTAAAATCATTTCCAATTTCTTCTTTTAGTGTTTCATAGTTCTCCTTGTATAAATCTTTTGTATCTTTGGTTAAGTATACTCCTAGATATTTAATTTTCTTTGGGGCTATAGTAATGGGTATTGCATTTTTGATTTGGGTTTCTGCTTGATGGTTCTTGGCATATATGAATGCTTCTGATTTCTGTATATTGATTTTATAACCTGAAACTTTACCAAATTCATTTATCAAATCTAGGAGTCTCTTGGAAGAGTCCATGGGGTTTTCTAGATATAATATCATATCAATGGCAAAGAGTGAGAGTTTGATTTCATCTGCCCCCACTCGAATGCCCTTAATACCCCTGTCTTGTCTGATTGCTATCACTAGGACTTCAAGCACTATGTTGAATAGGAGAGGAGATAGTGGGTGGGCATCCTTGTCTAGTTCCAGTTCGAAGAGGGAAAGATTTCAATTTTTCCCCATTTAGAAGATATTAGCAGTGGGTTTGTCATAGATGGATTTGATAAATTTAAGGTATGGACCTTCTATGCCTATTTTGTTCAGAGTTTTTTTCATAAAGGTGTGTTGGACTTTGTCACATGCTTCTACTGCATCTATTGACAGAATCATATGGTTTTTGTTCTTGATTTCATTTATGAAGTGAATTACATTTATTGACTTGCGTATGGGGAACCATCCTTGCATCTCTGGAATAAAGCCCACTGGGTCATGGTGAATTATTTTTTTGATGTGTTGCTGAATTCTATTTGCTAAAATTTTATTTAGGATTTTTGTATCTGTATTCATGAGGGATATTGGTCTGTAATTTTCATTTTTTGTTGCGTCCTTTCCTGGCTTTGCTATCAAGGTGATATTGGCTTTGTAGAATGAGTTTGGAAGGATATCTTCCTTCTCAATGGTGTGGAATGGTTTCTGTAGTATAGGTATGAGTTCATCTTTGTATGTTTGGTAGAACTCTGAAGTGTAGCCTTCTGGCCTGGGACTTTTCCGTTTGGGGAGGTTTTTAATTACTGCTCCAATTTCTGAGCTTGAGATTTGTTTGTTTAGGAATTCTGTTACCTCCTGGGTGAACTTAGGGAGGTTGTATGAATCCAGGAATCTGTCCATTTCATCTTCATTCTGTAGTTTTTGTGCATATAGTTTTTATAATAGTCAAATATAATGTTTTGAATTTCTGTGGTGTCTGTTGTGATCTCTCCTTTTTCATTTCTTATTGAGTTTATTAGAGTCCTTTCTCTTTGAGTCCTGGTCAATCTATCAAGAGGGCCATCAATTTTCTTTATCTTTTTGAAGAACCAGCTTCTGGTTTTGTTGATCTTTAGAATAGTTCTCTTGTTCTCGTTCATTAAGCTCTGCTTTGATCTTCGTTATTTCTTTTCTTCTACTAGGATTGGAACTTTATTGCTCTTCTTTTTCCAATTCCTTGAACCTATTCATTAGGTTTTTCAGTATCTAAGCCTTTGTTTTTTGGATGTGAGTGTTAATTGCTATTAGTTTTCCTCTCAGGTAAGCTTTTACTGTATCCCACAGCTTTTGGTAAGAAGTACCACCATTATCATTTTGTTCAAAGAAAGTCTTGATTTCCCTCTGAATTTGTTCCTCAACCCAATAATGTTTCAATAGTAGATTGTTTAGTTTCCATGATTTTGTGAGGCATTTAGTGTTTCTATAGGAATGGAATTGTAATTTTATACCATTAATGTCAGAAATGATACTGGGTATAATTTCTATCTTCTTGAATTTTTTGAGATCTGATTTGTGGCCTAGGATGTGATCAATTTTGGAGTAGGATCCATGGGCTTCTGAGAAGAATGTAAACTCAATTTTATGTGGATGGAATAGAGATCTGTCAGACCTTTTTGATCAATGGCTCTGTTTAGGTCCATTATTTCTTTGCTTATTTTCTATTTGGAGGATCTATCCCGTCATTCAGTGGAGTGTTGAAGTCTCCTGCTACTATGTCATTGTTGTGTAACATTTTGTTAAGATTTGACAAAGTTTGCTTTAAGTAATTGGGTGCTCCTGTATTGGGTGCATAGATATTA
>VBSM01002608.1:65420040-65443563 GCA_008086735.1 Cheirogaleus medius
TTGTAAAAAAAAAAAAATTATAAAACTATAAAACTAAAAAAAATTATAAAACTATAAAATTATATAAAACTATAAATTATATAAAACTATAAAACTATAAAATTATAAAACTATAAATTTTGTTTTAAATATTATCCTGGTTGGATGGACCTTACTTGTTCATTAGATTCAATACATGGTTCCAAGGGTGGGCCTAAATCATATAAGCATCCTTGTGGGCCTCTGTTTCTGTTTGGTGTGAAACTAAAGACAACTCTTAAAATCTTAATTAAACCAAATTCTTAAGCTAATGGGTTTCTAGGGTGAGTTTAACACTAAAGAAGGCATTTTCCTTTAATAATGACTATTCTGATAGGGGTAAGGTGGTATCTCATTGTAATTTTAATTTGCATTTTCCGGAAGATTAGTGATGTTAAGCATTTTTTCATGTTTATTGGTCATTTGACAATAGATGCTGGCATAGATGCAGAGAGAAAGGAGCACTTATACACTGTTGGTGAGACTATAAATTAGTACAACCTCTATGGAAAACAGTATGGAGATTCCTCAAGGAAATAAATGTAGACCTCCAATTCAATCTAGCAATCCCACTGCTAGGTATCTGCTTAAGGGAAAAGAAGTCATTTTATTTAAAAAAAAAAAAAGATATTTGCACTTGAATGTTTATTGCAGCACAATTTACAATTGCAAAGATGTGGAATCAAGCTAAGTGCCCATCAATTTATGAGTGGGAAAGAAAATGTGGTATATGCGTATACACACACACACACACACCATAGAGTACTATTTGGCCCTAAAAAGGAGTGAAACAAGGTCATTCATAGAAACTTGTATGGACCTGAAGACCATTATCCTAAGTGAAATATCTCGAGAATAGAAAACCAAACAGCACATGTTCTCACTAACAAGCGGGAGCTAGACGATGGCTGCACACAGGCACCAGGAGATGTAAAGGACATTGGAAACCCAGAAGAGGGGAGGTTGAGAGGGAGGGTGAGGGATAAAGACTTGCCTATTGTGTGCAGTGAACACTGTTCTGGTGAGGGGCACACCAAAGCCTCGACTTAAGCATTATACAGTGTATCCACGTGACAAAAACATTTGTACCCCCATAATATTTTGAGATAAAAAAATAAAAATAGCATAGTTATCTTGTGTGTGTGTGTGTGTGTGTGTGTGTATAACACACAGACGTAAAAGTAGGCATTTCCAAGACTTTTCATTTGAGATACTTATTTCTTTCTTTCTCAGGCAACTTTCCTTTTGGAAATGATTCTGGAATGAATTCTACTGAAATAAGCTTGATGTTTTGTTTGTTTTTTTTAAGTTCCTTGACAATAATACTAATCTCACTTTCTACAACTTCCTAATAAAACACTTCTCTGGGATATTTCACTTCACTAATTTATGACAGATTTGATGTGAGTGTTAATAATCTATTTGTTATATATTAGAACAGAGGTGTTTTGTTAAACTTTCGGGGGAAAAAAGTTGGTACCATGAAAAGTAGTCAGTAACTTCCTAAATCACTAACTCGAAAAGTCAAAAAATAATTGCAAAGATGTGGAAACAACCCAAGTGCCCACCAATACATGAGTGGATAAATGAAATGTGTACATGTATACCATGGAGTTCTACCCAGCCATAAAAAATAGTAAACTAATACCTCTTGTATTATCCTGGACAGAGCTGGAGCCCATTCTTCTAAGTGAAGTATCACAAGAATAGAAAAACAGATACCACATGTACTTAACATTAAATTGGTACTAATTGATCACTTATGTGCACATATGGGAAGTAACATTCACAGGATGTTGGCCAGGTGGGGTGAGGAGGAGAGGAAGAGTGAATTTACATCTAACCTAATGGATGGGGATGCAGCGCGAGCTGTCTTGGGGATGGGCATGGTTGTAGCTCTGACTCAGGTGGTACAAAGGCAATTTATGTAACCAAAGTGTTTGTACCCCCATAATACTCTGAAATAAAAAGAAAAGAGGATTTCTGTGAGTGTGATGCATAGATATATCAGGTTAATTTAAATAACACAGTGAATCTTATTTGGTGAGAAAGGTCTAATGTGGTTTAATGCCACCTCGAGATAATCATATATTGATCCAAGAGCTCCCACTAATCCTGGTGAGGTCCCTAACTGGTAGCCTTAACTTCTCAACTTTTCACTGCTTAAATTTGTGTGAACTTCAAAGTCCCTCAGGTAATTGCTTTTCTTTCTAAACCAAATTCATTGCAGTAAACACTCTGTGACAGCACTGAAGAAACAGGAAGTGTGACAGGAAACAAATATTTATCTAGTTCCTAGCTTGCTCTAGGCTGTAGTGTAGGCACAGAGTTTTAGAACAGCCTTTGCAAGGTGAATACAGACTTCAGCTCTAAGAATATGGTCGTGAATGAACACATATTTATTCACTTTAAATTGGCATTGATGCTTTATGCTATTTGTTTTTAAATAGTTATAATGATCTCTTCTTAATAAAATAATCACATTGGCAATTTATTATGTCATCTGTTCTCAAGGTTACTTCTTAACACACATTTATTCAGATAAAATATAATTTGTTTCCTGATCTAAACTTGATGTCCTACAAGTTACACTCTATTTACAGTCTTGTCAAAATTTCCATCTTCACAACATGTTGCATGACAAGACAATGAGAGTGAGAGAAACCATTGTGAATGTCTATTTCCTAAAGAGATTATGAGTAAACTCTTTAAATCAGGACGCATATGTTCTTCCTTATTTCCTCAAAACCTGATTGGGTTCCTAGCACAAAGTAGATTCTCGTCAAGTCTTATTAATGAATACAAAAGGAATAATTCCTATTTCCATTTTATTTTATACATGCAAATGATTAGAAGTGCCCATTTTTGTGGCTTTTTAAATTCTCTCCCAACTCTTAACTCGTAATTGGTAGGACTGTACCTTAAAATCTGCTTGTTCTTTTACGGCAGTAGTGGAAGTAGTAGTAGCATTAATACCAGAAGGGAAATGAGTCTTTCTCTGGGAAAATGACAAGGCTGTATATTTGTTGGCAAGTGAATAAGTGGGAAAAAAGGTGACAGAAACCAAGAGGGAGAGAGCATATAAAACAAGCATGCAAAAGCTTAGACTCCATCGTTTATGTTCAGCCAGCAACTGAGTCTCTAATCGTGAAAACAAAAGCCAAAATGTCATGTTGGATTGAAAGAGCGGCCTTTGGTCAGCAGCCTTTTATAGAGCAACTGTGGCAGTTGCTGCTTGTGCAGACTTCTTGCTAGTAACCAAAGATTAGTGAGTTGCATTAACATGACTATATTTTTTAATTTGAGCAAAAGACATATCTTGACTATTGGAGTATTGTTGCAGCTGGACTTTTCTTCTAGTGTAACCACATGAGAAAGGCAGAGTGGCAATCTCGTCTACCTCAAATTGCTGACACATTTTTGCTACTTTATTAACTCTATATGCTACTCGGAAATGATTTCACTGGTTTGCAGTTGTAATACGACTTAACTTACTTTATTAATTATCTTTACTCCCTTCTTGAATTTCTTAAGAGTCAGTGATTGTTTTGAATATATTGACTGTTGATTCTCCAAAAAACACCAGAAAAATCTACTGATCAAGTAAGAGTAAGTTTATTAGACCTATTGCAGTAATGAAGAGTGCTATTTTGACAAAATCTTACTGGTGTCTTACAAAGGACAAATAAGAAAGGGAATTACAAGGTGTTAGAGTCTTGACTGGATGATTTTAAGGAGGGTTTTGAAAAGTAGAGCAATCAACTGTCTTGATCTGTGTAAGACTGAGGGTTTTCCCAGGATGCAGAACTTTAGGTGCTAAAACGTAAAGTCTTGAGGAAACCAGGACAGTTGTTCACCTTAGGTTGGGAATGGGCAGAGATTATAAGAACAGCATAATAAATTTGGATTGGTGGAAATTGTGAGGTGTGTGAAATGAGTTTCCATCATCAAGCAAATGATTTTGATAATTCAAATGGTTAGTAGGTTTAGTTTCATTTGCAGAAACAAGTATATTCTAGAGCAGGCAGCATGTTATTTTTGCTTGGTCTCAATGTTGTTTTATATATGATCAAGAAAGTTTGCCTAGTCCCAATATTATTATACTAAAAACAGGGAAGGGGAATTACGTTGATTTCCATTCTAAAGACTGAAAATAATCTGTTTGAATGTGACTAGATTCCAGGTTTAGTTTAGTTTGTTAAACGTTTTGCAGAGTAAAGAGCAAACATTTAAAATTCTTTTTTCATTGTTCTTGCATTTTTAAACTTAATTTTTAAACTTAATTAAATTAATAATAATATCATCTTCAAAAGAAAAATTCTCTGTCTTGGTAGAGGTGGTGTTTATATGACTGAATCATTTGCGTAAACTCAAATAACTGTACACTGAATAAAGGAAATTTTACCATATGCCAATACAAAAGTGAATAAAAAATGAAAGTGTCCCATTATGATCTAATCTGTAGCATTATGAAAGTGAGAAGGAAAAAAGGTAACATTTCTGAATCCCTAATATGCCCCAACATTGTTTTTAAAATACTTGCTAATCAATTATGCAGGGGCTCATTATTATGTCCATTTCAAATATGAGGAAATGGAGACTCAAAGAACTAAAGTAAATTACCAAAGTCCACCAGACAGTGGACATACAGGATTGTAATCTAGTTCTATCTGAATCAACAGGGGTGTTATTTCCAAAGCACATCACTGTAATAATGTGAATGGCCACTTTCCCTGCATTCCAACCTTTCTCTCACTTCGTGACACTGCAAAGATAAGCTGAAAAATTATAGCAAAAACATCTCTAGGAAAAGTTAATTATATTCAGAGGAGCCTTATATAGCTGATGTCATATGTAAACAAAGTCCTCAAAATTTGCAGATAAACTTGATGTTTTAATCTATGAATCTATCATCATAGTTGTATAAGACTATGGCAAATTTTGATTGTATACTAAAAAAACCCATAGGTTTATGGTACCCATAAAATAAATCTTTTTTTTTTCCATAAAATCAAGGTAGAACTAAATGGCTATGTTACATAAACCTTTAAGAAGGGAAGTAAATAGAAAAAGTGCCTTACGGTCTTTCTATTGTTCTAAAGGACAATAGAAATAGATGTAGATATAGGGTTATATTAGACTTACTGAGAAAGAATGGCCAGTATTAGAATGAAATTTAGGAGGCAGTGCCAATAAAGCCAAGGCAGTGGAGATTCAAGAAGAGAGGCAGTGAGTTAAGGACTCAGAATCATCCATTGGTCTTGTCATGGAGAGTCTACAGTTGGGCCATATCATCTGAATCTGAAGGAAGGATGTTAGAATGGACATGTGATGTTAGAATGTTAGAAAGATGTCAGCAGCAGACACAGAAGTATTTGAAGATGGATGAGTCATGGAATTGTAGGTCACACTTGATGGTTCTACATTCACATCTATTTGTATGCTGAGGGGTGGAGATTTGGCGAGAACAGCATAGATTTTGCACATTCTTGGTAAGGAATGGGATTAGAACCAATAAAAGGACTGTTTAATAAAAATCAAGGATCCACTTACTAGTAACTACCATTTGTCTGTTATTCACATGCATGATTATATGATTTTCTTTGGCTGTGCTTGGGCAAAAGACTGGGAAAGGCAGCTTGTGGGACTAAGTCAAAGTTCTTCCTTATGACTATGCTATACACAGGAACAGGCATGTAACAGTGCGAGTGTTTGGTGAGGAACGCTTCATCGTATTCAGTCATGCACTGAAATATGTGAAACAGAAAGAACGGCTGAGATTAGGAGAAAGTAGAGAAAGGATGGTATAGTACTTAATGTAATATAAAATATAGAGTTGAATTTAGGTCAAAGGAGAGCTGGAAATATATGAAGTGATAAAAGAAAAAAATCTTGGAATTTAAGACTCTTTGCTATGATGTAATCATATGTAAACAAATGTATTCATCTATTTAATAACTAAACATCTAATATGTATCAGATACTATGCTAATTGTGGAAGATATAGCATTTAACCACAGAGAAACTGCCCCTGGACTCAAGGGGCAAACTTATTCTGTAGGGAATTCTGGTAGCAACCACGATGAGGCAATTACCAGAGGGAGGCTCTGCGTGTGAACAGCTACAGTAGAGCGGAGCTAATTGAGAGTGAATGTTCAGCGACTCATCCCATGCACATAGCAGTGACAAGGAATGAAGACAGGAGTACTGAGCCAGCTGCCCAAAATATACGGTGTGTCCAAGTGAGAAATACAGGAGGGTGGTGTGCTGTGTAGCCCAGGAATAGGATCTCAGAAATGTAGGGATTTTAGCGTGAGACATGAATAATTATCTAAAAAGAAGCAATGATGTTAAGCAAGAAGACTACCACTCTAGTCCCAACCTGACCCTTGAGGTAACTAGGGTGTAGAAGGCTGAGAAGCCACTTCTGTAGAAAATTAAAAAGTAATGTTTAGTGAAGGCAAGGAAGGACATGAAACATTCAGTGAAGTGAATAAACATGGCAGGAAAGAAGACTGTGGGAAAGTAGAAAGCAGCACGCCATAACGACAATGTTCTTTGTCTTCCATAAACTGAGAGGTGCTGGACTTTTTCCCACTATCTTATATTTTCAGTATTAAACTATGTGAGGATATCTCGCTGACAGTTTTATTAGTCAATTCTGAATTGACTTCTCTGTGAGGGGGAATTTTCTTCTTAAAAATATTTTGTATATCTCTACCAAAATTCCTGTCAAGAACATTTTTAACATTTAACAAATAAAAATAGAATTAAAGGTCTGAACTGTTTAGGAGCCTAGGTGATATTTACAACTTTGTGATGAAGCATGATTAATTTAGGCATAACAAAAGTTACCTTTGACCTTTTGAATAGTTTACCATGTCTTTGTCTTTTTCAAAATGGCAACCCATTTTTTACTCCAAAAGTCTGCTGGGGCAGCGCTATCCACTGTGTGATACACTCCACCTTGTTCGGACAAGTTTAGACCATTATGTGTTTTTAACTGCAAGGCACTATAGTGACCAACTAAAATTAAAATATCATGAAAATTTATCTCAAATTGAGGCCATATCCCACAATAATTTTAGGAAAACAAGCAGTTTGATGTGGATGGTATTTTCTTTTCTAGATTTTTATTCTAGAACAAAGCTAATTTGTACGGGGGTGCTATAGACTCAATGTTTACGCCCTTCCCCCAATTCGTATGTTGAAACCTCGTCACCAGTATGATGAGGAGGTATGACGTGGGGACCGCATGTGAAGTTGCACTGAGAAGATGACCTTCTATGTGCCAGGAAGCAGACCTTCACCAGACACCAAAGCTGCCAGCATTTAGTCTTGGACACCCCAGCCTCCATAAACGTAGGAAATACATTTCTTTGCTTTTTTTGTTTTTTAGAGACAAGATCTTGCTCTGCTGCCCAGGTTGGAGTGCAGTGGCATGATCATAGCTCACTGCAGCCTCAAACTCCTGGGCGCAAATGATCCTCCTGCCTCAGCACGCCAAGTAGCTGGGATGCACTACTATACTTGGCTAATGAGAAATCAGTTTCTGCTGCTTATAAGATACCAAGTCTATGGTATTCTGCCAGAACAGCCCGAATGGACTAAGGAGACATAAGTGAACGCATCTGAGAAAAAATCTACTAGTTATTTTAAATTAAATACAATCACATTTCAGTTTAAATCATATAATAGGTGCATTTAAAAAAGTTGTTTTATAAATTATGGCTAAAACGAATCTTTGTTATAGCATAGCAGTTAGGTGTAGTACTTAGGAGAACATACAAGGAGACACACTGCTGTTAGTTAGAGTCTCAGCTTTCTTACCAGGTGTGTGCCTTATTCAACATCATTATTTCCAGTCTGTTCCTCTGGTAAATCTATTTGATACCTCTACCTACAGTTTCCTTTGCTATCAAATCATGGTGATAGTGCCAACCTCATGAATCTCTTATGAGGTTTAAATGGCTTATTTCTAATAGAATATTCAGCATACCATTTAGTACCTCCTGAGAGCTGTAACAATAATACTATACATATATATGCACAAATATTTGATTTTAATATATAAAGCACTTTAAAACTTTCAGAATTAAAAACCCACCTCTTTCCAAAAAGTACATAATAAGTATATGTAAAGAAATAAAGAAAGGAATCAACTTTTAATTGTTTGACACATGCAAAGCATATATGTTATATTGTTTAATCTTTGGAGTAGTCTTTTACGTACGATCATTTTATTTAAAAATTAGAAAACTGAGGGTGAGTGTTTAAGTACTTTTTCCAAGGCCACATGCTAGTAAGAATGCCTAGATAGAATCCAAATCATGATATTAAAGACACTAAATGTATGTACTTTTAGTACATACATTTTAGCCATTTGTACTTTACCACATTAACAAACCTTGGATGTATAAAAGGAACATTTAAAAATAGCATTTATTGAACATCAATTAGGTAAAATATAGAGTTTCTTGTTCAGTTCCCATTTCATTTCAGGATTTCTACAATACTGGAGATAATCATAAAGAAGAAAGGTTTCTTTCCTATGCTCCAGTTAACCTACTAACAGTGGTATTCTTCAGAGTTTTCCCTTTTCTGTTCCCCAGACCTGCAGTTCTAGTCAGGTCAGGGAAGAAAGATATAGTGGAAACTGCTTGCTCTCCTGTTTCATTTTTGCCTTCAGGGTGAAGTAAAAATATGCTTACAGAAATCAGTTGCTGAATGGATGGGACACATTGAAAGAAATTCTTATTAAGAGAAAAAGACTCTTTCTCCTCCCTGTGGAGCTGGGGTGGCCCCTATGACTTGGTGTGAACAATGGGACATTAGGAAGCAGGACTCAGGCAGAGTAAAGAAAAGTGCCTGCAGATTGGCGCTTTCCCTCTCTTGCTGCTGGGAACATTTCTGCCAGCACGTGCATAAATAAACCTGGACTAGCTTCCTGAAGGCTGAAAGATCACAAGAAGAGAGGCTATGCCTAGCCAGCTCAGCTGAGATCCTGTGGACCAAACACTTGTCAACTACCAGACATGTGAGTGAGGCCTTTCTAGACCAAGCCAGCCCAGAATGGAAGAAATGCGAAGTCGACCCACAGAATTAAAGGAAATAATAAATGTCTGTTGTGTTAGCCACTAAGTTTTGAAGTGGTCTGTCACAAAGCAAAAGCTTTACGAAACATTGGACATGTATGAGCAGAAACTTTGCAAGGCACTTTGGGGGGTTCAGAGATGAGTAAGTCCTTGTCACTACCTTAGTTTAACTAGTTTTAAGGAGGTTGTAATTGACAAAGTCAAGATATAAATATGTCATGAAATGTGTCATAAAAACAAATGATTGAATAACACTGCAGTCTAATATTAGAAAAGAGATCACAGTAAAACAAGCTAAAATTTACCTTGGTGTTAGGGAGCTATGGACAACCTTTCTTTTCACCACTATCAAAATAAATAGAAGTAAAGGAGGATGTTTACAAAGGATTTGGGGAGTAAATTTTAGAGATATAAACAATCTTAGTCTAATTCTCACATTTCATGGATGAGAAAGCAGAAAGTCAGGATAGTCATGGCAATGTAGGACCCTCACCCACCCACAGCTTAGATTTCTGTATACAAGGTCTGTCCGGAAAGTATCCAGCCATCGTTAATGTTAATACAATGAGATCAATGTAAACTGGCAGCCAAGGAGAGTGGACCGGGATGCACATGCGTGAACAATGACTTCACTGTGCTAGTCGGTGGGCGCTGGACGCTGTTGCGTGAGCACGCGCGCTGTGTGGCCATCGCATTCTAAATGACCGAGCGAGTAGAGCAACGAATCTGCATCCAAATTTGCGTTAAGTTAGAACATTCCTCCGTGGAAACTATTTGGATGATTTAGGAGGCTTTCAGGGACGATGCCACGAGGGCAGTGCAAATAAAAGTGTGGCACAAACGTGTCAAAGATGGTTGAGAATCCGTTGAAAGTGATCCACCTTCTGGAAGGCCTGCAACAAGCAGAACACCTGAGCATGTTGAACACATACAGGTCAGGTTGAGAGTCTCTGGGAGAGCTGTGTGAGGTCCCAACGTGCCGACTTTGAAGGGGACTGAGTTGTCATGGTCCTATGTACAGTGTTTCCTGCATCTTGTATCTTCTTCAATACATGCCTCTATTTTTCATATTGTCTGGCTGGATACTTTTCAGAGAAACCTCGTATGACAATAGTCCACCCTTCTCAGATCTAATCATAAGGGTACCATTAGATGACTGCCTTTGGATGAAAGAAGAGACCTTTCTCTTTTTTTCTACTCCTGAGTTCTTGAAAGTGCAATTAATCCACTCCTCATTCACTTATTCATTCATTCATCCTATTCAAATTCTTTACCATGAATTACAAAATCTTACATAATCCATTCCTGCTCTCCTCAGCCACCTCATCTCTTGTTACTCTCTCAGAATATTTGCATTTAATACTTGCTCTTTACTTGGTCTGGAGCACATTCTAGTTCCCAATCTTTTGCTTGGGTACATCCCAGAGGCTGATTTACTATGAAGCTAATGGTCCTTAAAATACAGGGCTCCACATATACACAGGCTTCTTTCAAGGACGTGGTTCCCAACCTTTCTGGCACCAGGGACCAGTTTCATGGAAGACAATTTTTCCACTGACGGGGAGATGGGGGGGAATGGAGCTCAGGAAGTGAGGAATGTGGCCTGGTTCCTAACAGGCCACACCAGCCTGGGAGTTGGGGACTGTAGTTTCAAGGAATTGTATATAATATTGGATTTACAATTCTGTCTTCTTGTTTATAAAATGGTCTTCAAGAACTGGTGAGGAAAATAGCTGACATTATTGCTGTGCCGACCATTTGGTGTCCCAGCCTAGGAGAGATAAGAATCTAGAAGGTCAGCATGGTCAGGCGCCATGGTAAACATGGAATTTAAAGGTAGGAGTATGTGAAACAGAGATTTAGCCACTCTGCTGCCTCTTCTGGGTACAGTGTTCTGACCACTAATTCTATGCTGTTAAACCTAAAACTATTTCTTTTATTGTTTTGTATGTGTTCAATTTTTAATTAAAATATTTTCACAACAATAAGTTAAAAAACCTAAAGCATATATTTCATGACAAAAGGAATACACTATTTTTGTTTCTTAAGAAAGTTGATACTCTGTGTTTAACTTAAAATGTTTGTGGATATTTACCACCTACCAAGGGCAAAATAGTGATAACATCAACAATATAAAACCCAGAAAATACAAATTTGCTTAAGAAAGTTGGCCATTTTAAAATCTATCAGTTATTTTAGAACTGTGATCAAAGACAATGATTTAACAAATGTAGCTGCAAAAGTTTATTTACATATCACTTGCAAACCATGACTTTTCATTTATATTTAACAATCCTTCTTCATCTATATTAATTTTTGCTAATTATTATTTCAGATTTCTTGTGTAAGTACAAAGAGTGAAGTGATGGCTATTAATGCATTAGCAAAAGGGGAATTACTCCATTATGCCATTTTTATCTAGATAATATCAGCTGCTGAAATAGAAATTAGTTAAGTCTAATAATGATTCAATATTTTCATCCAACTCATGAAAGAAAATAAAGCTTCCAGAAGTTAATTCTATCAAAAGTGACATTATTGAAAGAGATATTATCAATTTATTCAAAAGTAAAATGGAGTTAAAATAATTTCATTCATACTGATAATATGAATAATGATTTTGGTGGCTCAGGGCCTCATAGTAAAAGGCAATATTCTTAATGAGTAAAAATATCTGTGGAATAGAAAGGTATGTAAAAGTGGTTCTGGTGCACTTACAATTCACAATGTACGTAAAAAAATCTGAAATGTTCTGCCAATGTATATCAAAGCAAAAATAAATAAATAAAACAGTCAAGTAATTCTCTGTCCATATATAGTACTTGCTCTTTATATATATATACATATATATATATGTATAAAAGTAACAATACACACCCCCATATATATGTGTGTGCATGGAGGGGTATGTGTGTTTGTGTGTGTGTATACATACACACCCCTGCTACACACACACAGAAGCAGTCCCCATGTTACAGATGGCCCAACTTATAGCGTTCTGTCTTTACAAATGGGTTCCCAAGCCTCCCATAAGGGTAATTTATAATTAAATAATTAAATCAATATTTGGGGAACTAGTTTCTTCTGTGCACGTAAACAAACTTTCATGGCATAAGCCATCCACTGGTGCAGCACCTTTATGCTAGCAATAGTCTCATAGATAGATGGAGAACCAACTGATAGAAACACAAGAACAAAAAGAATCAGAAGATTTAGAGCCAAGAAAGCTTAAAACAAAAGAATGAGCTGAAGTCTTTCATCTCATTGAAGCAGAATTTGCTAAGCTTGAGGAGTGAGATCCTAGCACTGAGAGGTTTACACAGGTTTACTGTGCAGTTAGTGAGAACATCGGTGCTACAAGGCCATTTATATCGAAAAAAAGGAACAGGCTGTGCAAACAACCCTAGATATCTTTTATAAGAAACCAACTTCAGTGCTAAGCTCCCCGCCTCCAGCAACAGAATCTAATCCTGATTCCCCAGCACGGGCTCCATCCTCCCCAGAACCATCTCCATCATCATCTTCTGATCAATGTTAGCTACTTGCTTGTCACAGAAATGCCCCTTCTAGTAAGCAAGACATTGATGCAATATTAGGTGAGTGCTAACCTTTAATATTCTATTTTGAAATTTCTCCTATTCCCTATCTAAACTTTTCGTATGAGGTTGATTTTATATTGTTTGTCTGAATTAAAAGAAAGGAGCATAATAGTTTCTGTAACTTACTATTACAGTATGGAATTATTATTATTACTATTACTACAGTATTACAGTATATTATTATCACATATGAGTCATTATAGTATTGTTGTTGTTATTATTATTATTACCATATATGTGCTGTTCATCAAGGATCCAAGTTACATATAAATCAGACCTAAAGATGTTCTCAGGAACATATCTCATCTATGACCCAGGGATTGCCTGTGTATGTATATATATATAAATAAAGAGAGAGAGAGAGACAGCAACAGACAGAAAGAAAGAAACTGGGTTTCAAGTTGTTTTCAATTTTATGAATAAAAACAAATATTTTAGTGTGACAATTTGTTTTTCTCCTTTTGCTACCTATAATCAGATAGATTTTTAGAAATGCTGAGCCTTTGAAGAACCATTTTAATATAAATGTTCTACAGTAGTATAGACAATTACTGGGAAATAGTTTGTGTTCCACTTCTTTTAATCAGTTAAAAATCTTTAATAAATGTATTCAACGAATGGAGCACCAAAAAACTCAAGATTTATCAAATTGAGGAATGGAAAAAAAAATCTTACAAACAGATTTATACCTGAAGAAGCAAGCAAAAACTAAAGGAATTATATCATGAGAATTCAAATAATGTATAGATTCATTTTTTTTCCCAAGAGAGACCAACAGATTTTAATGGTGAATGAACAGTTCATTAATATGGTTTCAGATTACACATCACATCACAACTAATCTTTAAGAAAATGCCACTGGGAGAGTTTTGATGTGGTATTAAAGAACATCCACAATTATCTGAAAAGGCTATTAAAATTCTCTCTGTTTTCAATTATGTATCTGTGGGAGGCCAGAGTTTTTTCACATACTTCAATCAAAACAACATAGTGCAACAGATTGAATGCATATGCTAATATGAGAATTTAGCTGTCTTCTATTAAGTCAGACTTTTTCTATTTTTATTTTTATTTCAGGGTATTATGAGGGTACAAATATTTGGTTACATTTTATGTCTTTGCCTCACCCAAGCAAGGACTAGAGGCATGCCTTTCCTCTCTATAATGCTTACCACATCCTTTAGTTGTCGGTTTACCCCTATAACCTCCTAAGCCCTGGAAAATATTACTATTGTGTGAGCACCATAGTGTTGATCAGTCAGTGCCAATTTTATGGCGAGTACATGTGGAGTCTATTCTTCCATTCTTGTGTTACCTCACTTCGGATAATGAGCTGAATCTCCATCCAGGAAAATACAAGAAGTGCTAGATCACTGCCATTTCTTATTATTGAGTAGTATTCCATTGTATACATATACCAAATTTTAATAATCCACTCATGAATTGAGGGGCATTTGAGTTGTTTCCACATCCTTGAAATAGTGAATTGTGCTGCCATAAACATTTGGGTGCAGATGCCTTTATTACTTTTGCTCTTTTGGGTAGGCCTAATAGTGCTATTGTTGGATCGAATGGTATTTCTATTTTTAACTCTTTGAGGTATTTCCAAATTCTTTTCCACAAAGGTTGCACTAATTTGCAGTCCCACCAGCAGTATAAGAGTGTTCCTGTCTCTCCACATCCTCACCAGCATTTGTTGTTTGGGGATTTTTTGATAGAGGCCAATGTCACTGAGTGATATCTCATTGTGGTTTTGATTTGCATTTCTCTAATGGCTAGAGATATTGAGCATTTTTTATATGCTTGCTGGCCATTATTCTGTGTTCTTTTTAAAAGCTTCTGTTCATTTCCTTTGCCCATTTATTAATGGGGTTGTTTGATTTTTTTTCTTACTGATTTTTTTAAAGTTCTAGATAGATTCTAGATTCAATTTTGAAGTTATCTAACAGTCCTTTGGAATATCTCCACTTATGAGTAGAATATGTTATGAAACTCCTATTTGTAGCTGCATAAGTTGATATTCTGGAGTAGATTCAAATTTAGAAGCCCTATGTTTTTTAGCATCTAAATTTGGTGAAACAGTAAAAGAAAATTGGTGAGTTTCTCTTATCCATAATATCATTAAACTTATTGAGGTAAAATATTTTAAAAATCACATAAAATTATTTTTAATGCCTTACTTCACTCACAAAACTGTCTAGGTATGGTCACCCCATGTATAAAGTAGTGGGAGGTTGCCTGGGTGCTTCCAGTAGTGTGATGTGAGGTGATATTCTTCAAGGCACTGGTTTAGGCACTGGGAATAGAAAAATGAATAAAAAATGGCTCTGCCTTCAGGCTCTCACAGTCCAATGGAGCAAAATGTATTCACTAACTACTTAGTGTTATGGGTTCTGTGTTGGAGATGTACACAAAGCTGGTGAGAGAGAATGGCGTATAACAACTAGAAGTGATATTGAAAATATTTTGGTAATTTGATTGTAGAGTGGAATGTAGAGCTTTTAGAAAGTTGACCAACCAATAATGTATGTCTGAAAGAAGTTGTTCTGTGGTATCAAAGAGAAGTTAGACTACAGGGAGTTAAATAAAACCATGGGTTTGTGCATGTGACTTTTATTATTTTGATGTAAGTTCCTTTTATTTGTAGTTTTTTGAGAATTTTTATGATGAGGGGACTTTGAATTTTATCAAATGCATATTATACATCTATTATTGAGATGATCATATAGTTTTTGTTCTTCATTCTGTTGATGTCATGTATCATATTTATTAATTTTCACATGTCAAACCATCCTTGCATCCTTGGTATGAATCCCACCTGGTCATGGTATATTATCTTTTTGATGTGCTATTAGATTTAGTTGCCTCTAATATCTGGAACAAGATAAGGATGCCCACTTTCACCACTCTTATTCAACATAGTACTGGAAGTCCTAGACAGAGCAATCAGGCAAGAGAAAGAAATAAAGGGCATCCAAATTGGAAAAGACAAAATCAAATGGTCCCTCTTTAATGATGACATAATCTAGAAAAATCTGATATAGAAAATCCTAAAGAAGCCATCAAAACTCCTATATTTGACAAATAAATTCAGTAACAGTACAGGACACAAAATCAACATAAAAATCAGTAGAATTTCTATACATCAATAATAAACTGAGAAAGAAATCAAGAAAGTAATTCCATTTAAAATAGCTACAAAATATTAAAATATCTAGGAATAAATTTAACCAAGGAGTTGAAAGATTACTACAAGGAAAACTACAAAAAATGATGAAAGAAATTGAGGAGGACACAAACAAATGGAAGACATCCCATGCTCACAGATCAGAAGATTGCCCAAAGTAATCAACAGACTCAATGCAATCCCTATCAAAATACTGATGTCATTTTTCACAGAACTGGAAAAAGCAATCATAAAGTTCATATACAACTATAAAAGAGTCTGAATAGCCAAAGCAATGATAAGAAAAATAAATTAAATAAATAAATAAACAAAGCTGGATACATCACATTACCTGACTTCAAATTATACTATTATACAAGGCTGTAGTAACCAAAACAGTATAGAAATGATATAAAAATATACATATAGATCAATGGAATGAAATAGAGAGCCAAGAAATAAAGCCACATATTTATACCAACTTATTCTTGACAAAACAAACAAGAGCATACATTAGGAATAGGACATTCTACTCAATAACTGGTTCTGGGAAAATTGGATTGCCATAGCCAGAAGAATGAAACTGGATCCCTATTTCTCACTATATACAAAAATAAACCTAGATACATTATAGACATAAATGTAAGACCTAAAACTTTAAAACTACTGCAAGAAAAGCTAGAGAAAATTCTTCTGGACATTGGTCTAGACAAAGAATTCATGACTAAGACCTCAAAAGCACAGGTAACAAAAACAAAAGTACAAAAATGGGACTGAGTTAAACTAAAAAGATTCTGCACAACAATGGAAATAATCAACAAGTAAACAGACAACATGCAGAGAAGGAGAAAGTATTTGCAAACTATGTATCTGATAGAGGATTAATATCCAGAATTTATAAGAAACTAAAACAACACAACAAAAATGATACAATTGAAAAGTGGACAAAGGATACAAATGAAGATTTTTCAAAGAAGACATACAAATGACTAACTGGCATATAAAATGTTCAACATCACTAATCATCAGAGAAATGTAAATTAAAACTACAGATATCATCTTATACCAATCAAATGGCTATTATTAAAGAAGTGACAGATGCTGGTAAGGATGTGGAGAAAAGGGAACTCTTATACACTGTTGCTGGGAATGTAATTTAGTACAACCACTATAGAAAACAAAAGTGGAAATGTCTCAAAAAATGGAAATTTCTCAAAAAGCTAAAAATAGAGCTAAAATATGATCCAGCAATCCCACTACTGGTATTTACCCAAAGGAAAAGACATCTGTATATCAAAGTGATACCTGCCCTGACATGTTTATTGCAGCACGATTCATAATAGCAAAGTTATGAAATCAACCTAAGTCCATTGACAGAAGAATGGATAAAGAAAATGTGGAATATATATACAATGGAATACCACTCGGCTATAAAAAATGAAATCATGTCATTTGCAGCAACATGGATGGAACTGGAGGACATTTTGTTAAGTCAAATAAGGCAGGCACAGCAAGACAAATATCACATGTTCTCACTAACATGTGGGAGCTAAAAAAATTGATCTCATGGAAATAGAGAATAGAATGATAGATACCAGAGGCTGAGAAGGGTATGTCGGTAGGACAGGGGGGATAAAGAAAGGTTGGTTAGTGGGTACAAAAATAAGGTTAGATAGAACAAATAAGCCCTAGTATTAGATAGTAGAATAGGATATCTATAGTTAGCACAATAGTATTGTATATTTCAAAGTGGCTGGAAAAGAGAACGTGAAATAATACCAACAAATAGAAAGGACAGATACTTTAGGTGATGGATACCCCAAATACCTGAACTAGAACATTACACATTCTATGCATGTAACAAATACATGTACCCCATAAATATGTAAAGTAAAACTAAAATGAAAACAAAATCAAAACTAAAAACAAAACTAAACTATTGCAATAGGAAAGATTGAACTCAACTTGCTCTGGAATAATAAGGCAGAAGAGTTTTTAAGCTCTGGTGTGAGCTAGTGGAAAAGTATGAGAGACTGTTGAGGGAGAAGTTGGTAAATGTGATTAGGACATCTGTGTTTGTCAATTGTGCTTTTCAAAGTAGGTTCCTACTCTCCCACAGAGACTGGGAGAGAGGGGCACTATCTTTCTTGATAACCACATTCCAAAGGGATGCCTCTCAGGTCCCTGAGGAAGACATTCCTGGGGTGTAAAACTGGCAAGAGTATAAGAGATTTATAACCCAAAGGGGAAGAAAATTTACAATTGCAAGTTTTCTAAAGTAAATGCTCTAAGAAAAGGGAGGTTAGGGGCTTATAGTCATGAAGACATCTGTCTAAGTTTCAGTCGAGCCCAGGGGAACCATAAGGCCATCTTTGTCAGTGGCTCTGTGAGCATCCCTGCTTATGTGACACTGTGACACCAAGTTAGAGGAACATAAGGAAAACTCACTTACCTGTAGTCTCTCTCCACTACTTCTCTTAGCTGGGGCAGTTTATTCTTGTTTATCAGTAGTGCATATGGTCATTTAAAGCCTGGTCATAGGACTTAAAGTTTCAGTTTGAATAAATAAATACTTTTAGTGCTGCTACATAGCCATCTTGAGAATAGTCTCTCCCCTTGGACAGAAGATTTCAGGGTTCCTCTATAGGAACGATTTTGCTTTTTCATACATTAATGCCAATGAAAAGGTACTTTTCTGCAAAGATGATGACAATCACAGGATATAACATCTGCTTTATAAGACACAGCTGCATACAGTAGCTCCACAATAAATTTAATCCACTCCCTAAATCTTAGCTGTGTTCCTGAGGGAGCATGACTAAAACCATTGCCTTCACTTGTCCTCAAAATGCGATGTGCAATAAAGATGCCAAAAATATTTTAGTATTATTTTTGTCTTTGACATTTGAAAGAAAACCACACTTACTGGTGAAATTTTATTTAACATCCTTACTAATTGCCTTCAGTATGTTAAAATGTAACTCTTTTAACAATCATCTTTCCTTTTTAAGGCATTTTGTGCTAACTTGACTACTAAAAAGAAGTAAAATATAGAAGAATAAATTGAGGCAATGTGGTATTCATACCACATTCCTTCCTTATCTTACTGTGTGAGTTTGCTCAAGTTCCTTAACCTATGTACAGTTCACTTTTCTTTGTGATAAAAGTAAAATAATAAAAACATTTTCCCTGCATTTTTTTACAAAGATTGAGAACTATGTATGTTATGTTCTTAAAACATGGTAGGTGTCTAATAATATGTTATTTATGACATGAAAGCTACATACAGTGTGGTTATAAGAAAAGGATACCCATCTCTACAAAACATTTAAACATTTAAAAATTAGCCAGGCATGGTGGGATATGCCTGTAGGCCCAGCTACTGGAGAGCCTGAAGGAGGAACTCAGAAGTTGTAGGCTGCGGTGAGCTATGGTGGCATCAGTGCACTCCAGCCTGGGTGACAGAGTGAGACACTGTCAAAAAAAAAATGAAAGAAAAAGAGGGGAAAAGGGGATATACTATTGTTTCATAACTGTAATTATAAGGCAATTTTGAATATATCCCTACCCATGAGGTATTCTGAGCCCTAATTTAGTCTTTTAAAATATTCTTTCTCACTTTCTTAGAACAAAAAAATATTTTTTGAGAATGCTAGTATCAAAGCAGAGAGCTAGAGAAGTGATTCAGTGTTGCATAATTGATAGATGACTTTCACTTATGAGCTGCGAGAGCAGGCCCCTGCGTTTGAGACTACAAGCCTAGAAGTTTTTCAGGAGGATCCAGACAGATAATGTCTGCTTCTTGATGCAGGACTAATTAAGATAGCACTAATCCTTTGCTATTTTTTTTCCAGGGAATCTCAAAGCCTGAATAACCTGGATGTGATAAAACCAGAGAATATAAAGAAATAACTTTAGAAAATTGTGGATGGAAAAAAGCCAAATTCTGTAAAATAATTTTAAAGAGATTTATTCTGAGCCAAATTAGAGGACCATGACCCGGAGCCACTCCCAAGAAGCCTTGAGCAAGTGGACTGGGTGTGGCTGGGTTACAGTTTGGTTTTATACATTTCAGGGAGACAGAGGTTTCAGGTAAAGTCATAAATCAATACCTGGGAGGCATACATTGGTTTGGCCCGAAAAGGTGGGCCATCTCTAAGCAGAACTTACAGGTTATAGGTGAGTTTAAAGATTCTTTGGCTTGTAATTGGTTAAAGACATGAAGCTTTGTCTAAAGGCTTGGAATGTTTTAACATAAGGAGCTGTTATCAGAGACAAGCCAAGGGACATAGATTTGTTGTGTAAATTGAGGACCTGCAGGTGTGTCTTGCATACCCTTAGGCCTGTTAATGGTTACAAAGGAAGTCCTCAAGAAGGGAGGGGGGCATAAGGCATGTCTGACCTCCTTCCTCTTGGCAGGCAGTTTAGTTTTAGGATATTCCTTTGGCCATGAGGGGGTCCATTTAGTCAGCTGGTGGTGGGTGGTGGAGTGAGCCTTAAAATTTTATTTTAGTTCTCAAGATTGAGTAATTCATTAATTCTTTCATTCTTCCATGCATGCATTTATTCAAAAAGTGTTGTTCAGTGCCTCCTTCTAACCAGCACTGTGACAGGTGTCAGGAATAGATAAAAAATAATAATAGCTAATCCTTATTAAGTCGTTTTGTTAGTAGAAAATGGCTTCAATACTTTATTGTTTTCTGGCCCCCCTGTACCCCCACCCTTGCCGGGATGGCCCCTCCGAGTTCACTTCCTCAGGGATGCTGAGCCCCTTGGGTCTTCCTCACCTCCCTCTGCTCCCAACCCCTTCCTGGACTCACGACTTCAGCTCACTGAAAGCACCTGGCTCCCTCAAGTGTGCCTTTTGATCCTCTAAAGAATTAACTCCCTTCTTCCTCTTGGGGCACCCGCTTTCCGTGTGGCCCCTCCCCCACTTCCCGGCTGGTCTGGGTCCCAGGGCGCACCTGCAGCGCACCTTGCTCCACGGGCTCTGTGGCGGTCTGGGGACCGGCAGAGGCATCGCCACCTTTCAGGAAGTCCTTGGGGAAGGACACAGTTGCATCTGACATGCTGAAAGGAAAGAGGAGGCAGGCGGCTGTGGCATGGGACTGGGCCAAGAATCAGCTTTGACTTCCGGGGCTCTGAGCTTTATTATTCTTTACTCAATAACTTTGCAGAGTAGATACTGTTGTTATCCCCATTTTATAGATAAGAAAATTGAGACAGAGAGAAGTTAACTAACACAAATTAGGTAACACAAAGTAGTGAAATCCCCATGCCCTTGCACATCACTCCATAGTGTTTCTTCTCAAATAATATTGTGCCAAGTGGACATGGTCCTTGCCATTGCCTCGTGGTGGAGAAATTAATCAAATAATCACAATAAATGTACAATTATAAACTTTCATAATGGACACATCCAAGCATAGGAACATTATATAGAGAGATCCTAATGTATGAAGGCACATTAGTATGAGGACTTGAGTGAAGCCAGGGTGGCTGGGACACAGAAAATCAGAGGAGAAATTGTGCAAAGTATGGCCAGAGAAGCAAACCGTTCAGATCCTAACTTGGGGTCAGGGAGACCTGTGTTCCAACCCCAGCTCTGTCACATTTTGGCTGTGTACTTTGGACACAGGACTCTCCGAGTTTGTTTCTTTATTTTAAAAGTAGGGATAATAGGCTCTACCTCACAAAGTTGCTAAAAGCAACAAGTGAGATATTTGATGTGAGGCACTTAGCGTAGTGTCTGGCATATATAAAAACTAAATAAGTTTAGTTATTATAATTATCTTAAATACTAAAAAGTACTTACAATTCTAATTCCCCTTACTGAATCTGATTCTTTTCCTTAGCATGAATTAACTGTGTACTTTATAATCTTAATCTCCATAGAGTAGGATGTGAGCTATACTGCTATGCTTTCTACAGCAGACTACAAAAAAATGTTTTAAAAGATAGTTTAAAATTACAAGTGCACCAGTGTCATAAGAACCTGTTCACAACTTAACTCCATTGCCTGTATGCGTGCACATGTGCTGTAGTTCTGGCAGCCTTACTATATTCATTCCAGTTGGACCACGCCAGTAAACCTGACACAGTCCGGGTCACCCAAGTTATTCCCCAGAGCACAATTATGTTGAAACACCAAATTACTGGCTTCCCTGCTGCAGAGCTGTTAGAACAAACGAAGGAAAGCTAGACAAATGAATGAATTTCCAAATTTAGCCTCCATGGTTGCTAAGAGCGGTGACTATCATTCTAAGGAATGCAGTGGGTAAGTGTGGTGAATTGCCAAAGCAGGTGGCAAATTTCCTCCTTACACAAGACTAAGGTAGTTAATGGGCTTGTAAAAACTCAGCAGGAATGCATTTCTTGATTTATTTAGTTTTCCATGAGTAGAGAACAGGAGAGTTTCTCTTTTCCTCTTTGTGATCAAGAGGAAGGTAGCAATTATACCAGGATCACCTCTCAAAGACAAGTGGGCTGAACTGATCCAGCGGCAGAGGTAGCAGAATCGTACTCAGCAATCCTTGAGCAGCAGGCTTTTGTTAGTGGATGGAAAACCCAGGCAAAGGACTTTCTGTATAGGTTATCACCTTAATAGGCTTAATGAACACCTTAGGAAGAATTTATTGAAAGCACGAAGTATGACTAGGCAGAAGCTGCCAATTCAGTGGGCGAGGAAGAGGCTTGAGGACATGGGATACTTACGGAGAAGGGCATGATGCTAGCAAACAGGGAAGCTGGGAAGATGCCATAACAAGATTTTGCCCAGGGCTGTGTCATGAAAAAAAATTTAAGTGCCTCTTTTGGCAAAAGTTATTTTGTTTCCTAACCCCTACGATAAGGCAGTTTGGTCTCTGGGAAGGCTGTTGTCGTGTAGACAGTCATTTCACCTGAAGAGCAAATAGGGAACTATGAAAAAATAAAACTATGTAAAAATCACCGATAATTGAATGTGTAGTTTAATTAAAGAAACTATACAAGTCTCTTTAACTTCAGAGTTCTACCAGGAATACTTGCACATGGCTGAGGCCTCACCAAGCCCAGCATGCAGCTGGGGACAGCTGCTCACGCCTCCAAGCACCTGCCAAGCCTGTGGAGACGAGGCGGCATAGCTGAGTACATGGCCCCAGGTTCATCAGTAACTCCCCCAGGTAGTAGCAAGATGAAATTCATGTTTGAAACAACCAACTGGAAACTCAGAAAAGCAGCTTTTAATAGCAAACCTTGTGAGAAAACTTGGCATAATTCCAATGAAAGTGTACTGTTTTTTATTTTGTTAAAGGGAAACAATTTCTTGATATAGGCCCAAAACAACAAATGCTGGCGAGGATGTGGAGAGACAGGAACTCTCTTACACTGCTGGTGGGACTGAAAATTAGTGCAACCTTTGTGGAAAAGAATGTGGAGATACCTCAAGCAGCTAGAAATAGAAATACCATTCGACCCAGCAATAGTACTGTTGGGCATCTACCCAAAAGAGCATAAGTCATTCTATTATAAAGACATCTGCACCCGAATGTTTATGGCAGCACAATTCACTATCGCACGGTCATGGAAACAACCCAAGTGCCCGTGAATTCAGGAGCGGATAACTAAAATGTGGTATATGCTCACAATGGAATATTACTCAATTCTA
>VBSM01002608.1:65443663-65467970 GCA_008086735.1 Cheirogaleus medius
ATTTGTACCCCCATTATATGATGAAATAAAAGGAAAAATAAAAAGGAAAAAAAACAAAAACAAAAACAAAAAAAAAGGGAAACAATTCTTTTCTCCAATTTCTTTTCGGAAATTTCTAATCATTGTGTTTAGCTATCCAAATTTTCTATGAAGTCAAATAAGTCTTTTGCTATGGTTATTATTAATAGAGTACAAAAATAGTACTATTTTAATAGCTAATTGTTTTCCAAAACTATTTGAGAAATAAATGTGATTAACAGAAATATTCTGCTGCTGGTAATATTTGATGTTCTATTTGGTTGATGGTAATGAGCATCCTTGTTTTTATAAAGGGTTCTTTTGAAGGCTTGAACTACATTTTTTTTCTGAAATGTGTAATTATGAATTGATTTAATTTTGAATCAAAGTAATTTATCACTTTTACAAATTAAGTGACTTTCCCCTTCCTCTCACACATTGAAGTTGTTAATCTAATGGTGCTGGAATATAATGCTCTGTTGAAAGAATGCTCTGTGCATTTTTATTCTAGTATACTGCTAAAGCTTAAGATATTTGGTTAATTTACAACATTAATATAAGTGATCTGTAAAATTAAATGAAAGAAAGCAATCTAATTTGCCAATATGAAATTGGCTTTTCTTTATTGTGTTCAAAGGTCATTTAAATATTATTGACAATATTGTAAAATGAAATGTCTTTATAGACTCTTATTATGACTTGTTTCTGATGATTTTGTTTGTGATTATTACAAATATTAATATCACAGTAATAGAAAAAAATCCTGAAATTCCTAAGGCACCACAGAAAACCTTGAATAGCCAAAGAAATCTTGAGTGAAAAGAACAAATTGAAGGCACAATACAATGTGAGCTCAAAATAAACTACAAAGCTATAGTAATCAAAACAACAAGGTACTAGCATAAAAACAGACATATTGATGAGAAGAACAGAACAGAGAAATAAATCCACTCATTTGCAGTCAATTGATTTTCAACAAAGGTGCCAAGAAAACAAATTGAGGAAAGGACAGTCTCTTCAAAAATGTTGTTGGGACAACTGTATATCCATATGTAGAAGAATGAAATTAGACCCTTATCTCATGGCATATATAAAATCAACTCAAAATGGATCAAAGACTGAAACATAAGAACTGAAACTCTAAAACTACTAGAAGAAAATATAGGAAAAAAACTTTTTGACATTGGTTTGCTCAAAGATTTTTTTGGATACGATCCCAAAAGTACAGGCAACAAAAGCAAAAATTGACAAACAGGATTGCATCAAACTAAAAAGCTTCTGCACAGCAAAGAAAACAATCAACAGAGTGAATAGATAAGCTACAGAATGGGAGAAAATATTTGCAAACCATACATCTCATACGGGGTTAATGTCTAAAATATATAAGGACCTTGCTATGGTTTGGATGTTTGTGGCCTCCAAATCTCATGTTGAAATTTGATTCCCAATGTCAGAAGTAGGGCCTAATGGTAGGTGTTGGCCTCATTGGAGTGGATCCCTCATGAATAGATTAATGTTCTCACTGAGCAGAGCCTGAGTGAGTTTTTTTTTTCTTTATAAATAGTGTTTTTTTTTAAAAAAAGGAAAATGTGTTTGGATTGAAAGCAATCATCTTTTCATGCTTATATTTGGAATAGAATCTTAAGTAGAAATCAAGATTAGGAACATATATGCTAGACTTAATAAAAGATTAGTTCATAATAAAACAACTGCAGTTAGCAACTGCTATAAAACAGCTACAATTTAAAATCTTATACTTGCCCATTAGCTTTTTTAAAAATTTCATTTCTAGAAAATATGAGAGTACAAACATTTTGGTTGCATTTTACATCTTTGCTTCTCTCTAGCAAGGGTTAGAGGTATGCCCTTCCCCTCCACAATGTTCACCACATCCCTCAGATGTGGGTCTACCCCCGAATCCCTGGTGAACACCATCACCATTTGAACACCATAGTGTTAATCAGTCAGTACCAATTTGATGGCGAATACATGTGAAGCCCATTTTCCTGATCTTGTGTCACCTCACTTTGGATAATGGGCTTAAGCTTAATCCAGGATAATATAAACGGTGCGAGCTCTCTGTCGTTTCTTAGAATTGAGTAATATTCCATTGTAAACATATACCAAATTTTAATAATCCACTCATGTATTGATGGGCACTTGGGTTGTTTCCATGTCCTTGCAATAGTGAATTGTGCTGCCATAAACATTCGGGCACAGATGTCTTTGTAATAGAATGTCTTATGCTCTTTTGGGTAGATGCCTAATAGTGCTATTGCTGGTTAGAATGGTATTTCTATTTTTAGCTTTTTGAGGTATCTCCAAATTCTTTTCCAAAAGGTTGCACTAATTTGCAGTCCCACCAGCAGTGTAAGAATGTTTGTGTCTCTCTTACTGGATTAGTTCATGTGAGAGCTGGTTGTCAAAAAGAGCCTAACACCTCCCTCTTCTCTTTCTCTCTCTCTCTCCCCTTCTCTCTTTTGCCATGAGTGCAAGCAGCTTGAAGCAATCACCAGATGCAAATTCCCAACCTTCAACTTCCCAGCCATCAAAAGAGTGAGCCAAATAAATTATTTTTCTTTTTAAATTACCCAGCCTCAGGTATTCCTTTATAGCAAAAAGCAAACAAGCAAGCAGACAAACAAACAAAAGACTAGAGACAGAACTCAAACAATTCAATATCAAGAACACTTGTAACTCAATTTAAAAATGAGCAAAGAACCTGAACAGATAATTCTCAAAAGAAGACATGCAAATGGCCAACAGGTGTGTAAAAAAGTGTTTAACACCACAAGGGAAATGCAAATGAAAATCACAGTGATGTAGCTCCCCATACCTGTTAGAATGACTATCATCAAAAAGATGAACGATAAGTACTACAAAGGATGTGTAGAAAAGGGAACCCTTGAACACTGTTGGTGGGAATGTAAATTAGTACAGCCGTTATGGAAAATAGTATAGAGGTTCCGCAAAAAATTAAAAATAGAGCTACCGTATTATTTAGCAAGCCAACTACTATATATATGTGTGTGTGTGTGTTTGTAGTATACACACACGCACATATATATATACACACACAAAAGAAATGAAAACAGTATATCAATGAGATATCTGCATTCTTATATTTATTGCAGCATTATTCACAATGGCCAAGATATGGAATCAACCCAAGCATCCACCAACATGAACAATGATAAGCAGAAAATATGATATGCACACACATATACACACAGGCACACACACTCACACAATGAAATACTATTCAATCTTAAAAAAGCAGTAAATCTTATCATTTACAACAACATGGATGGACCTGGAGGACATTGTGTTGAGTGAAATACGCCAGGCCCAGAAAGACAAATACTGCATGATCTCGCTTACTTGTAAGACTTTAAAACGTTGGACTCAGAAGCAGAGATTAGAATGGTGGCTGCCAGGAGCTGGGGGGTAGGAGGATGAAGAAATGGGGAAATGTTGGTCAAAGGGTACAAAGTCTCAGATGGGATAAATAAGTTCTGGAGATCTATTGTACAGTATGGTGACTATGGTTAACCACTTCGGTACCAGCATCGACTATAGCCGACAGCCACAGATGAAGGCGCACAGCGACTGTAGCCGACAGCCAGGATATGACTTTTCTAATTTTTCATTTATCAAAATAAAATTGTGAACATTTAAAAATAACGTAATGAAAACATATATGTCTATATTACCTATTCTGATTTACATTACAAGTAAAGCTGCCTGTACAGTACAACAAGCTTCCAGTTCTGTGAAGCTTCCCTCACCACACAAGAGCGGGACGGCCGCGTGGTGGATGCGCAGCTCACACTGCCGTGCGCGCTGTGAGTGCCGCTGCGGGCCAGGCTCGGCCGGGGAGCGCCGCGCCGCAGTGGTTAATAATAATGTATACTTGAAAATTGCTAAGAGAGTTGATCCTAAATGTTTTTACCACAAAAAATAAGTATGTCAGGTAATGGCTCTACTAATTAGCTCGATTTAATAATTTTGCAATGTATACATATATAAAAACATCACATTGTACACTGTAAATATAATAATTTGAATTTGTCAATTATACTTTAATAAGGTAGAGGGAATATTAATAGTAGCAATAATAGTGACCATTATGAGGAATTGTTTTTGCTGGGTACTATATTTGGTAGTGATATATTGTAGTATTTAAGAATATTGGCTTTGGATTCACATAAATCCTGTTTTTCATTACAACTTTAAAGAGTACATCTTGGTTACTGTACACAGTCAACAGAATGTAGCTTATTCATGACTATTTCAGGGAAAGCTTTCTATAACATCATGGAACTCAATTTCTCCATCTGAAATATGGAGATAACAACACTTACCATATAGGAATACTATTAGAGTAGATAATTTATGCACAGCACTAAATAGTTTTAAAATCAAATTAATCAAAAAGAGACCGAGGATATATATTGTTTTTAATTTTGAAATTAAGTTTAAAAACTATTATTTGTGAATAGAGAGAAGAGAGAAAAATGATGCTTTGGCTTGAATTGTTCAAATAACACTAATCTTCCATTTAAATTCTTTTACATATGCATGAAGTTTGCAAGTAAGGACTTTTAAAGTATTAAATTACTTTCTAGAGTTCATTGTGCCTAATGATATGCTGAAAACTCATCCAGCTCAGTAGGTTATAAGTTGTTTACTATAATTCACTGCCTGGAGTATTATATATTTTGGGCAATAATTTATATGGTCTTACTACTTATGACATCATTAAGATATTTGAAATAATTATTAATAAGCCTCTGCATGCTGATATTGAATTCTATAAGGAACAAAAATATAATTAAACAATTGATAATAATATTACTATACTTTTTTCCACTCTGATTGTACTGACATAATTTCAATGAGACTCAAAATTGTTGAAAAATAGGCAGGTAATATTATCCCGACTTTTAGATGAAGAACTTGAGAGTACAGAAAGTTAACAACTGATCTATTTACCTGAGAACTAAACAGCAGAGATGACCAGTTGGCTCCACATCCAAAACCCTTATCATACTCTTTACTGCACTGTCTGCTTTTTTATCCTTGGAAGAAAACTACTGGCAAGATATGAAATTCTGTAAGAAAGGAAACAAAAATATAGGGAGTGGACAATATTTTGGCTGGAAGTGTTTTCAATAAACTATGAGCCACATTGTCATCAAGATACTGAACAGATAAAGATCATTTGGTCTTATTCATATGCTCTAATTAGAATAGAATTTTTCCCATTCCTTTCTCATATGGTTATTTGCACATTAATTGTAGACAGTTGAGATAATGATCAGGAACTCTTGACATAAAACCCTAACTATGAAAAATTACATTATTCCCCTCTACCCAAATTAAACAATATGTTTTACACTTTAAGCTTTTGATTTTATAGTTTTTGACTTCCATAATGACTTCAGACTTTTATAAGTTGAAATACATACTATATATAAGCAAAAGTAGTGTTATCATTAAGCAAATTATACCAATCAGTGACAATTAGTCTTATTGCTGTTTTATTTATTTATTCATTTGTTTATTTATCTATTTATTTACTTTTTGTTTGCTTATTCTCTTGTTGGGATATATTGGTTTCGATCTTCAGCCATATATAAATAGAATTTTTCTGAAAATAAAATTCATTTATATTTTAAAATAAACTTTAATGAACATTGAAATATTTTCACCTGTCACAATAGAGGAATCTATGCTTTTATTTGAACCAAGTATAATTACCTTTTAAACATAATGCAAGGTTGAAGGGAAAATGCCTTGTTTCTTCAGCACCAGGAAAGATTAAACTTGAGACCATGAAGTTGTCAACTGTCTGAAAAGTAATTGTAGCAGCTGCCAATTTGGAGTCAGCCAGCAGAGCAGGGGCATCAAGAAGCCAGAGAGTGTGACATGGTCAGAGCCAAGAAGGCGGGGGGTTAAGAACGCATAGACATAGTTTTTAAATCATTAGGCTTCAGGGATGTACTAGATCTTAGGCCTTTACACCTCTTAGGTAGTACCAACAAGAAAAATGATACAACATCTGTGATTCTTTACACAAAATGTAAGGAATCCAGTAGACCTGTCCACGCAAGGTGTAATAACTGTGACTACAGACATCTTCCTGAAAAAGTGTGGAAACTGCTCTTCTACTCTCTCCTTTTATGAGATTCCACATATGAGTGAGATATTGTGGTTTTTAGCTTTCTTGCTCAGCTTATTTCACTTAACATAATGTCTTCCAAGTTCATCCATATTGCCATAAATAACAGGATTGGCTTCTGAATTGGGCTGAATAATATTCCATTGTGTATATATATCACATTTCCTTATCCTTTCATCTGTTGATGGACACTTAGGGCTGATTCCATCTCATGGCCATTGTGAACAGTGCTGCAGAAACATGGGATGCAGATGTGTCTTTCACATGCTAGAGTAGAGAGCAGAGTAGTGGTCACGAGAGGAGTGGGGAGAGGGGAAGATGAGGAGAGGTTGGCCAACAAGTACAAAGTTACAGATAGATGGGAAGAATAATTTCTGATGTTCTGTTACAAAGAAGGATGATTATAGCTAATAACGGTGTATTGTATACTTCGAGATAGCTAGAAAAGAGGATCTTGAAAGTTATTACCACAAGGAATGATAAAAGGTTTGAGATGCTGGACATGCTAACTATCCTGATTTGATCATTATACAATGTATATACTCATGGAAACATCACACTCTACACCATAAATATTATTGTGTCAATTATCAATAAGATTTTAAGAAGAGAGAGTAGAAATAAACAGCATCGTTGTATTATGGTAGCTGGTGGTCCGTACCTGAGAAAGACTGTCTATCAAAATGACTAGGTAAAAACTGAAGAGAGTTAAATGAAGTTTTTTTTTTAATATGGACTTAGATTTTAGTTTAATAAAGAATTTAACAATGAGAACTTTCCAGAATTAGAATGAACTGCCTTTTGATAATAAGCCTCAACCATCTTCTAAAGTGGTGGGGGTTTAATTCCATCTTCTGAGATGGGGGTTTAATTCCTCTGTCAAAGATGTGTCGTGGAGACGTGTCTTATAACCAATATGTGTCTTTTCAGAATTTTGGGGTAAGCAGAGGCCCCTGATGGAAATCATTAGATCATTTTCTAGGGATTATTTTCTTTTATTTCAGCATATTATGGGGGTACAAATGTTTAGGTTATGTGTGTTGCCTTTCTCTCCCCTACCCCTCAGTCAGAGCTTCAAACATGTCTATCCCCCAGTTGGTGTGTATCTCACTCATTATGTATGTATATACCCATCCCCTCCTCCCCGCTCCCATCTGCCCGGCACCCGATAAATGTTATTCCTATAAATGAAGTTTTAAAATGAGAAGGAATACTTTAGGAAATAAGGAAGAAAGAAGTAAATGAGATTCCAGGTTTAATGGGATAGATTATTTTAGGGTTGTTTGTCTTGTTGGTAGCTAAATAAACTAAACTTGAGTGTTTTGGAGTTTTCTGTAAGTTGACATATCGGTGATACTCTTTTACTTGTATAATACTATGATATTTGGTTGTAGTATGCTTTCCTTAACCTCTTCGGTACCAGCGTTGACTATAGCCGACAGCCACAGATGAAAGCGCACAGTGACTTTAGCCGATAGCCGTGATATGACTTTTCTAATTTTTCATTTATCAAAATAAAATTATGAACATTTAAAAATAACATAATGAAAACGTATATGTATATGTTACCTATTCTGGTTTACATTACAAGTAAAGCTGCCTATAAAGTAAAACAAGCTTTCAGTGCTTGAAAGCTTTCCTCATCACACAAGAGCAAAACGGATCCACCGTCAATGCGCAGCGCACACTGCCGTGCGGACTGTGAGTGCCGGCTGTGGCCGAGGCTTCGCGGCCGGTGAGCACCATACCGGAATGGTTAATTATATCTTGTTTGCACAGTATACACAAAAAATAAAGTACAACTATGCGTGAAGCAATAAAGTATCAAATAATTCAATAAGTTTAAAAAATATGATTTGCCAAATGGTAAAAAGCAAAGTCATCATTTCATGTTATTAATTGATCGTCTTGATTGTGTTTGACTCATTTAAATCCAGGGTAAAGAAGAAGCAAATGAGATAGATGCTGAGTGATTTATTCAAGAATTTCTACCTCAAGAGAAGAGGTAAGTGAATGCAGTAAACTCAATAATGTCCAGAAGGGGGTGAAATGGACACTTTTGCATAGCTTTAAGTAAACAAAGAAAGCTTTACACTTTATAAAAATAAAGTTTATTGTAAGATTTATAATTTACAAAGTATAGGAAAGAAAATGTGAAATATATATATCATTGATGGTATCAGCTCCTAAAGAAAACTTCTGTCAATATTTTGGTGCGTTTCTATGTATAGACTGTAGTATACATAGTTTTGATGAAACTTTATATGTAAATTTTTGCACAAAGTTTTCTTAGTTTATCATTGTAACAATGTAAAATTTTTATGTTAGTATAAATTTAATAAACTTTATACTTTATTTATTTTTATAAATCATAAATTATAAATTAATGATCTTTAATTTCTAAGCAATCTTTTTTCAGGATATCCATAAGGATAACTCAGTTATTTCCTCATTGTTTAGATTCTTTTCTCATTTCACAAAAATCAATAATGACATATGTTATATGGAGGTGAATTCATTGGGATGAATACCACAAAGTTTCTTGTTACACTTGTCCTTGACACTATTGTAAGATGCAAACTATCACCATCAGTGAATAAAAGTGTATATATTGATATACCATTTAATATTATAGCTTTTTATTCTTGATAATTTGTACCAAAAAACTAAAGCATTGATGATTAACTTGATGATTAGATCACCAGTCACATTTGTTTGCCTTAAATATTTCTTATCCTGTTAAAAGTTTTCATTCATAAATAGTCCATTCTGTGTTTTCTCCATCATTTGCATACTCATATTCTGAATTTTTTCTGGGGAAACCTGAGTTTATCTAATTTGACTTGCCTTGACTTATGATCTCTTTTCTGGTTGCTAGTAGATTACAACAGTACTAGGCATTTATTGAGCTTCCAATTCTGACCCCAGGGCCTATAGAGTCTAGTCATTTACATTCTTAATCAACATGAAGTGGAACGTCTATATTTTCTAATTTATATAGAAAAATGATCTGATTTTTTTGCACCAAGACAGAAAAAAAAGGGAAATCATAGTTTTGACCTTCAGATCACTTTAAATTTGTGTTGTTTCACTTTTAACTCTTTCATAGAAAGCATCTGCCTACAATTACTAGTAGAAATAACATTCCCACTTAAACTTCTTTTTAGCATTTTAATTTCTCCATAGCCATCTTTGAAATGCTTAGTTTGGCTACCTCATGTGTCTATATTCACTCATATATGTTGTTAAGAGACAAGAGAAAAAGAAAGATTTCTTTGCTTTTGAAGAGTGTCTGGAAGTTATGTGTTCTTCTAAGAACAATTTTTATGGTGCCTTTGAAATAAACATTCTGGTAAGGTAGAAGGAACTTCAACAAATAGCAGCAAACAGATCAAATTTCAGCAAATAAAACGGGGGTCAAAGTCTAATTGCAACTCAATTCAAATTGTACCAGTGGAACTAGAGACATTTCTTCGGCCTATTCTGAAAGGCAGTGGTGTCTGTAGCACAGATTGTTAGTTTTGATTTGCTCAAATGTGTCTTTATTACCAATTGGTACAGAGATGACGGGAAACCATCTCTGGAGGTAGAACAAACAGAGAAATGTGTTTTGAGGCCCTTGTTGTCGTAGCCAGTTTGATATTCCCCAAGGAAATATTTCTTGACAATAATTATAAGAAAAATATCAACACTTCATTTCCAAATGTTTGACAAACTGGAAACTCTTCTATTTGCCAGGAAAATGGAACCAATAGACCCTCTCTCAGTATTTATTTAATGGAGTCTTAAGAAAAAGCTATAAGAGGAGAGAATATGTGAGTTGTGCCCTAAATAGTCAATCTAACTAACACACACTCTAGAATTATCAAAACCTACATTTTTTGTTGTTTTTTAAAAGTTTTAGGGTGTTTTTTGGGTTTGTTGTATTTTTATCTTTCCTGCCTTTTACTAACCCATTGAGTTTTCTTTGTTCTTTTCTCTTTATTCTAGTTGTTTGGAAATTATGCATTTAAAATTTTTTTCTAATGGTTACTAGGGACAATTTTAAATATATTAATTTTGCTATGAAGCTACTCTAAAATTTTGAAACTTCCTAACAATTCAGTAAAATAAATTTAACACATAGTACTAAAATTACTGTTGCCAACTCTTACTTGGCGTTTATTCTTTTTCCAAGTAAATGTTAATGAGAAGAGTAGCAGGAAGAAAATTGACCATAACAATAGGCATATCTATTTATTTCTCTAGCTTTTAAAGTTTATTTTAAACATAAAAGGCAGAAATATAGGCCCCAAACTGGTACCACCCAACTAATAAAGCACATTTTGAAACTTCAATGACCTTTTCTTCTGTTATTTGCTTTTATTCATCTGTGCCCCATTTTCTTTTTTTTCCTTTTCTATCTACAGTCAGTAATAAAAATTAAACCAGATATGCTAAGTAAATGTGTCTAAAAAATGGTGTTTTCTCTATAATCAGAAATCATATAACATCATTCTGCAAAGTTCCTTTATTTGCTTTATCTAGTTAACATCTGACTGAGAAGTTCACTTCTATCTTAGAAATCTGATAAATATTTTAGATCAATAGAAAGCTTTACTTCGAATATTTATTTCTCAGAAATTAGCAATAACAGATATTCATTTATTCAGGCAATCCATAATTATTTAATTTATTTCACATTAGAAATATGTAATCATAACCCAGATTCTGCTGCTGTACCCACGTTTCCTGACATGCCATTTGATGTTGCAAGTGCTCGTGGCCTAGGGCATCTCACAGTTCTGAATTTTCTCCTGTCAGTGTGATGTGAAATCCAGCCACGGCCCTCCTTTGTTTCAATGCCATCTTGGGTGATAGTTCTGTGTGGTAAAGAGAGCCCATAAAAAACAAAAAGAACATTTCAAGATGTCATTATTAATTCCACATGATGAATATTTACTGCAATAGCTATTTAGATGTCTCAGGGGGTATCCAAATTCATTTGCTGTAACATAGACTAGCAAACAACATCATTAGGCTTGGAAAAAACACCAGTTAAAATAACGAAAAACAAACGCAAGCCAAAAAAGGGACAAGAAGGGTAACACTTTCTCACACACTTGTTTTGGGAATTTCTACAAAAACATTCCAACCATTAGTCAGCATTGCAGTGTTTTTCAGATGTTTTTGGATCCTTATATATTCACCCAACAAAATTGTGCCTTTATTTGTTTTGTTAAATTAATATATGATGACAGCCTTGTGCTTCCAATAGGAACAATATCTTTCTGGTGTCCGTGCTACTTCACCTCTTTTTACTGTCATTTATAATTACCAGGGAAGTATCAGGTAAACAAATGTGACTTTAAAACAAGCATAAGGTCATTTTAATCGTATTTGGATTAATACACATTTTCCTTTATTCTAATTGTTTGCAAATTATGTATTTAAAAACTGGACATTTTAGTCATATTTGGATTAATTGATAGGGCCACCAAACTGATAAAAATTTTAAGTCAACACCAAAAGGTATACAAAATTGTGCTACAGTTACTTAAAATTCAATGTAAAGGTTGAAAGCATTCAATATTTTCACCTGTTTAACTAACATTCCCTGAAAATGTAGAAAGATCCTGGCACTGTGCATACCTTGGGACTAAAGAAAATAAATAAGACATGGTTTCCATTCTTGAAGAGTTCCATGTAAATGGTATTTATTGAGAAGGGGAATACTAGGGAGGAACAGCTTTTAGTGGGAGGTAATCAAGAGTTTACTATTAAACAGGATATGTTTGGCCCCTATAATGTTATATTGAAGGTGCTAAAGATCTTGTCTTTTTCAGTGAGAGATTCATGTTGGACTATAGTGATAAAAATATGATTAAATTTTAAATAAGTTTACTAAAAATTCAAGGGTAACCAATAAAACTTTAGAAATATAATTTATAAATTCCAGGTAACCAGAAGAAGAACAAAAAGTTAAGAAAACACCATCAGTATACAAACAACAGGGAAGGCGAAAACAAGAAAAAATAAAATTCTATTATAAGCATAAAATAAGGTGGCAGAATATATCCAAACATCTCAATAATTTTAAGACCTGCTCAACTACTCACTAACTACATTTTTGGGTACAGTACAGAGGATATTCCTATCAGCTAGGGTTTGAGATATACATTGGTGAGAACACTTCATCTGTAGTGGCTCTTCTATGAAGGACAGAAATGACACTGGAAAGTGCTGCTATCACAATGGGTCCTTTGAACTGAATAGGGTCTACGGGATCCTGGATGTCAAGGGTCAAGCGCCAGCACTAAATGGCCAAAGACAACATGTGCATGGTTACCTTAATGGGCAGCAGACCCAAGGGCACTGAACAGAATGTTTCTATCCACAGAGATCTTTGGCATTTGCTAATTAATCTAATCATGAATTCCCCATGACTAAAATAAATATGCAGCCTACTAATGTTACAGTGTATTTGTGTAAGTAAAAAGCTCTAGGTATGGTGAACAAAAGATCAACTTGAATTGCCCAATATGGGACAATTGTGGCCACTTGACCAATCCCAGAATAAGGCAATTCACATTCTCAGAACCCCTCTTCCCAGGGCACGCTGCTGAGTGCCTTTGAGGAATATACTGTGAAAAACATGTGCCCTAAATTTCCCCCAGCTTTCCTCAAAAGAACTCGTGATCATCCAAAAGAGTTATTGTGGATGGGAGAAAGGAAAATAATCAGATTTTTTTTTTTTAGGGATTATTGATCCCTGGCTCTGAGTAGTGGTTTATAGAGAGCAGTAGTTTGACAGTGTTTTAGAATAGGTCTCACACAGTGGGCCTAGTAATTCCCCAAACTCACATTGTGATTATTTCCTCAGTCCTGCATGGTATGATTGGAATAGGTATACTCAACTACTGGCAGAATTCCCAGACTGGTTCTCTGACCTCTGGAGTGAGAAGGAAGCTCAAGTGGAGACATCTAGAAATTCTTCTACCTATCTTTATTGTGATTCAAAAGCAATATTGCCTTCCTAAAGGAATTACAAAGATTAGTGCCAACATAAAGAGCTTTAAAGATGCCAGAATAGTGATATGACCACATTCTGATTTAATGACCCTACTTGGCTTATGCAGAAAACAGATGAATTTTGGAAAATAACAGTAGATTACCATAAATTTAATCAGATGGTGACTCCAATTGCAGCTGCTGATCCAGATGTCCTTCCTTTATTATAGGAAATTTTTTCTGTGACCTGATGTATGGTTTTTGACCTGTTGAATGCTTTTATTTCTCTGTCTATAACTTTTAGTAAATACTACCAAAAGGTGTTTGATTTAAACTGGCATATTTAGAACTAAAATTGACACCTTATTATGCTTATTGGCCTGGTGAATAGTAAGTAGCAACTACTTTGGATACCTTGGGAAGAGAAATGCTTTCAAAAAGATGGAAAATAAATTCTACCAAAATTTAGGGACCTGTCATCTTTTTGTTAGGGTTTCAGTGGTCTACAGCAGGTTGAGATATTCTTTCCAAGGTGAAGGATGATAAATCCATCCAAATAAACTTGAGTTTACATTCTTCTCAGCAGCCCATGGATCCTACTCAAAATTGATCACATCCTAGGTCACAAATCAGATCTCGAAAATTCAAGAAGATAGAAATTATACCTTGTATCTTTTCTGACCATAATGGTATAAAATTACAGATCAATTCCTATAGAAACACTCAATGCCTCACTAAATCTTGGAAACTAAACAATCTACTATTGAAAAATTATTGGGTTGAGGAAGAAATTCAGAGGGAAATCAAGATTTTCTTTGAACAAAATGATAATGGTGGTACTTCTTACCAAAAGCTGTGGGATACAGCAAAAGCTTACCTGAGAGGAAAACTAATAGCAATTAACACTCACAACCAAAAAACAGAAAGCTTAGATACTGAAAACCTAATGAATAGGTTCAAGGAATTGGAAAAAGAAGAGAAAACAAGTTCCAATCCTAGTAGAAGAAAAGAAATAACGAAGATCAAAGCAGAGCTTAATGAAATCAAGAACAAGAGAACTATACTAAAGATCAACAAAACCAGAAGCCAGTTTTTCAAAAAGATAAACAAAATTAATGGCCCTCTTGCTAGATTGACAAGGACTCAAAGAGAAAGGACTCTAATAAACTCAATAAGAAACAAAAAAGGAGAGATCACAACGGACTCCACAGAAATTCAAAACATTATATTTGACTATTATAAAAAACTATATGCGTAAAAACTACAGAACGAAAATGAAATGGACAAATTTCTGGATTCATACAACCTCCCTAAGTTCACCCAGGAGGTAACAGAATTCCTAAACAGACCAAATTAAGCTCAGAAATTGGAGCAGTAATTAAAACCTGCCCAATGGAAAAGTCCCGGGACAGATGGCTACACTTCAGAGTTCTACCAAACATACAAAGATGAACTCATACCTATACTACAGAAACCATTCCACACCATTGAGAAGGAAGGTATCCTTCTGAACTCATTCTACGAAGCCAATATCACCTTGATAGCAAAGCCAGGAAAGGACGCAACAAAAAGAAAAAAGAAAATTACCGACAAATATCCCTCATGAATACAGATGTAAAACTCCTAAATAAAATTTTAGCAAATAGAATTCAGCAACACATCAAAAAAATAATTCACCATGACCCGGTGGGCTTTATTCCGGAGATGCAATGATGGTTCAACATACGCAAGTCAATAAATGCAATTCACTTCATAAATGAAATCAAGAACAAAAACCATATGATTATGTCAATAGATGCAATAAAAGCATTTGACAAAGTCCAACATACCTTTATGAAAAAAATTCTGAACAAAATAGGCATAGAAGGTCCATACCTTAATTTATCAAATCCATCTATGACAAACCCACTGCTAATATCATTCTAAATGGGGAAAAATTGAAACCTTTCCCTCTTAGAACTAGAACTGGACAAGGATGCCCACTATCTCCTCTTCTATTCAGCATAGTGCTTGAAGTCCTAGCGATAGCAATCAGACAAGAGAGGGGTATTAAGGGCATTCAAGTGGGGGCAGATGAAATCAAACTCTCACTCTTCACCAATGATATGATATTATACCTAGAAAACTCCATGGACTCTTCCAAGAGACTCCAGGATTTGATAAATGAATTTGGTAAAGTTTCAGGTTATAAAATCAATATACACAAATCAGAAGCATTCATATATGCCAAGAACCATCAAGCAGAAACCCAAATCAAAAATGCAATACTCTTTACTATAGCCCCAAAGAAAATTAAATATCTAGGAGTATACTTAACCAAAGATACAAAAGATTTATACAAGGAGAACTATGAAACACTAAAAGAAGAAATTGCAAATGATTTAAACAAATGGAAAAATCTACCTTGTTCATGGATTGGTAGAATCAATATCGTTACAATGTCAATATTACCTAAGGTGATCTACAGAATCAATGCAATCCCCATGAAATTACCATCAGCTTTCTTTACAGATCTAGGAAAAACAATCCTTCACTTTGTATGGAACCAGAAAAAACCTCATATAGCCAAAGCAATCTTAAGTAAAAAGAACAATCTGGGAAGCATCAGTCTTCCTGACTTCAAGCTGTACTATAAAGCAATAATAGTATTGGCACAAGAGTAGAAGCATCAATATCTGGAATAGATCTTAGATACCAGAGATGAAACCATCAGTTTACGATAACCTAATCTTTGATAATGCAGACAAAAATATACAATTGGGAAAAGAATCTCTCTTCAGTAAATGGTGCTGGGAAAACTGGCTAGCTACATGCAGAAGAATGAAGCAGGATCCCTACCTCTCACCTCTCACAAAAATTCGCTCAAGATGGATAACAGACTTAAACCTAAGGCATGAAACTTTAAGAATCCTAGAAGATGTGGGGAAAACCCTATCAGATATTGGTCTAGGCAAAGAATTTCTGAGGAAGACCCCCAAGGCAATCACTGCAGCATCAAAAATAAACAAATGGGATCTGATCAAATTAAAGAGTTTCTGCACAGCCAAGGAAACTATCAGTAGAGCAAATAGACATCCCACAGAATGGGAGAAAATATTTGCTCTCTTCACCACTGATAAAGGCCTAATAACAGGAATCTATCTAGAACTTAAAAGAATTAACAAGAAAAAAATTAAACAATCCCAGCAAGAAATGGGCAATGGAAATGAACAGAAATTTATCCAAAGAAGACAGAATAACAGCAAGCAAACATATAAAAAAATGCTCATCATCTCTAATCATCAGAGAAATGCAAATCAAAACAACAATTAGATACCACCTAACCTCAGTTATAATGGCCTATATCAAGAAATACCAAAACAACAAATGGTGGCGAGGATGTGGAGAGACAGGAACTCTCTTACACTGCTGGTGGGACTGCAAATTAGTGCAACCTTGGTGGAAAACAATTTGGAGATACCTCAAGCAGCTAGAAATAGAAATACCATTCGACCCAGCAATAGCAGTGTTGGGCATCTACCCAAAAGAGCATAAGTCATTGTATTATAAAGACATCTGCACCCGAATGTTTATGGCAGCACAATTCACTATCGCATGGTCATGGAAACAACCCAATTGCCCATCAATTCATGAGTGGATAATTAAAATGTGGTATATGCTTACAATGGAATATTACTCAATTTTAAGAAACGAAAGTGAGCTAGCACCGTTTATGCTATCCTGTATTAAGCTTAAGCTCGTTATCCAAAGTGAGGTGACACAAGATATAGAAAATGGGCTCCACATCTACTCGCCATCAAATTGGTACTGACTATTTAAAACTATGGTGCTCAAATGGTGGTAGTGTACACCAGTGATTGGGGAGGGCAAGATCCACATCGTAGGGATGTGGCGAGCATTGTTTGGGGGAAGGGCATACCTCTAACCCTTCTTAGGGAGAGGCAAAGTTATACAATGTATCCAAAATGTAAAAAAAATAAAATCCTTTGTTGGGTGTAGGACAGGTGGGAGGGGGGAGGAAGGGTATAGTTACATAATAGGTGCTGTGCGCGCCACCTGGGAATTGGACAAGCTTTGAAGCTCTGGCACGTGGGGGGGCAGGGGTGGTAGGGGCAATGTATGTAACCCTAAGAATGTTTGTACCCCCATTATATTATGAAATATAAGGAAAAATATATTATGGGGATATGAATGTTATTTCAAGGATCCTTTTTGTAATTCTTGAGTCAAGGCTGTAAGTGTGCCCATCACCCATATAGTGTTCACTATACCTGTTAGGTAGGTTTTCACCCATTCTTTCCTCCCCCATCCCCCTTGCTTGATTTCCACTGAGTTTTACTTCTCTCTGTACACATATGCTCATCAGTTAGTTCCAATTTAATAATGAGTACAAGATTTTGTGTTTGTTTTTCCGTTCTTTAGATACTTCACTTAGGATAATGGTCTTCAGTTCCATCCAAATTGATGCAAAAGGCATTAGTTCATCCTTTTTATGGCTGAATAGTACTACATGGTATATATATACCAAATTTTGTTAATCCACTCATGAGTTGATGGGCACTGGTGTTGATTCCACATCTTTGGAATTGTGAATTGTGCTGCAATAAACATTCAAGTGCAGATGTCTTTTGATAAAATGAATTATTTCCCTTTGGGTAGATACCCAACACTATATAGTGGAATTTCTCAATCAAATGGTAGGTCTACTTTTAGTTCTTTGGAGAATCTCCATACTGTTTTCCATAGATGTTGTACTAATTTGCAGTTCTGCCAACAGTGTATAATTGTTCCTTTCTCACTGCTCCCATGCCAGCATCCACTGTTTTTGAACTTTTAAATAAAATCCATTCTAACAGGGATAAGATGATATTTCCTGGTGGTTTTAATTTGTATTTCCATGATTATTAATGGTGTTGAGCATTTTTTCATGTGTTTCTTGGCCATTTGTCTATCTTCTTTAGAAAAACTTCTGTTCATGTCTTTTGCCCACTTTCTAATATTTTTTTTTTTCTTGCTGATTTGTTTGAGTTCTTTGTTGATTTTGGATATTATCTCTTTGTCAGATGTATTGTTTGTGAATATTTTCTCCCATTCTGTAGGTTGTCTATTTGCTCTGTTGATTATTTCCTTAGCTATACAGAAGCATTTTAGTTTAATCAAGTCCCATTTATTTATTTTTGTTGTTGCTGTGATTGCCTTTGGTCTCTTAGTAATAAATTGTTTGCCTAGGCTGATATCTAGAAGAGCTTTTCTTACATTTGATTTTAGAAAAGTCTTTTGTCCATCTTGAACTAATTTTTGTGAATGGTGAGAGATAGGGGTCCTGTTTCAGGCTTCTGCATGTGACCATACAATTTTCCCAGCACCATTTATCGAATAGGGCTCCGTTACTGTAGCTTTGTATTATAGTTTAATGTCTGGTAATTTGAAGACCCTAGATTTATTCTTTATGCTTAAGATAGCTTTGTGTATCCATGCTCTTTTCTGGTTCCAAACAAAGTATAGAATTATTTTTTCTAGATCTGTGAAATGTGACTTTGTTAAGTTAACAGGTACGTCACTTTGTATAGTACAGACATTATGACAATGTTGATTCTACTGATCCATGAGTGTGATATGTTTTTCCACTCATTTGCATCCTCTGAGATTTCTTTCCCTAATGTTTTGTAGCTCTTCTTGTAGAAATCTTTACCTCCTTGGTTAAGTATATTCCTAGGTATTTTATTTTCATCGTAGCTATTGTGAATGGTATTAAATCTTTGATTTGATTCTCAGGTTGGCTGGTATGAGTGTATAAAAATGCTACTAATGTGTGTACATTAATTTCATAACCTGAGACTTTGCTGAATTTGCTTATCAATTCCAGGAGTCTCTTGGTGGAGTCTTTGGGGTTTTGTAAATATAAGATCATACCATCAGCAAACAGCGATAGTTGACCTCCTCTTTCCCAATTTGGATACCCTTTATTTCTTTCTCTTGCCTGATTACTCTGGCTAGAATTTCTAGCAGTAAGTTGAATAGGAGTGGTTAAAAGCCTCTTGCCTAATTATTTTTCTAACATGCTGTTAAACTCATATTTAGAGTTCTTACTTTGATTTTATGTTTTTCAGTTCTAGAATTTAGATTCTTTTATATTATCCAATTTTCTGTTTTCCAGTTTTCAGTTTTCTCCTGCAAGTCTTATTTTCTATCTCCTTGAACATAGTAAATGCATTTATTTATGTGTCTTGTACTCTCATTACCTGTTTATCCTGAGCATTCCTTTTTATTGTCTGTTGTTTCTCTTGGTTTATGTGTAATTTATGCCTCACATACCACTTTAGTTTTGAATAGTAGTCACCCATTGAATATGAAAAAAAGTTTAGAAATAATTTTAGGACTTGGATGATGTTCTTTCAGAAAAATGAGTTTGTTTCTGAAAGTGGCTATAAGGATACAAGCAAGTCACAATTATAAAGCCAGTATTCTTCCAATTTCATTCTTACTCCCAAGGTATTGTCCTTTGTGATCCCAACATAGGGAAAAGAGAAATGCCAGATGCCTCTTTCTAGTATGTTCTCGACCCTAATTCTTTTCCACCAGCACAAGATTGTCAAAAAGATGGCTCAACTCCTTAGCTTCTCAGCTTCCTCTTCTAGATTTAGCAAACATCATTTGGAGAAATGCTATGCAAATGCTGGGCCTACCTCACTGGGGTTCTGCCTTCTTTTGGATCCTGGCCTCAAAATTCTTCACAGCCGTATTAGCTCTCTGATACCTACAAGCAAATATTTTTAATATTTTGCCCAGATCTACTAATTATTCCAATGAGAATTATTATCTTGCTTATGATTACTGGAAAATAAATTTCCATTGCCATTTCATCTTTTTATATAAGTACATACATTCCTTTGATAAAAATAAAATTAATTTAAAATTAAATGCATTCCAAAATAAGTAAATTTTATTTTACCAGTAGTAAGAATCCACTATTGAAACTGCCCTTTGCAAATTAATAAAGCGGTGCAAGACGAGAACTATGGTAAAGGCCTTAACTTTGCAAAGGCACAAGCCCAGGTAAAAATAAGGCACAGGCCTAGCTAAAAATAATGATAATGATTAGCCACTGTCCCCCTGTTTACTTCTCTATAATTGCTACTCTGGTGTCATATAGCTGGTGGTCATGAAGATTCTTAACTTTCTCTGTAGATAACATCACCTTTTTGAAACCTAAAGGTAGTTTCTGAGATATCTTCCAGGTCCTCCATGGTGGTGGATTGGCTGACCCACCCAGACTGGTGGCCCATACCAAAGATCTGACTCAACTGGAATTATAACCCTAGCCTAGAAACAAATTCAACACAAGATTTTGTCCTGATTGGCTAATCCTTTGCCCACCAAACTGTCTTTAAATAAATCTTGTCTCCCACATTCTCAGAAAGGCAGATTTGAGGAATTTCTCCCATCTCCCTGCTTAGTGCTCTGCAGAATTAAACCCTCTCTGCTGTAACACTTATTGTCTCAGTGTATTGGCTTCCTCTTGGGCAGCGGGCAATCAACCTGGTTGGACAACAACACTATGAATTTAAGGTGAGGGTAGAGACATGAAGAAAATTCCTAATAGTAAAAATGAGTTAATGTCCCTATCAGTTGTTCACAGATCTTATGTTACAATGTTTTTAGCAGAAATTTCAATCTGAGCCTGGGCTGAACTCAACATAGTGATGGAAAGTTATGTATAAGTGTATGTGGTATGTGTGTGTGTGTGTGTGTGTGTGTGTGTGTCTGTGTGTGTATGTGTGTGTGGTCAGTGTAAACTCTAATAGGGAAAATGGGAGAAATTAAAGATTTGGAGAATGGTCAAATTTCAGAAGATATAATACAAAAATTACTTAAAATTTTATATTGGGTAAAAACAGTGATTTAGTAGTAAGAGTTAAAAGGAAATAATCTATTTGAGCTTACTATTTTAGTAAGAAATGTATTTTTTAGCACTGTTACCAAAGAGACCCAATTGAGTATCAATATTATCAATGTACATGTATAAAGAAATAAAATATTCATATCTAGTGTCTATATTTTAGACTCTATTTTGCTGTATATTAAAATGTTACTTAAAGATAAACTGATTTCATGTCTTTTTCCAGGAAAACATTAAAAATAAAAAAGTATTTGAAGTATCTTATTGTCAGAAAGCAAAGATGCTTTTAAAATGTCTGGGGTAGTATTACAAGAAGCCAGCTTTAAGGCATTTCCATAAGCTAAAGTTTTACAAAGTGAGACTCAAAAGAAGAAGAAGAAGAATTATGGGTAATTGCAATAAATTGAGTCTGTGAAAACCTACCACTTCTTAATGAATTTCAAAAGGGAAGATTTAATAAGAAGTGTAAAAAACATAGTTTAATACAAAATGATTCATTAAATATTTGTAAGAGATGAGTTAAATGTATAGATTCAGTCTGTCATCTTCTGATTATTAAAACATTTTAGGGAAATTATTATTACTATTATTTTCTGTCTCCCCACAATGCTATCAAAATCCTACTCAGGTTCTTAGTTTCTTAGTCTCCTCTTCTGGAATCATCAGATATTAATAGGAGAAAAGCAGACTCAAATGCTGATTCATCTTATGAGGATTCTGCTTTTTATTGGATATTGGCTTTATAATTTAGTACTTGCAGGGAATGAAACCCACCCTCAAAGAAACCACAATCCTTGGAAAGGAATTAGGTGACCTTCAATTACTCATGCTCCTGGCTGCTCATTAAAAACATGAAATCATTATAATATGAAAAAAGTAATCCATGGATTTCTAATATTACTGACTGATGAGATGAATATATATTAATGCAGAACAATAGGTATGTTAGGGACACCAAACAAAACTAAACAATTTGCCTATTGGGAAGAAAACACAATTTAAAAAAAAACTATGAAAGAGATGGAGTTAAAATTCTCATTTATATAGTAAGTGATGTATAATTTTTAAACATGTTCAACTCAATATATGTTAGCTCTAGTTTACAGAGCATAGAACTAATCGCCAGTTCATAATCAAAATCAAATAATTAATAATCTAGATCCTATAACCTCTGCTACCCAGTGACATTCTTCTTGCCAGATTATTTTTACCCTAGGCCAGTATCAAAATAAATATCTTTACCTTGGTAGGTATTAAAATAATGGGTATTACTGTAACTTAAAGAAGGTGTAAGAATCAATATATAGAATAGGTTTAATTATAACTCTTCTGTTGGGTTTTATCAATGTTGAGCTTCTGTATGTTTTATCTTTTGTTTAACATGTTTGAAGTATTTTGGATAATATAATAATAAATTAGTAATTTTATTTTAAATTAATATGATTTAATTTATTAATCTTATAATTAGTATTTAAAAAATATATTATGTGTTTTAATTAATGTGTATATTTCCTAAACTGAGCATAGATTATATCAGAAGCAGTAGAAAGTACTCTTCTCTTTGTATAAATATCCCTGAGACATTAGAGATGTCTAAGAATTGGAATTTTGTCTGAGCTTGTCTGACCAACTGCTAAAACCAGTCAACAGAGGACTAGGTATAAAGTCTTTCCAAGGGAAGAAAGTAGCAGGCAAAAAAGCTCTCCCAGTTACAAAGCCTTCATAATTACAAAGGTGGTAGTCATTCTGAGTGAACCATGGTGGGTATCACCAGCCTGAGCTAATAGTCACATGACTGGTTCCTTGTGAAAGAAAATGATAAAAGTAAAAACAATTAGACCATAAAGCAAGAGTACACAAGCAGCAGTTCTTCAAGATCCCACACACAGAATACACCATAAAGGCACCTCTTTCACCTTTCAACAGACCAGTGAGTAGCTTTGATGCTCTGAGGACACTGGTGCCTTAGTGGTGGGGCAGGGTAGCTTCTGATGGACCAGTGGAATTGCCCAGCAGAAATCATAGAGCACTGGCAGTCCTGGCAGAAACCAAAGCGGGTAGAAGAGCACTTGGAAGATCCGTAGACACAGCTGGGAAAGTGACAGTGGGAAAGTTCGTGGGCAAATATCAAACATGCCCTAGAGACACTTGGGCTAGCTTTACAGGGATGAAGATACTATAAGGTGTAGCTTGGAAGTGCGGTAGTGGTAGCAATAAATGTTATTTAATGTTAATGTGACCACACTTGAACACAAATGCACTTGATATCTGAGATAATTTGTATTTCACAATTAACATTACAATAAATTCTGAGGATATAAAATTGTAACACCATTATTCTCAGGGAAATTCTGGCTGTGTTTTAAAAAGAAATAATATTGAGTCAAGCAGGTGCAGCTCTGGAGAATGGAGTGGGTACTGCCTGTCCCAAACAGACCAAGTGTCTTGCTCTGTCACCTCAGCTAGAGTGAAGTGGCATCATCATAGTTCACTGCAACCTCAAATTCTCAGGCTCAAACAATCCTCCTGCCTCAGCCTACCAAGTACCTGGGACTACAGGACCAATAATCTTTCAAGTTAGGAAGATGAAAAATAACACCAAACCATGGTGAGAGAAAATGGCGGAGTAGGGCTGACTTCTTGGCTCTGGGCTCTCGGGGTGAGAAGTGAAGAGAGCAGACAACCACACGCAAGAGATCTGCATTTACACTGGATCGGCTTTGCAAGACTGCACAGAGACACCGGGATACAGACAACATAGACAATAAGCAAAGGTGAACCGAAAAATCTTCCACAAAACTCGGGGACTCAGGAATATACAATAGGGAGGGAGTGGGTCCGCGTGGCTACCGCCCCAAGGGCTGGCTACAGGAAGCATCGCTCCTGCCGCGCGCAGGGAGATGATCCCTCCCTCACCGAGCCCCACACCCACACAGGCGGGGAATTGCCCGAAGTTGGTGAGAGGTGGTAGCGCGGACAGACAAGCGGAGTAGAACAGAGTCTGGAGCTGGCAGCATTGAATTCCCCCAGTGCTCTGCCAAAGCAGTGGCAAGAGAGGGTGGATCCTGAACTCAGCAGCAGCTTCCCCAGTGCCACCGGCCACGCCGTAGCTAGCGGAGGGCCGCGCAGGAAGCATCTTTCAGGCAACCCCTCTACCCTAGACCCTAGACGGCCTTAACCTTTCGGGCTTCTGGAGAAGGAAACTTTTTGACCTC
>VBSM01002608.1:65472499-65484772 GCA_008086735.1 Cheirogaleus medius
AAAAGTTTCTGCACAGCTAAGGAAACTATCATTAGAGTAAATAGACAACCCACAAAGTGGGAGAAAATATTTGCTCTCTAGACTTCTTATAAGGGTCTAATAACAAGAATCTATCTAGAACTCAGAAGAATTAATGAGAAAAAATCAAACAAACCCATTAAGAAATGGGCAATGGAAATCAATAGAAACTTCTCCAAATAAGACAGAATAATGGCCTGCAAACATATAAAAAAATGCTCAACATCTCTAATCATCAGAGAAATGCAAATCAAAACCACAATGAGATACACCTAACTCCAGCGAGAATGGCCTGTATCAAGAAATCCGAAAACAACAAATGCTGGCGAGGATGTGGAGAGATAGGAACACTCTTACACTGCTGGTGGGACTGCAAATTAGTGCAACCTTTGTGGAAAAGAATTTGGAGATACCTCAAACAGCTAGAAATAGAAATACCATTCGACCCAGCAATAGCATTGTTGGACATCTACCCAAAAGAGCAAAAGACATTCTGTAATAAAGACATCTGCACCCGCATGTTCATGGCAGCACAATTCACTATTGCATGGAAACAACCCAAGTGCTTGTGAATTCAAGAATGTATAATTAAAATTTGGTATATGCTCACAATGGAATATTACTCAATTCTAAGGAATGACAGTGAGCTAGCACCGTTTTTGCTATCCTGGATAAATCTTAAGCCCATTATACAAAGTGAGGCGACATAAGATCTGGGAAATGTGCTCCACATCTACTCGCCATCAAATTGGTACTGACTGATTTAAACTATGGTGCTCAAGTAGTTGTAGTGTTCACCATGGATTGGGGGTGAGGGGAGACCCACATCTTAGGGATGTAATGTACATTGTCAGGGAGAAGGGATTACCTCTAATCCTTCTTAGGGAGAGGCAAATATATATAATGTAACCAAAATGTCAAAAAAAACCCCAAACTTTTATTGGGTGGTTGGCAGGTGGGAGGGGGGAGGAGGGGAAAAGTGTGTATTAACATAATGGGTGTGGTGCGCACCACCTGAGGGTTGGACAGGCTTGAAGCTCTGGCATGGCGGGGTGGGGGAGGGCTGGCAGGGGCAACCTAACAATATTTGTACACCCAAAATAAGAGGAAATAAAAGGAAAAAAAATACAAAAACCATAGGTAACTTCTGTAAAACTTATGACTTGTATTCATTTACAATATAAACGCTCTATCAAAAGTTGTGTAAATCTTTTTAAGTAATGACAATTCCTATCGGTATTTTCCTTGCACTTTAAATTGAGCCAAATATTTTGGTTACTCTCAAAAGCTGTGAAATTGTTAAATAATTAAAAATGTGTTAAAGTGTCGAGTATTTACATGATAATTTCATTAAAGCTTTCAGGGCACTACTGAAACACATTTCAACCTTAAATGGAGATTCAAGCAGAGGCTTTTGAAGTAAATTGTTTACATTGATTTGGAATACCATAAACCTTTATAATACACTATCCTCTTTGAATTGACAACCTTGCTTAATTCAGCAGAAAATTGCTTTCTGACTGTTTTGAAAACACACTTAGAAGATGGGCAGAATTAAAAGAATTCATCCTGTGATGATGTTGAAGGAAGGTTCCAGAATCCCTTTAATGAATAGACAGAATTGATGAAATATGAACAGCCTCTGCTTATGGAAAACTGAGCTCCTAACCTCAACTGAAGGAGGTATTGGAAGTGAGCAAGTGCTTACCACAGGGCACCCGAATGATTGCTCCTATAAAACAGCAGCAAATAGACTGTTACCTCCTCAAAAAACCTTCCTCTCCAGGAAATGAGTATAGAACTTGGATTATTTCTGTGCTTAAGCAACTCTTAAGTAGTACTTTATATACTTTCAAAAAATCAATTACATCAGAGTTAGCTATGGCTTGTGAAAATATAAAACAAAAATAAAAAAGGAAAATGAGCAATGTCTTAAGAATACCTGGCAGATAAGAAACACAGCCTTTATGAAGCCAGTTGTGCTAGTGGAGAAATTAGTAAGAGAAATTAAAATGTTTCCATCAAATTTACCCAAAAAAGGATACTGTACTATCTACTGTTTCATGACTAAGAAAATATACAAGGCTCTTTATTATTATCATGCCTATATTTCCTGGCTTACTAACAATTCTGAAAAGTTATATTGAGAGTCAACTATGCACTGAAAGAAAGGAAAGATGAAAGCCATACACTAAGCAGCAACAGGATGCCTGAGTCCGCATCCAGCACTGCCATTTACTAACTGAGTGGCTTTAGCAAATTCCCCAATCTCTTTAATAGTTATATCCTAGGAGTGTCGAGAGGGTTAAGTGAGTTATGTTTAGTGCTCAGAACAGAGTCTGGCAAATGATGAAGGCTATATAAGTGCTGGCTTATTAATATTTTGTTATTGCACTATCAGCACTAATTTTCTGTGATCAGAGAATGGAAGAGCAATGCAAAGGAGCCTTGACGCTCCAAGCAAGTAGGTACTCAAATTTATCCAGTGGTGTTTCTATCAAATGCAAGAAGTTAAGGAGTAAATTATCTTCTTTATTTTATGCCTGGTGGAGCTTGGGCTCGTAGTCTGCCAAACCTGATAAGGGTCCTTGACTGGATCCTGGCTAGGCAGCCAACATATTGCCTGAATGTTATAAAAGAAGGACTGCTGATCATTTATGGGGGATTTAATGCATAAACACTGAATGAGAGGAGCACACTTCACTCTGGGATAAGTAAGCTGGATCATGCAGGGCTGAGGCTGTCTACAATTAATTCCTTCCCATCTCTTGTCTTCCACACAGGGGAAGCTCAGCAGCAGTGAAGGAAATGAGTCCAACACATAGAGGGAAGCAGATCCATGAATGAAGGAAGAATTCTGGTGGTATCATTTGAGTGTCTGGATTCTTGAGGCCTTCTCTACCTCTAAATTTCCAATGTATATAAGTGAATAAATTGCTTATGTTTGGCTTAAACTACTTTTTCTTGAATTCCTGTTAATTGTGATGGACAGAGTGACAACAAAAACAAAAATATTACACATGGAAATTCCTAAAATGTAGATTTGACTGAATAAAACATGGAGTGAAGGAAAGTATGGATCCCACATTTTGCAATAACGTGATATAGTAAGGAAGCTGGCAGATCTGTCACTTACTGCATCTTGGATGTTGGACATGTGTCAACCAAGGTGGAAGCTTCACCTCTTTGTAGAGAAACATCAGACTGTTGATGTTTTATTGTCTCTTATAACTTCCAGTAGCATCCAAATGGAAAGAGTCAAGTTTCAGTCTAAGCTGTTCTACCTGAGAGCAGATAGAGAAACATTTACAGCTTTAAGAAAGGTCCCCAGACTGCAACCAGTGATGGTAAAGGATTAGATGACCATAAATTTTGTAGAATTGTAAAAAGTTGAATTCCCTGTTGTAGACTAAGTTAAATTATGTGTTCTAGATTAATACCAGCAAACCTAAAATGGAAAACAGTGACAAATATGTTTGAAAATTAGGATGATTTGGGGCAACAGGGTCAGGGGTGAAGGTGCTTGATCCCCTAGGCCTCTTGAAAATGCCTGGTGTTTTGCAATCCCTTGTGCAACACAAGTATAATTTCCTACATTTAAATAAGCTTTTCAACTGGGATGAAGCTTGGAGGCGAAAGGCAGGTAAGTTCCCCTTCAACATTTCTGCTTATGATTTTCTATTGCTGTTAGGCAGACACCAACACAGCCTTTTAAGTGGGAAATTAGGAACAAGGAAAAAACCTACATGCCAATTGCTCAGGGACAGAAAATACTCAGATGCTGCCTCATTTTGAAATTCTGACTAGTAAAAATTCTGACCTTGATTACTAGCTAATGGAATCCGTAAAAGCCAGTCAATTAGTATTTTATGAGAGTTGAATTGTCAGAGTAATCTAAGTCTGGCATACAGGGGACTCTGATTGCTCAATACTTCAATTGACTTTTTTAAATCTATCAAACTAGCAAAGTATTTAAGGAAATGGGCACCTTTATGTGCTGTGGTGGTGGGAGGGAGAGAAGAAATTGTTTAAATATTTTCATCAAATAACTTGGCAAGAGATATATTTTTAAAAAACTTTAAAGTTTTAACCTAGTAAATCTTTTTCTACAAATTAATTCAATAGAAATGACTAGTGAGGTGAACAAAAATCTATATATTCTGTAAAAAGTATATTTCTACAGTATATCTTTTTAAATTAATTTTTAAAATTTTAATTATTATAGATATATAATAGTTGTGCACATTTATAGAGTATATGTGAACTTTGATACAAGCATACAATGAGTGGGTAATGATCAAGTCAAAGTATTTGGGGTGTCTATCAGCTCAAGCATTTATCATTTATTTATTAGGAAACTTCCAATTCTACTTTTTTAGTTATTTTGAATACAAAATAAATTATTAACTGTAGTTATCACCCTATAGTCCTACCAAACACTAGAAATTACTCCCTCTAACTGCATTTTTGTACTTATTAACCATCCCTCTTTATCAGCCCCTACTGCCTTTCCCAGTCTCTGGCAACAATCATTCTACTGTCTATCTCCATGAGTTCAATTAGTTTTTAGCTCCCATATATTAATAAGAACATACAATATTTGTCTTTCTGTGCCTGGCTTATTTCACTTAACGTAATGTCCTCTAGTTCCATCCATGTTGCTGCAAATGACAAGATTTCATTCTTTTTATGGCTGAATAATATTCCATTGTGTATATATACCACATTTTCTTTATCCATTCATCTACTGATGGACATTTAGGTTGATTCCATATCTTAGATATTGTGACTAGGGCTGCAATAAACGTGAGAGTGAGATATCTCTTTGGTATACTGATGTCCTTTCTTTTGGATCTATATCCAACAGTGGGATTGCTGGATCACATGGTAATTTCACTTTTAGTTTTGTGAGGAACAAAGCTGAACCCAGAATTCTTTATCCAGCAAAATTAAGTTTCACCTATGAGGGAGAAATAAAGTCCTTCTCAGACAAACAATCACTGAAGGAATTTGCAAAGTCCAGACCATCCCTACAAGAAGTTCTCAGACCCGCATTTCTAACTGAACAGGGCAGTAGACACTCCTCAAAGTAAAATCCTCAAAGAATTAAAGTTTAGATCTCGCTCGAACTGCATGATGACTCAAGGAGTAAAACATAGCAACAAGTCTCCACCCAACCATATGAATGGCAATCTTCCTCCAACTTCAATCCTTTCAATAAATGTAAATGGCTTAAACTGTCCTCTGAAGAGACATAGACTGGCAGAGTGGATAAAAAATCACAAACCTAGTGTCTGCTGTCTGCAGGAAACACATCTAACCCACAAAGATGCCTTCCGGCTGAAGGTCAAGAGATGGAAAACTATCATCCAGTCAAACGGAAGTCAAAAGAAAGCTGGGGTAGCTATTCTATTTGCAGATAACATAAACTTTAAAATAGCAAAAGTAAAAAAGGATAAAGACGTCCATTATATAATGGTGAAAGGAAAGATCCAACAACCAGATTTAACAATTCTTAATATCTATGCGCCCAATACAGGAGCACCCAATCAGTTAAAGCAACCCTAGTCTAATCTTAACACCACGTTACACAACACTGCCATAGTAGCAGGAGACTTCAACACTCCACTGAATGAGCTGGACAGATCCTCCAAACAGAAAATAAGCAAAGAAATAATGGACCTGAACAGAGCCATTGATCAAAAAGGTCTGACAGATCTCTATAGAGCATTCCATCCAAATAAACTTGAGTTTACATTCTTCTCAGCAGCCCATGGATCCTACTCTAAAATTGATCACATCCTAGGCCGCAAATAAAATCTCAAAAATTCAAGAAGATAGAAATTTTACCTTTTGCCCAGTTTTTAAATTAAATTATTTGTTTTTTGTTTTTTGCTATTGAGTTGTTTAAGCTCCTTATATATGCTGGTTATTAATCCCTTGTCCAGTTGGAAGTTTGCAAATATTTTACACCATTTTGTTGATTGTCTCTTCACTCTGTTGTTTCCTTTGCTGAGCAGAAGCTTTTTAGCTTGATGTGATCCCATTTATCCATATTTGCTTTGGTTGCCTGTGCTTTTGAAGCCTTACTCAAGAAATCTTTGCCCAGACCAATTTCTTGGAGTGTTTCCTCAGTGTTTTCATAAAACTGGTACAACCAGCAACTGAACTGGTACAGTCACCAGCAGTGGGAGTCCTCCTGGTGTGCCTTTCGAGTGCTACATTAGACCACTAAGTAGCAAGAACCTGCAGTGAGCAGAGCCCAGCATCCAGATAGGCAGAACAAAACAACTTGCATTAGGATCAGGGTGGGAAAACTTGGCTTCTTCTGCCCAGATGAATATGATATAAGTTCTAGACAAGTAACCACCATTACCAGGACCTTTCCCTCTATTTCTAAATGGAAAGTATTAAATTTTTCCTCCGACTATGCTATGGATAAAGTAGTCACATTTTATAGGATCCTGAGTAGGATCCTGAGAAAGCATTTGTACATCTATCTGATCAATTGGAGATCCTGAAATTGGAGTTGAATAGGGGAACTAGTATTATTGGATACCATAGCAACTAAATGTTACTGGAGAAAGAAACTAGATGTTATCCTTTGGAAAAGAATAATTCCACTTTCATTTACACACTGAAGATCTAGTTGGGACACTTTTGAAATTATAGTAGCTCCCCCGCTTATCTACAGTGGATGTGTTCCAAGACTCCCACTGAATGCTCCAAACTGGAGGGAGGTACTACCCACTCTGATTGCCATCAATCAGAGCACATTTCTATTCACGTCTTCCACCCACAAACTTAATGTCTTTTTCATCTTAACTAAGACTTATCACACACCATGGCCATAACCTTTGCAGTTTGAGGTTTGACAACAAAACTAGTACACATTTCCTTTTCCTTCTTCACAATCTCATGGATAAACTTATTCTTACTGCAGATCTTAGCAACCTCTGCACAGGATTTTTTTTTTCTTTACTTAAGTTGACAACGTTTAGCTTTTCACTTAAAGGAAGCACTTTAGGGCTCCTCTTTGGCATATCCAAGTCACCAGCATCACTGCTCTCATGCTTGGTGCCATTTTTAAGTAGAATAAGGGTTTCTTGAACACACGCACTGCTATGCCTCTACAGTTGGTTTAATGATTGAGTTGGCTAAGTGATTTAGTGGGTGATTTGCATCTGCAGCATGGATACACTGGACAAAGAAATGATTCATGTCCTAAGCTGGATGAAGCAGGATGTGTGAGATTTCATCATGCCACTCAGAACAGCTTGCAATGTAAAACTTATCAATTGTGATTTCTAGGATTTCCCATTTCATATCTTTGGGTAGTAGTATAGTTTGGGTAACCTGATACCATGGAAAGCGAAACTACAGATAAGGGGGGACTAACTATACAGGTATGGACATAGGTTCAAAGACTAAGTACAAAGAGAAAATGGCAAAGCCACAATCTTGGCCAATTTGACATTTGATATAAATAGGACACATACAAATAAAGATCATAGAGTCAAAGTGACAAATATGTCAGTTATTTCTTATACTACACCATAAATCAAAGGAATTTAAATTTTACTTTCAAGAGGGATTACAATGAAACTTGATAAGCCAAATCTAAAACTTAAAAGAAAAAAAGTAAATGTACAAGAATCACCAAAATAAATTTTTCTTCATTTAAAAAAACTTAATAACTTTGTTGAAATATAATTGGCATACAATAAACTGTATATATTTAAGTATATATTTTGATAAATTTTGACATGAGTAACATACATAATAAAACATCACCACACTCAAGACAGTGAACACAGTCATCATCCCCAGAAGTTTATGTCCTTTGTAATCCTTCCCTCCTGACACTCCCTGCCCCTTGCTGGGTATAGATAGATTTCTGAGTTAAAGTTTATCTTTCACCACTTTAAAGTTGCTCCACTATCTTCAGGTTCATGTTGTTTCTGGTGAGCAATCTGATGTCATCCTTATCTTTGTGTCTTTATATTATGTAATGTGTCTTTTTTTCTCTGGTTGCTTTTAAGGTTTTTGTCTTTATCACTAGCTTTGAGCAGTTTGATCCTGATGTTTATAAACTATGTGTCTTTTTGCCCTTTGGGTTTGTTGAACTTCATACTGTGCATTATATTAATAGTTTTGTTCTTATCGAATTTGCAACATTTTAGTCATGATTTCTTCATATTTTTTTTCTGTACTGTTTTTCTTCTTTCCTTCTGGGACATTAATCAGACATACATCAGGTTGCTTGAAGTTGTCACATAGCTCACCGATTCTCTCTTCACTATTTTTTTAGTTTTTTTTTTTTTTTTGCTATTTCATATACTATAGTTTCTATTTCTGTGTTTTAAAGTTAATAAATTATTTCTGCTGCAATATCTAATCAGCCATCAATCCCACCCAGAGTATCTTTTAGTTTGGATAAAATTTTTAGTTTTAGAAATTTGATTTGGATCTTTTCTGTGTCTTCCATGTTTCTACTTCATATGCTGAATCTTTTCTCTAGTTTTTCAACCATGTGAAATGTAGCTATACTAACTATTAATGTCTGTTAATAATAATGCATGGGTCAGCTCTGGTTTCCTGTTGATTGATTGAGTTTTCTTCTAATTTGGTGTTGTATTTTTCTACTTTTTATATGCCTTTCTTGTAGAGTCCAGAAATTGTGAATTTTACCATCTTAGGTGCTGGACATTTTTGCATTAATATACATATTATTGAGCTTTGTTCTGAGATGCAGTCAAGTTACTTAGGAAGAATCCCTGCTTTTGAGATTTGTCAGTTATGCCAGAACCGCGTTTGTACTAGAGCTGATTAGAGCCATCGCGCATCCCTGCATGCTCAGCTCTGTCGTCTGCAGTCAGGAAGTCCACCAGGCGGGGCCTCTGTTTCTACTGCCTGCGCCATTGTCTGGAACATCAAGGCAATAAGCTGTGGCAGTTGTAGAGCTAACCTTGATTATTTCCTGTTTTTCATTGATCACTGTCCTTTTTTCCTGATATCCAATATCTTGAAAACTATGGTTTCCTATATCTTTGTCCATATTTTAGTTGTTTCTGCTGGGAGGGTAAATCTGGCCCCTGTTTTTCCATCTCCATTGAAAGTAGAAATCAAACAAGACGATTTACAGTAAAAAATACTAGAGAATTTGCTCTCTATAAAATACAGTCATGCATCACTTAAAAAAAGTGATACATTCTAGGAAACTGGTCATGAGGCAATTTCATCATTGTGCAAACATTATAGAGTGTAATTACACAAACCTAGATAGCCTACAACAAACAGAGGCAATGTGGTATAGCCTATTGCTCCTAGGCTACAAACCTGTACAGCATGCTATTGTACTGAATACTGTAGGCAACTCTAACACAAAAAGTATGTTTGTGTACCTAAACATAGAAAAAGTACAGTGAAAATATAGTACAAAGGATAAAAAATGGTTCACCCATATAGATCACTTAGCATGAATGGAGCTTGCAGAACTAGAAGTTGTTTGGAGTGAGACAATGAGTGAGTAGTGAGTAACCTGAAGGCCCAGGACATTACTGTACACTGCCATAGATTTTATAAACACTTAAAGTTAGGCTACACTAAATTTATTTTTAAAATTTCTTTCTTCAATTATAAATTAACTTTATTTAGCTCACTATAATATTTTACTTATAAATGTTTTGATTTTTTAAGTTTTTTGACCTTATAATAACACGTAGCTTAAAACAAACACATTGTACAGTTGTACAAAAAACTTTTATTTCTTTATATCCTTATTCTATAAGCTTTTTTCTATATTTTTATTTTTTATTTTTACTTTTAAACTTCTTTGTTAAAAAATAAAAACTAAGACACAAACACATACATTAGCCTAGGCCTACACAGGGTCAGGATCATCAATATCACTGTCTTCCACCTCCACACTTGTCCCCCTGGAAGGTCTTCAGGGACAATGACACACATGGAGCTGTGATCCTCTATGATAACAATGCCTTCTCCTGGATATCTCCTTAAGGATGTGCCTGAGGCTGTTTTACACTTAATTTTTTTTTACAAGTAAAAGGAGTACACTCTAAAATAATGATAAAAGTATATATAGTAAATACATAAATGAGTAACATAGTTATTTATTGTCATTATCAACTATTATGCACTGTACTATGTTTATGTGCAATACTTTTATATGACTGGCAATACAGTAGGGCTGTTCACACCAGCATCATCACAAACTTGTAAGTAATGCATTGTGCTACAGTGTTAGGGTGCCATGGCATCACTAGGCAATAGGAATTTTTAAGTTCCATTGTATTCTAATGGGACCACCTTTGTATATGCAAGTTCACTGTTGACTGAAACAACATTATGCAGCACATGACTGTAAGTAAAATATTGGCTATTTAATGTGGAATTAAAAACTATTCTATTAGACAGAAAATGATCTGTATGTATATGGATGATTAATATTGAATGATGATAACTTTTTTGACTTAGTGAAGAACCTACAGACTACTTAGCAATGGTATTGGAAACATTCACAAGTATTTAACAAAACTACAGTTATATATCTTCTTCATCTTATTCACACACACACACACACACACATAAACACAAATTTTGGTTGGATTAAAGATCTAAAATAGAATAAACAATGTATAATAGTTTTAAAAGAAAAATAAATAAGAATAATTTCATGACAGTTATGTAAAAAACTAAAGTCAAAACTATTAGTCATGATGCTAGATTAACAAATTTGACTATATTAAAATTTAAAATGTCCATGCCACTCCAAATATCCACCATTGACAGTTTTAAAAGATAAATGACAGATGGGGACAAGTACACATACAACAGCCATTGGATTAATGTTAAAATATGTAAAGGGCTTACCAAAGAACAAAAAGCAGAGCAGAAAATATAAACAAGTGTGGTATTTACACAATACAAAATGCATATATAGTCAAAGAACACAAGCAGCAGGGTCAAGCATTTTTAAAAATATTACATAGGCAAAAATTAGTTTGTTAATATCAAAAGTTGTAGGGTTAAGAGAAATTAGTAGTCCTCCAAAATTTAAAAATTGTGTCTATGTGGGTTAATGCCCAACAATTTCATTTCTTTTTATATACCAGATTTAACACCACACTTAAGAACAAAGGGAATAAATGGAGAATTTCATTGCAATATTGTTTATAAAAAGTTTGGAAACAAATTATATTTTTATTAGTGGGAAAATAATTAAACTACAAATAAATTGTATACACATTATAGCAATATATCAGGTTAAAATAACATTGAAAAGTCTCTACAGGGATTATTTTGGTGGTAGTGGATGGGGGTAGGAATCAATTTTGACAATAAAGCATGTAATATGATAACTTCTCTGTCAGAAACACAAACATACATACAGCAACACTGTATATTTATCTAAATACTTCATTGGATGTATGCATGTGTATTCAAAACATAAAAATCCTGGAAATATTAATCTGTTAATATGGGATATAAACAGGCATTACCTACAGAAGTCAAAAGGAGTTTTACCTTAATCTATAATCCTCAATTGTTAACAATGAGAATTCATTCTACATCCCTTACTTAATGGTATAAATAATGTTATAAAGGACTGTATAAACAAAGGAGTGCTAAAATACAAATTGGAAGTGTGGGAAGAAGCATGCGTGTGAGGGCATGTCAGTGCATGGAAGGAAGCCAACCACTGCAGTGTGTTGGGGCCTGTCATTTTGTACACAGCAGCTCTTCCTCCTTTTCCAGTTAATAGAACCATTAAATTCCTTTTTGTGGTTTTATTTTGTTTTGTTTTGCTTTTAAACTAGTTCACATTAGGTTTGTATCACTTGTAACTGAACAAGTCCTTATTTTCTTACTAGCACATTCTCTGTTCCATTGTATATTACATTTTAAATATATAAAAACAACACATTACTCTGTAACTTTTTGTTTCTCTTTAAGAAATGAGTCACTAACCAAGTGCAGAGCATGAGTTTTAATCTCATGAGAATGAAAAGGCAGACCCAGAAAGGAATGATGCTTCGGAAATTTGCGAAATGTCTGCATGACTAAACAGAACAAGATTTTCATTTCTATATGATTTCGGTGAAGCTACCAATCTGAGGTATGTGGGATTAAAATTGTAGACTATTTTTATGAGAAGTGAGAGGTAGGGATCCTGCTTCGTTCTTCTGTATGTAGCTAGCCAGTTTTCCCAGCACCATTTATTGAAGAGAGATT
>VBSM01002608.1:65484872-65516769 GCA_008086735.1 Cheirogaleus medius
TGTTTATGGCAGCACAATTCACTATTGCACGGTCATGGAAACATCCCAAGTGCCTGTTAATTCATGAGTGGATAAATAAAATGTGGTATATGCTCACAATGGAATATTATTCAATTCTAAGGAATGACAGTGAGCTAACACCGTTTATGCTATCCTGTATTAAGCTTAAGCCTGTTATCCAAAGTGAAGCGACACAAGATATGGAAAAAGGGCTCCACATCTACTCGCCATCAAATTGGTACTGACTGTTTAAAACTGTGGTGCTCAAATGGTGGTAGTGTTCACCAGGGTTTCCGGAGGGAGTGCAAGACCCACATCATAGGGATGTGGAGAGCATTGTGGGGGGGAAGGGCATACCTCTAACCCTTCTTAGGGTGAGGCAAAGTTATACAATGTATCCAAAGTTTAAAAAAAAAGAAATCTTTTGTTGGATGGAGGGCAGGCGGGAAGGGGGAGGAAGTGTAGAGTTATATAATGTGTGCCGTGCGCGCCACCTGGGGATTGGACTCGCTTGAAGCTCTGGCATGTGGGGGGGGAGGGGTGGTAGGGGCAATGTATGTAACCTTAACAATATTTGTACCACCATTATATGATGAAATAAAATAAACAAATAAATAAATAAGTAAAATTGTAGACTAATAAATTAAAAGTAAGAGATATAGAAATAAATAAAATATATAGCATTCTAACAATAGGCATTTCAACAATAGTTTGACGTCTCCTATTTTCCTTCAGTCAACAGCCAGGCCTGCAGAGCCCAGCTGGCGGGGACCAGGGGAAGCTCCTTTGCCAGAGTCCTGCGCCCTCTTCCCTGCTGCAGTCGACTGCAGTACTGAGGGAATGATAACCTGCTGCTCTGCAATGTACTCTTGCCTTGCCCGCTTGCCCAAGTATGGGGGATCTGAGGAAATTATGATAAATTGCTGATCCTTAGTATATCAGTCAGGGTTGTCTAGAAAAATAGAACCAATAGGATGTGTGTATATATATAGAGAAAAAGATTTATTTTAAGGAATTGGCTCACAGGTTTGTGTAGGCTTGGTGAGTCCAAAATTTGATGGCGGAGACTAGCAGGCTGGAGACTCAGGAAAGAGTTGCAGCCTGAGCCCAAAGGCAGTCCGCTGGAAACCAGAAAGAGCCATGCTGCAGGTAAAGTCTGAGCGTTGTCTGCTGGCAGAGTTCCCTCCTGCCTGGGGAAGGTCAGGCTATTAGTCTATATGGGCCTTCAACTGATGAAATGTGTTACACCCACATTATGAAGGGTAATATGCTTTGCTCAAAGTTTATCCATTTAAATGTAGATTTCATCCAAAACACTCTGACAGAAACATTTAGAATAATGTTTGACCACATATCTGAGAACATAAAATTATCACATAAAATTAACCCTCACACTTAGTCTTACATCTTTTGAGTATGTACACATTGGTTTTAATTTACTGGTGGACCTATGACTTCTATTTAAAACTTTTTTAAAAAATAAAATTCTTTTGAAAAATAAAGATGTCTACGTACATCAAAACAAAATAAAACTCCTTTATATTGACTATTCGATTGTAAAAATTACATTAAGCAAATAATTATATTCAGTACATGTTTGCAATTTAATCTTTCTTAGCCATAGCTATAATATCAGGTCACTGGTATTTTTATTAAATGCATATTAAATGTCTATTAAAAGTATACATTAAAATGTATATATTTTATATTAAATGTATATATAATTTTATATTTTTAATATGTCCTTATTCTTTCTTTTTCTTATAACATTCCTCCAGCCTTTTTTACATTACATTTTTGTGGCTAATGAATTCCTGATAAACTCAGAGCAAATTGTGCTAACTGGAGAATATAGTCAATTGTAATTTTTAAAGAATTAAATATATAAATATTTTAACACAAGTATTGTCACAGTTATAGTCTTTTTGTCTCCATGCAGTCTAACATTTTTGCCAAGTATTTTTAGAAGATGTCAAATAATTTGCTACCATTTGTGATTATTTTTAATATTTTGTCAGATGTAAATGATGTAAGTATATAGGACTTCTCAATGTTATTCCATTCTAGTGGAGAATGTAAATGTAACCAATAAAAATAGGAGCTCAATTCTTTTCATGAGTCAAGATATCTAAAGTGCAATTAAATTTCTAATTTAAATTTTGTATACTATTTGAGCTGTCATTGTTAAGTTTGTTTGGGTCCTATATGGCTTTTTAAAGTAAGCTTCTTTGTTGTATTTCATACATACCAAAGAATAAACAAATCATAAGTTATACAAGCTGGTGAAATTTCACTAAGTGATCAACTCCAATGTATAATAACTACCACTCAGATCAAGAAATTGGTTATCATCAGTTTCCCAGAAGTTTTTCCTCATATCTCCCTCTCATCAGTAACTATTAGGTGTTCATGGTTGCTTTTGGCTTTTTTTTTCTCAGCTCAGCCAAATAACTCTTTCCCATTATACATTTTATTAGGCAGTACAAAATTCAAGTAGTTCAGAGTGTGTGTGTGTGTGTGTGTGTAAGAAAAAGAGAGAGAGAGAGAAAGAGAGAGACAGAACAATCAATTTTTACTTGATTATCTTTTGCTATACCAGTCACAAAAGCACCAGGAGTATGCAAGACTGTTTATTAGTGTGTTACACTTGATCCATTTCTATTTTGATTTGAAGATAATAAATTAGGTAAACCCATCTTGGTATGTTGAATTATAAAGATGGTCAGTGTAAGAACTGGACACCAGCGTACATGTATATCTCTCCCACAAAGCCCAGAACAAGCATTTGGAAAATTTAGTGTCGAATGCTCACAGAATCCTGTGGTGAAGTGGGTTCCCCTGGGCACAGGTGCCTAGAAATCTCATCAAGAGAACAAGAGGCGGAAGTGAAGGTGCTGGGGTTGGGAAAACCAATAAACCATGCCTTTTTTTCCCTGTCCTGAACTTAAAACAAATTGATACATAAGGAAGAGAAACTGATGGGGATAAAATATTGGCTTTAATATTGACAAAACTAATTGGAGAATATGGCTTTAGTTTTCAGATGAAAGGACTTGCTAAAACTCACCCAAGGGAAACTTTGGTCTGCTAAGCAAACGTACTAACCTGGGATAACTTCTTTAAATGGATGAAGAGGAAATAACATAAAATTAATCCCCAATGCTTGCGGATGTTTAATATTAATAGATGAGGTTTGTTAATTAAAAAATATGGAACAATTGCTGTCAGACTTGTGCCAAGCTTTGACAAATACTCCACTTCCTCTATATGGAGAAGAATAAAGGAGGGATGAAGAAAGAGGCCTAAGCATTTTAGGGTCATTGTCATTCTGTACAAGAAAACAAAACCTGATGAATAGAGGTTCCTTCCTAACATTAGTCATCACATAAAACCATTTACAGAGACTGAGTGGGTGTCCGAATGCTGCCTTGTATTATGATCAAGAAAAGTTTAGTTTAATGATTGAAAACCCTATGGTAATCACAATCCTTTATTCTGTAGCAAGAAAATGAAGTTTTCTTTCTACGTCCATCTAATATGCAGTTATTTTTTAAACAGTTCTATTAAGAAATAGTTCACATACACCATCCACCAATTTAAAGTATATGATTCAATAATTTTTAGTATATTCATAGATCAGTGCAACCATCACCATAGTCAAATTTAGAACATCTTGATAACCTCAGAATGAAACCTCATTTCCTGTACTCTTTGGCTATTACACCCTACCCTCCATTCCATCCGACTCCTTTCTTCTTGTCCTCCCCATAGCTCTAGACAACCAATAATCTACTTTCTGTCTCTATAAATTTCTCTGTTCTGATTTTAACATATCATATGAATAGAATCATATATTATGTTATGTTTTTGACTGACTTCTTTCATAAAGTATGTTTTTTTCAGGTTTGTCCATGTTGTAGCATATTATCTTATTTTGTCCTTTTAATGGCCAAATAATATTCCATTGCAGATATATAATACATTTTCTTTATCCTTTTATCAGTTTATGGACATTTGGGTTGTTTCCACCTTTTAGGTGTTATGAATAATGCTGCTAAAAACATTTATGTACAGGTTTTTGTGTGGACATATGTTTTTACTTCTCTTGGTTCTTATATTTAGGAGTAGATTTTTGGATCATGTGGTAATTCTATGTTTACCACCAGACTATTTTCCAAATTGGTTATATCATCAGCTGTGTATGAGGATTCCAATTTATCCACATCCTTGCCAACACTTGTTATGAACTGTCTTTTTATTATAACCATCTTTGTAAATGTAAAATGGTATCTCATCATGGCTTTGATTTGCATTTTCCTGAAAACTAGTGATTTTATGAAAACTTTTTCCTGTGCTTATTCAACATTTGTATATATTCCTTGAAGAAATGTCTATTCAGATCATTTGCCCATTTTTCAATTGGGTTGGTTTTTTTTGCTGTTTAATTATAAGAGTTCATTATGTATTCTGAGTACTAGACCCTTATCAGTGTTATATGACATGCAGATATTTTTCCCATTCAGTAAATAGTCTTTTCACTTTCTTAATAGTATTTTTTGATACATGAAAGTTTTTAATTTTGGTGAGGTTCAATTTATCTATTTTTCTTTTTTTTGTGCTTTTGTTATCATATCTAAGAATCCTTTGTCAAATCCAAGATCATGATGGTTTACTCCTGTTTTGTTCTAAGAATTCTATAGCTTCATTGCTTATGTTTAGAACTTTAGATCCATTTTGAGTTAATTTTTGTATATGGTGTACTGAAAGGGCTCAACTTCATTTGTTTTGTTGCTGTTTGGGTTTTTTAGATTTTGCATGTGGCTATCCAGTTGTCACAGCATCATCTGTTGAAAAGACTTCTCTTTCCACCTTTTGACTTTGTTAAAAATCAGTGGCCATAAATGCATTCATTTATTTCTGGACTCTCCATTTGATTCCATTGATCTATCATATCCATTACCTATGCTTATACTAGTCCCACACTATCTTGGTTAACTTTGCTTTGTAGGTAAGTTTCAATCTTCTTTTTCAAGATTTTTTTTAACTATTTGGAGACCTTGAAATTTTAGAATCAGCTTGTCAGTTTCTAAAAGAAGTCAGCTGGGATTTTGATTGGGATTGCATTAAATCTGCAGATCAGTTTGGCAAGTATTGCCCTCTTCACAATATTTAGTCTCCCAATTCATGAGCATGGGATGTTTATTCAATTATCTAGATCTTCTTTAATTTCTTTCAACATATTTTGTGATTTTAAGACTATGAATTTCACACAATTTTGCTAAATTTATTCCTAAGCATTTTATTTTTTTGATGCTGTTATAAATATAATTGTTCTCTTAATTTCCTTTTCAAATTGTTCAAGGACACAGTCATGTCATCTAAGAATAGAAATAGTTTTATTTCTTTCTATCTATTTCCTTTCTTTTGCTTGCTTTAGGTTTAGTTTGTTCTTCTTTTTCTAGTGTCTTAAGATGAATGGTTAAGTTATTTGTTTGGTTTTCTTCTTTCCTAATATAGTTATAGACACCTCTACATTTTCCTCTAAGCAGTGCTTTAGCTGTATCCCATAAGTTTGTATGTATTGTGCCTTTGGTTTCATTCATCTCAAAGTATTTTCTGATTTCCCTTTTGATTTCTTTTTTGGCCCATTTTTCATTTAGGAGTGTGTTGCTTAATTTACATATTTATTAGTTCTCAAATTTTCTTCTTCTATTGATTTCTACTTCCATGGTAATGTAAAGTATGGTAGGAGCTATACTTTATATTATATGTACACTTTTAAATGTATTGATCCTTGATTTATGGCCTAGTATATGGTCTATACTAGACAACGTTCCATGTGCACTTGAAAAGAATATATGCTGTTGCCTTTGTGTGGAGTGTTCTGCAGTTATCTATTATGTCGAGTTGGCTTATAATGTTGCTCAAATCTTCCATTTCTTTGCTAATCTTGTGTCTTTTTCTTCTATCTAGTTGTCTATAGTTGTTCTCTCTTGAAAACTAGCTAGCCTACAGTTTAGTTTGTATCTTGAATCTCTTCCTAATTGCCTTTTATTACACCACGTGCACAGTTTTTGAGAGTGCTCTTAAGCTTGACTTTCTCCATGCTCTGTTGCAGATGAAATCAATTCCTTTAAGAAGAAATTAGGTGCTATTTTACAAACCACTTTTAACCTCAGGCAAAATCTCTAAGCCAGGACACTGGCACTGGGGGTGTGGACAATGGCAAACTGCTCTCTGAGTATGAACCTACCCCTGGAAGCTGAGTGCTTCTGGGGTGGAGGTGAGGGATACCCAGAGGTCCTCTCCTTTACTTCTCTTGTCATGAATAAGGGCAGAGATGACCAGGGCCTCAGTCTTCTTAGCTCACTATGCCATATGTACAGCCCTGATTCCATGAGTAGGGGCTGTGAGGCAGTCTCTCAGTGTCTCCCAGGACTTACCCTGGGATTAAGTAGCTAGGGGCACCATGAGAAAATACTGATGTTCTACTCCCCTCAGGGGAAAAAAGATTTGTGGCTGTGAGTTTAGGGGAGAGAGAGGAAGCCCTGTGTTCTTGACTGCAGCAGCCTGGAGTGGAGTTTCCACCTTGCTGGGCTGGGAGTGGGTAGTGAGAGAACAGCTCGCTTCAAACATCACAGACTCTCTCCTTCTTGAATAGATTTTCTTTAATTAATGTTTCTCCATATGCCATTTATTCTTGGGGTCATTTCCAGAGACTTTAAATGGTTAAGTTTTTAAAACAGTTTTTACCAGTTTTAATGGGGATGGATCGGCAGAACTTCTCATCTTTTACTCTGGCAGTCAACTTCGCAGTTTAACTCTAGTGTTCAACGTTTATGATTACAGTTCTGTGAGAGTTGTTTGAATAAGTGATACTTGGACCTCAGTGGAATACAAATTCTCTTTTGGCTAAAACAAAAATGAAATGAAACAAAACAAAACCTGATGGTAATCATTCAACATATGTCCCTAGGGATTTTATATTATTTGAAATACTGTCTCAACAATTAAATAGAACAGATCCATATCTGCTTTCATTTAGCGTTGGTATGTAGGTTGGTAAGAGAGAGGTATGCAAATTGTAGCTGAAACAAATCTTTCCTCCCTCATTATAAAATTCTTGTTGAGATTGACTTTTCTTTCCAGATGTTAGTGGTTGGTTCTCACAAGGCTGTTGTAGGCAAGTTTCTACTTTGGTCACCTCTATAAAAAATGTGTCTGAAGCACAAGCTCTTCTTGCAGAGTTACTAGCCGTCTTTACAAGGAGCAGCCGCGCAGCATTACCATCTCAATTACTGTGTGCTCTCCCAGGAAGAATCTCCTCCACACAAAGGAGTCATCAGCAAATACATGGGGATGCACCTTGGCTTCAGAGGTTGTGCAGCACAATAGAGAGAGCACTGGAAACCTACGTTTTCATCCTAAATTTGTAGTTAATTAGGTCTTTGACCTTGAGAATTTTTTCTAAACCTCTAGATCTCAGTTTGCTCATCTGTGATGTGAAGGGATTGGATGAGATGACCCTGTCTCTCTCCCTCTCCATTCTTCTATGACTGCATGTGATGTTAGACACTCTGGTGGGACATAGGAAAGTAAAACCAATGGTCCCTGCCCACAAATTTTGAAAGACAGTACGATTATAAAGAAAATATTTAAACATACAAAGGATTATGGCAAATGAGCAGTATAGAAAATAATTCTCTCATGGTCAAATAATGATATTTCCTGGATATAAATCACCTATAAGTTGTATTTATCTTTTATTAGTGTCAAAGAGCTAAACTGTTGAAGTCACTTCATTAATTGCAAGATGTGAGGTTTGAAAATCTCCTGAATAGGGGGACAGATTCATAACAAATTCTGGCATTTCAGAATATATAAGAAAATTAATATATTTAAATATAGAACCTTTGGAAGTGAATTTTAATTAAGGAATCTATTAAATGCAGTGAAAAACCAAGCTACATTGCAATTCAGTACTGGCACTTTAGCCAATAACATGCTTAAAATGAAATAGCAGAAATATTGATTTCTAGTTGCAACCACCTTCAGTTTCTCTTTTATTGGTTTAATGATGCAGGTACAACAAAATCAAATAAGCAATGACTGATAGCCTCTATCAGCTACTGCCTGTATCTCTAAGCTGTCAGAAGTGGAAATCATTGCTCTTCTGGGTAATGGTATATAGGGATTATTTGTCTACTTTGAAAGCTTTATGAATCATTTTCAAATTATTTCCCCTGATACATTGTAGTATCACCTATTATAGCCCTCTTCTACTTCCCCTTGTTAAATTGAACCTGTATGCTCCATGGTCTTACTCATTTTGAATACAACTAAGTCACTTTTCATGATTAGGTAGCTTAAGAGAATAGGCTTTATCTTAGTGTCTCTTTCCTTTAATTTATCCTCTGTACAATAGGGGAAAGACTCTTGAATGTGCTACAACACTCAGTTTAATTGACTCATGCAATTAGATGGATTTTAAACTAGGATATGATGTACCAGTTTTTATTGCACCTGCACTATGATTTCCTTAACAAAAATTTTTTGTTGAACTATTATCTGCATTACAATATCCTATGTAAAAGCAATTAGACTAGGGAAAAGAGAATTGAGCTAGAAACAATGAATAAAATCTATCTCTTTTAGTAAAAACTTGCCTATATCTAGATTATATAATTTGGTATTATATCAACCAGGAAAAAAAAATCTAACTTATCAGGAAGTAAAAAAATTAAGTCAAATTATACACTATTCAGTAGATTTTAAAAACTAATTGTTTTAAAGAAAATTTAATGGGTTGAGTTGATGTGTTCCAAATATGAAGGCATAGTTTTTGTGTTTGAAGAAATTCAAAGTGTATAGTTCCAATGGTCTGCAAGATCAAATATCTTAAAATAGAATTTTGCATATTTTATAATAAAGTCCCAGCCTGCCTTTTTGCAGGCAACTGAATCTAGATGTTTTCAAGGAACTCAGTTCAATTTAGTGATTTATTGACCAAAGTTAAATTCTATTTTAAGTTTTTCACTCTTTGGTTAAATTTATTGCTATGCATTTTATTCTTTGGATGCTATTATAAATAAAATTATTTTCTTAATTTCTTTTTTGATTATTCACTACAAGTGTATAGAAATGCAGTAAGTTTCTGTATGTTGATATTTTATCCTGTAACATTTCTGAATTTGTTTTTTAGTTATAATAGATTTTTAGAGAATTCCTTACAATTTCCATGTACCAGATCATGTTATCTGCAAATACAGATAGTTTTACTTCTTCCTTTCAAATATGGATGTTTTGGATTTAATTTTCTTGCCAAATTGCCAGGCTGGAACCTTTAGCACAAAATTGACTAGAATGGACATTCTTGTCTTGTTTCTGATCTTAAGAAGAAAGCACTCTGTCCTTCACCATCAAGAATGATGTTAGCTCTGGGTTTTTGTACAGGCTGTTTATCAAGTGAGGAAGTTCCTTCTCTATTCTTAGATCTTTTTTAATGTTTTTATCAAAATGGAGTTTTGGATTTTGTCCTTTGCTTTTTTTGCATCTGCAAAGAAGAACATGTGGTTTCTGTCTTTTATTCCTGAGGTCCCCAATCGGCGGGTCGCGGACCAGTACCGCTTTGCGGCCTGTTAGGGACGAGGCGCAGAGCTCCGCTGCCCCTGCCCAACACCCCCATGCAAGGAAAAAATTGTCTTCCACGAAACTTACTGAGGGGCAGAGGGGCGGGGCACGCATAGCAGGGGGTGAACAGCTGGTCCCATCCTCGGCATCACCACCTGGGTTCCGCCTCCCCCACCCTGTCCGAGGAAAATAAGTTGGGGATCGCCGCTTATTCTATTGATGTGGTATATTACAGTGTATGATTTTCAGATGTTAAATACACCTAGTAATGGTGTAAAATATTTTTGAATATTGTTGGGTTCACTTTGTTAGAATTTTCGTTGAAGATTTTTTGCATCTATATTCATATGAGATACTTTGTGTGTGCTGTTTTTGACTAGTTTTTGTTTCAGGCTAATACTGGTTGCATAAAATAAGTTGAGAAGTATTCCTTTTTTTTCTATATCTGGAAGGGTTTGTGAAGAATTAGGATTAATTTGTCTTGAAATGCTTCATAAAATTCGCCAGTGAAGTCATCTGGGCTCAGGCTTTTTATATGGGAAGTTTTAAAGTTATTAATTCAATCTCTTTATTTATTATATGCTTATTTAGAATTTCAATTTCTTCTTGGGTCAGTTTTGGTAGTTTGTGCTTCTAAGAATTTTTCCATTTCATTTAGTTTATCTACTTTGTTGCTACACAATTCTTCATAGTATTTCTCAATAATATTTTTAATTTCTGTAAAATGGGCTATAATGTCCTCTTTTTCAATACCTGATTTAATAATTTGAGTGTTCACTCTCCTTTTCTTGGTCAGTTTAGGTAAAGATCTGTCAATTTTGTTAATCTTTCCAAAGAATCAACTTTCGGTTTTATTGATTTTTTATTGTTTTTCAAAACTTTATATAATTAAGTTCTGTTCTAATACTTAGTATTTCCTTTTCTGTTTGCTTTACTTTTAATTTGCTCTCTCTCTCTCTTTCCAGTGTCTTAACTTTAGATTATTAATTTGATATCTTTCTTTTTAAAAAAAATATAGATACTTGCTGATATAAATTTCCTCTAAGCACTACTTTTGCTGCATGCCATAAATTTTCTGTTTTGTCTTCATTTCCCTTTGAATTATCCTTTGAAAATATTTGAATTTTTTTAAAAAAACTTTCTTTATGATTTCTTATTTGACCCATGGGTAGAGGTAGCAATGTGTTGTTTAATTTCCACAAATTTGTAAATTTCCCAAATTTCTGCTATTGGTTTCTAATTTCAATCTATTACAGTCAGAGAACTATTGTATGATTTCAGCCTTTTCAATTTGCATAGGTTTGTTTTTTGCATTATCCTATGGTCTCTCCTGTAGAATGTCCTATGTGCACTTGAGGACAGTACATATTCTGCTGCTTTTGTGCAGTAAACACTGTAGGTGTCTATTAGGTCTGGTTGGCTTATAATGCTGTTCAAGTTTTCCAGTTCCTTGTTAACTTTTGCCTAGTTGGTCTGTCCATTATTGAAAGTGGGAATCGAAGTGTTCAACTATTATTATTGAATTGTCTATTTCTTCCTCAAATTTATTCAGTATTTGGTTCATGCCTTTTGAAGCTCTCATGTTAGATACACAATGACACATTTTAAGCAAAGTCCTATATTCGTACATTAACATTACATTATCTTTCTATAGACATAGTTTAATTATATTCCAGATTTTTGTCAGAAGACATGTATCAGTTACTGTGGTTTGGCCTCCATTTCACCCATCTTCTAGAGTACATTCCTCTACTTCAAAGCCCAGAAATCTAAAATCTGCATTTTACAGACTCTTTTGCAACTACATTTCTGCAGAAATTTAATTTCACATATATAAAATTTGGAAGATAGAAGTACACAGAGGCAGAGCTTCTCTTATTATTATTATTATCTGTTTTTGCTGATAAAATCATGAAACACAAGGTTTTTCTGCAGCTGCTTTCCATTCTCTGTTCTTCGGCTTTCTGGTTGTCCAGAGGTAGTTGAAGAGGTATAAGCAGAGGTGTAGGAGATTTGATTTTAACTTCTAATCTCTAATTTATAGTATAGAGAAGTGTTGAACTCAATAGTTTCAAGGATAATCTAAAATACAGTATCTCTCTCTGTGGTTCATTTCTGCATTGATCTATTAATGAAAGTCATATAGAGAGGCTCATCTTAGATCTCATTATTTCAGCCTTTCCAATAATTTTAATCACTTAATTACACCCCTTTCATGATTAATACTTAGAATAGTTTCTATTTCATGCACAGAGAGTTTACTGCTAAGAATATATGGAACCAAAAGAGGTTTCATACAACAGACAAAGGATGGGAATCTGAAATTCTTTATCTAACTTATTTAGGCTTAAAGGAAGTGATAGTCCCACTAAAATAGGAAATAGGAACACTACTATTCTATGGCACATGGTGATAAGACAGTATCTTAAAATTATAATTTGTAGTCATCTGTAACTAAGTGGCTACTGAGAGTAAGGCTCTAGAAGATCGAGTGATTGGCACAAGAGAAAATTATGGCAGAAGTAGGGAATATAAGGATTTTCATGTAGACTAGCTGCTCCCAGCTGCATGGAGACTCCAGAAATAGAAATATCAAGTTTTTGTTTGAACTCTTAGGCCAATCCCAGTCAGATGAGGAGATTTGCGATTTCCCTAAAATGTCTTATTTTTTCTTTTGACTACAGGGTTACTATGATGCAAAACATAATGAAAACACCAACATTTTTTGCTTTCTAAATTACAAACCGAATTCACATTCTCACTGGCAAATACTAGGGTATTGATTTGTAAAGAGTGGGACACTGAGGCTTGGAATTGGGGTGTTTGGCTAAGTCAGATAAATCTTAAAACTCTGAACCTCCCGATGCCACTGAGGCTCCCTTCTTAGTAGATGCAGCCTTTTCTGTCCATCTGTCTGATAAACATGTTACTGTCTTTTTCCAGACCTTTATTTAGTGTCAGATCTCACCATGCCCGAGGAAAGAAATCTGACAAGGGGAAAAGAAAACTTAAACACTCAAAGAAATACAATATTGTGCGAAATCATAGCAGCAGAAAACAGAAATGCATGTTTTATCATTTCTAATGACACTTGACTATGAAAGGAAATAGAAAATTACATATAGACCCAGATGTATCATATGGGTGCTGTTTCTGCAGATTTTAGATTCAATGTGTGGTTTGAGAAGCTGAGGGCTGTTCTGTTTGCTCTGTTAACTGAAACCTGGATTTAAAAGTGATAAGGTGCCAGATTTTTTTTTCATATAACATAAGAAGGTATTAGAACACTTGAGAAATAGGAATGCTTGAGATTAAATTTATCATGTATAATCTGCTCATCCTACTCATTCAGATGCACACCTGACGAGGATTCTATCTGTTTTGCATGACCAGTATGAGTGATATTAATAGATCCCTAATTTAAGCCACTACTAGGGATAGTCATAGCTCCCCACCTAAACCCAAGACCTGAGTGAGTTTCAACCCAGAAATGCTTGGATGAAGTAGAAACCAAATATTCTTCAGGAAGTTCCATGCTATCATTCTTCAAATATGTACTTTAAATCTTCCTCCTAGTCTTTCCCAAAGGAATCTGTTCTATTTCCTGTGGTGTTTGTACCTTGAAGAAAGGGAAATAATCAAACATTTTTTTGGTATTAGTGCATTCAGTCTATCATACAAAGCACACAAATCTCTGGAGATACAGTGTTCCACTGCGGTTCTCAGGTATGAGTGGAGGCTTATCAAGGTCAGATGATAAATTGGAGATTTGACAAAACTTTATCTCATAGTGGCTTCATGTGTCTAGAAACTTACATTCTTATTATTTCCCGTTTGTGAATATAGAGTGGAAAAATATACATAGTAACTGGAAGAATTTCACTACCTTTCAGAAGATCATTATCATAGGAAAATCCAGGTAGGAACCCAAGAACTGCCTCTTCCTTCCAAGGTAGTCAGTCAGAAGCAATAGCACATCCTTGAGGGAATTAGCGTCACCACTGTGTGTTGTCTTACTAGCAGTCTGATCGAGTGATGAGTACAGCCGCAGCTATTTATCCAGGCACTACCTCTTTACTGGAGCAAACCAGTTTGTTTTCGCCACCACTAGAAGCAGGACACCTTCACTGATTTACCTCAGAAAGCATCAACTTTCCAGTGCTGTGTCATAAATTTAATCAACAAAAGCTTTATTGTCTCACCATACCACAGAATATCACAATGATGTCTGCAATATTGTTGACAGAATGCCATTTGGACCTGGTGGGCAAGAAGTATTTGCTATTCCAGTTGTCTTAGAAAGATACACAGCATAGACAGTAAACCCAATGAAAATTTAGGTGCCTGCTACCTCAGTGAAATGGACAAGCACATATCAGTTTATCCATTTCGCACTGAAAGAAAATTCGCTTCACATCAATGACCACTGACATTAGTGGGCATTTCTGTATTGTGGATATAGCACATACCGTATTTAAGTGTCCTCCTCTGACTGAGTTAAGCTGTCAGTCAAGCTGATATGCTACAAATTTTTATGACCAAGTGGATATAGTCACCCTTGATGTTTCTGTGGTAGCTCAGGACAATGTAATGAGGACATGGAAATTTTCAGTAGGAGAATCACACCCCTTTAATTTGGGAACTAAGCCATGGAACTCAATAAATATTATTCTCCTTTGACAAAATAACTTCTGACTTGCTAGTTGACCTCAGAGGTAGAAACATTCTAGTCGGTTATTATACTGGGAGTCATTTCTGGAGGTCTAGCTTAGAGCCAGCTCCTTCAGTTCTTTTGATGATATTGTAATTTATTATATTAAGTTTTTTCCTGCTAAAATACAATGAGTGCTTTCTGTTCCCTGAAGTGGACTCTAACTTATGGAGGATGCTGTTATTGGGTTGTAACTTGTGAGTGGCATTACATTAACAAGTAACTGTAGTGAATGTTTAAAATTTTATGTTGTCTTGACATCTATTTTAAATACAAGTTAGACTTTCTCATACCAAAATCTTGGCTCAGCCACCCTTGACACAGTTTTCATTTCTATATTACCCACTCCACCGCCTATGGTTCCTCAATGTGTTTGATACAGATCTCTGCCATACACAGCTGCTCCCTGGTGACTGCTTTGCTATGGGACAGCTAGATGCAGCCTGCTTCACTGGCTCTGCTGACCCTCACACCCTGCATGGACTCTGCAGGTAGGCCACAGTGATCATCTCTCAGTCACTGCACGGCCTCCTGGAATTTGTGCCTGCTTGCCATAAACCCACCAAGTAATTGAAACTCCCCATGGGAAACCTGTCTGGATTATGCCTGTGCTCCCTGACCTATGTGTGCGTGGCCTCCAGGTGTGCCCTGTACCCCCCAGGGCCTATAAGTACTAAAAACTCAAACATTTTAGACTGTGGTTATGTCATTTAAGCCCTGCTCATAATTTGACTCCTGATGGTGAAGCCACCCTAAGTGACCCATGCAGGTGGATCCCTTGCTGGTAATCTTTTGTCCACACCTGTTGTGGCTGCTAGGGACAGTAGCTACCAGCTAAGCTGATAGAGAAACTCAAAGAATTTGGTTCAAAACATTAATATATGAGAAGATGTGACCTTTAGAACTTTTGATTCTATCTCATATATGACAATGAGAAAATAATAATCCATTAGTTTCATACATAAAATAGAAGTTTACCTAGGAGATAAATAAAGAAATGTATTTAATTCCCTAGAAAGAAAATAACTGTTTCAAGATGCAGAAAACATCACACCATGTCACACCAGTGGTAAAATCTATTGACATGCTCTAAAATGGAACTAAATTGGAAGGATTTAATCATGCAGTACCTGTTCCTGTATATCCTAGAAATATAGGGGTACTTTGCTCTCCGATGTTGAGGAAGATAACGGGTGCTATAAATTGAAGGCTCTTGGTCTTATAAATCAGATTGGAGAGCCGACTGACTTGAAGGTGGAGCAGCTGCTTGGCTGCATAGGGTCATTTGAAATCCCCTACTTTATGCTATCCTGGAAAAAACAGAGTATAAAATCAAACGTTGTAAATTTCAAGATAAGTTTTATTCAGTTAAAAAATAAACTTTCCAGGCTATAAAATTAAACTAACAAAGTTGGAGTATATTGTTTTTAGGAGTTTGTATGTAATAGCATAGACATGTAATAGAATAATAACTCAAGTTCTCATTAAGTGGTATAACAGCTAACATTTTATAATTGATCCCACTTTCTTCTTCATTTAAAAAACGTGGATGGGGTTATTTAGGTTGTATACTAAATTTCTATCAAAGTACGTTTGAAAAAATATCAAATATTTGCTTTAGGATGTCAACTCAAATATCAGTTTTAGAATGTCATATTTACTCAAAGGAAAAGAAAATAGTGAATCTTACAACAAAACTTTAAAAAATACTAACAAAACTGGTATGGATATTAGTTTGATTATTATGCCACATATAAATCATCAAATATTTGATTAATCTATTTTACCATGAATCAGAAAAGCAAAGAGCTTAAAGAGTTCGTTGTACTCAAGAAGCCTATGAGATAAATCATTTTCTTGGCCCACCCACAATGCAAATAGATATTTAAGCTCCAGTTCAGTTTTCATTTTAAAACTGCTTCATTTTTGATGATATTATTTTTACCAGTTGCTGTGTAGAATATCTAGATTCTATATTCACATTTTTTTCTGTTTCATTCATTTACATAATAAAAATATATTATTTGAAGAAAAATATACCATTAGAGAAAGTCTTTATATGTGAGTCAATTAGCCAGAAAATTGTCAAAGAATTTTAATAAATTCAAATCACCTACATGAAAAGAACACAAATTTTCTTAAGTCAAACTAAAAATTCTAGTATAATTATTGCTCTCTATATGCTGCTTTATCTCATATCCATTAGTATGGATATAAAAGCAGGATTTATCCCCAATCTTATTTTTTTGTATGCCTCTTCCCATACCAACAAAATAAATTGCCAAGATGCAGACATGTTTAACTATTTATTTATTTATTGTCTTTTCCTAACTTTATCTAATTCTGTGTGTGTGTGTGTGTGTGTCTATGTTTGAACACTCATTTTAAATAATTCTCTTTCAAGAATTAGGTTTAGGCCAGATGTGGTGACTACACCTGTAATCCCAGCACTTTGGGAGGCTGAAGTGTGAGGATTGCTTGAGGCCAGGAGTTGGAGACCTGCCTAGGCAACACAGTAAGGCCTCGTCTCTATAAAAAATGAAAAAAAAAAAAAAAAAAAAAAAGCTGGGCATGGCAGCATACCCCTGTAGTCCTACCTACTCGAGAGGCTGAGGCGAGGCTGTGGTGAGCGGCTGTGATCACAGCACTGCGCTCCAGCCTGGAAACCCGTTCGACACGGTGAGACCTTGTCTCTGAAAAGAAAAAAAGAAAAGAAAAAAACTCTAAGTTTGCCTCTCCTTTCTTCTTCCTCCTATTTATTGAATCTAGAATATTTACTGGGTACCTATTATTTGTCATATACTGTCCTGGCCCCAAAAATATAGCATAAAAATTGAGTGTTTTTCATAGACAAAAAATTGAATTTTATATATATGTATATATAATATAAATATAAATATAGGATTTAGAGTAAAAGTAAGAATTCTTCTTTACCAAATTTCTCTCCAATCCCATCCCATGGACAATTAGCAACTTTTTAAAGTTTAATGTGTACCCTTTTAGATTTTCTTTTATTTCAGAATATTACAAGGGTAAAATGTTTAGGTTATATATATCATCTTGGCTCCACCTGAGTCAGAGCTACAAGTGTGTCCATCCAACAGACAGTGCGCATCATGCCCATTAGATGTGAATATACCCATTCCCTCCTCCCCCTCCTACCTGTCTGACACGCAGTGAATTTTACTACCATATGTGCACATAAGTGTTGATCAAATAATACCAGTTTGATGTTGAGTACCTGTGGGGATTGTTTTTCCATTCTTGTGATACTTCACTTAGAAGAATGGGTTCCAGCCCCATCCAGGATAATACAAGAGGTGCTATATCACTGTTGTTTTTTGTGGCTGAGTAGAACTCCATGTAATACATGTACCATATTTTATTAATCCACTCATGTATTGATGGGCATTGGGTTGTTTTCACATTTTTGCAATTGTGAATTGTGCTGCTATAAACATTCTAGTGCAGATATATTTTTTATAGATTGTCTTTTTTTCCTTTGGGTAGGTACCCAGTAGTGGATGAAATGGTAGTTCTACTTTTAGCTCTTTGAGGCATCACCATATTACTTTCAATAGAAAACATTGGAAAACCTCTTATAGGCATTGGCCTAGGGAAGAAATTTATGAAAAGGACCCCAAAGGCAATTACAGCAACAACAAAAATAAACGGGACCTGATCAAATTTAAAAGCTTCTACACAGCCAAGGAAACTATCACGAGAGCAAACAGACAACCTACAGTATGGGAAAAAATATCCTCATGTTACACATCTGATAAAGGGCTGATAACAAGAATCTACATAGAACTCAGGAATATTAGCAAGAAAAAATCAAACAACACCATTAAAAAGTGGGCAAAGAACAGGAAAAGAAACTTCTCAAAAGAAGACAGATTAATGGCCAATAAACATATGAAAAAATGCTAAACATCTCTAATCATCAGAGAAATACAAATGAAAACCATAATGAGATATCACTGAAGTACAGAGAGAATGGCTTTTATCAAAAAGTCCCAAAACAACAAATGCTGGCATGGATGCGGAGAGATAGAACACTCATACACTGCTGGTGGGACTGCAAACTAGTTCATCGTCTGAAGTATTATGAGGATATCTTTTAGATTTTTTCTGTGCACTTATACAAATAATAGGTTACATGTGGAAAAGTAGAAAATTTTACCTAAACAGAATCATGCTATATATGTTTCTGAAATTTCTTTTTACTCTAGACAGGGTGACTTAGAAGTCTTTCCATTTCACAACATATAGATCTCATTTAACTACTGCAGTATCTTCTATAGAGGTATTTTAATTCATACAGCCATTCCCCTCCTAAGTAACATTTAAGTTGTTACTAATTTTTTACTAATGTAATCAATGTTATCTTTTGCATTGATTATATTCATTGACTAATATAGTCATTTATTGGCTAATATAATCAATGAATATCTTTATATATGTGAAGATATTTTTGTGAAGCAAATATATATATATATATATGTTGATTTTTTATGAAGCAGATTTCAAAATTGGACCTCTGTGGCCAAAATAATTTGCACATCCTTTATTTCAATGCATAATTTCCAAAAAGAATGCCTAAATGTATACTGTAATCAATAATTTTGTTAAATATCTGTAGCTAGTTCTCACATACCATCCTCACAATAGGCATTTTAATTTTTATGAATCCAAGAGATGAAATATATTGCTTTTTTCCTTTGGGTAGATGCCCAGGAATGGTATTGCTGGATCAAATGGTAGTTCTACTTTTAGCTCTTTGAGGTATCTCCATATTGCTTTCCACAGATGTTGTACTAGTTTGCAGTCTCACCAGCAGTGTATTAGTGTTCTTTTTTTTTTTTGTTGTTGGTAATATCATGCTTTATTTTATTTTATATTCTTTTCTTTTTATTTCAGCATATTATGGGGATACAAATATTACAGTTACATATATTGCCCATGCCTCCCGCCCTCCATCAAGGAAGAGCCTCAAGCATGACCGTCCCCCAAACGTTGCACATCTCACACATTATGGTTGTATATACCCACACCCTCTTCCCCCTCCACCCGCCCAACACCCAACAAATGTTATTCCTATATGTCCACTTAGGTGTTGATCCGTTAATAAAAATTTGCTGGTGAGTGCATGTGGTGCTTGTTTTTCCATTCTTGAGATACTTCACTTAGTAGAATGGGTTACAGCTGTATCCAGGAATATACAAGAGATGCTATATCACCATTGTTTCTTAAAGCTGAATGGTACTCCATGGTATACATATATCACATTTTGTTAATCCACTCATGTATTGATGGGCACCTGGGTTATTTCCACAACTTTGCAATTGTGAACTGTGCTGCTATAAACATTCCAGTGCAGGTGTCTTTTTCATAGAGTGATTTTTGTTCTTTTGGGTAGATGCCCACTAATGGGATTGCTGGATCAAGTGGAAGATCTACTTGTATCGATTGGAAGTATCTCCATATTGCTTTCCACAGAGGTTGAACTAGTTTGCAGTCCCACCAGCAGTGTAGGGGTGGTCCTATCTCTCTGCATCAATGCCAACATTTATTGTTTGGGGGATTTTTGATAAAGGCCATTCTTACTGGAGATAAGTGATATCTCATTGCAGTTTTGATTTGCATTTCCCTGATGATTAGAGATGTTGAGCATTTTTTCATATGTTTGTTGGCCATTATTCTGTCTTCTTTTGAAAAATTTCTGTTGATGTCCTTTGCCCACTTTTTGATATGGTTGTTTGATTTTTCCTTGCTGATTTTCCTGAGTTCTAAGTAGATTCTAGTTATCAACCCTTTGTTGGATATGTAGCTTGTGAAAATTTTCTCCCATTCTATGGGTTGTGTGTTTGCTCTCTTGACAGTTTCTTTGGCTGTGCAGAAGCTTTTTAATTTGATCAGGTCCCATTTATTTATTTTTGTTGCTGCTATGATTGCCTTTGGGGTCTTCTTCATAAATTCTTTGCCTGGGCCAATGTCTAGAAGAGTATTTCTAAAGTTTTCCTCTAGAATTCTAATAGTTTTACACCTAAAGTTCAAGTCTGTTACCCAGCGTGAGTTGATTTTTGTGAGAAGTGAAAGGTGTGGGTCCTATTTCAGTCTTCTACATGTTGCTTTCCAGTTTTCCCAGCACCATTTATTGAATAAGGATTCTTTTCCCCAGTGTATATTTTTGTCTACTTTGTCGAAGATTAGTTGGCTATATGAGGATGGTTTTATATCTGGGTTCTCTGTTCTGTTCCACTGGTCAATGTCCCTGTTCTTGTACCAATCCCAAGCTGTTTTAATTACTATAGCCTTGTAGTATAGTTTGAAGTCTGGTAAATTGATGCCTCCTATTTTGTTTTTAGTGCCTAGGATTGATTTACCTATACGGGGTCTTCTCTGGTTCCATATGAAGTGTAAAATTATGTTTTCTAAGTCTGTGAAAAATGATGATGGTATTTTAATAGGGATTGCATTGACTTTGTAGGTCACTTTGTGTAGTATAGACATTTTAACAATGTTGATTCTGCCGACCCATGAGCATGGTATATTTTTCCACCTGTTTACATCCTTTGCTATTTCCATCTTTAGTGTTTCATAGTTCTCCCTGTAGAGGTTTTTACCTGCTTTGTTTAATATATTCCTAGATACTTTATTTTCTTTGTTGCTATTTTTAAGGGAATTGAGTCATTGATTTGATTCTCCCTTTTACTGTTGTTGGCATATATGAATGCCTCTGATTTCTGTGTATTGATTTTGTATCCTGAGGCATTACCAAATTTGTTTATCAATTCAAGGAGTCTCTTGGTTGAATCCTTGGGGTTTTCTAGGTATAATATTGTCATCAGCAAAGAGTGAGAGTTTGATCTCTTCTGCTCCCATTTGGATGCACTTAATTCTGCTCTCTTGTCTGATTGCTGTAGCAAGGACTTCCAGCACTATGTTGAATAGAAGTGGAGATAGTGGGCAACCTTGTCTTGTTCCAGTTCTAAGTGGGAATGTTTTCCATTTTTCCTCATTCAATATGATATTGGCTATGAGTTTGTCATATATGGCTTGCATCATTTTTAGGTAAGCCCCGTCTATGCCTATTTTGTTGAGCGTTCTTATCATAAAAGGGTGTTGAATTTTGTCAAATGCTTTTTCTGTGTTTATTGAGAGGATCATATGGCCTTTGTTTTTGCTTCTGTTTATATGGTGAATTACATTTATAGATTTGCATATGTTGAACCATCCCTGCATCACTGGCATGATGCCCACTTGGTTGTGATGGATTATTTTCCTGACAAGCACCTGGATTTGGTTGGCTAGGTTTTTTTTGAGAATTTTTGAAACTATATTCATAAGGGATACTGGTCTGTAGCTTTCTTTTTTTGTTGCATCCTTTCCTGGTTTTGGTATCAGGGTTATGTTGGCTTCATAAATTGTGTTGGGGAGGATACCATCCTTCTTGATGTTGTGGAATAATTTCTGCAAGATAGGCACCAGTTCTTCTTGGTAGCTGTGGTAAAATTTGGGTGCGAAACCATCTGGTCCAGGACTTTTCTTTTTAGGAAGATTTTTAATTGCTGTTTCTATTTTAGTACTTGATATTGGTCTGTTCAGGAATTCTATTTCTTCATGGTTGAGCCTAGGGAGGCTGTATGTTTCTAAGAAATTGTCCATTTCCTCCACATTTTGCAGTTTGTGTGCATAGAGGTTTTTGTAGTATTCATAAATTATATCTTGTATCTCTGTGGCATCTGTTTCAATTTCTCCTTTATTGTTCTGATGGAGCTTATTAGAGATTTTTCTTTTCTGCTTTTCATTAATCTAGCCAAAGGTGTGACAATCTTGATTATGTTTTCAAAGAACCAACTTTTTGTTTTATTAATCTTCCGTATAGTCTCCCTGTTGTCAATTTCATTTAGATCTGATGTGATACTAATGATTTCACTTCTTCAGCTGGTTTTGGGGTCTGTCTCTTCTTCTTTTTCCAGCGTTTTGTGATGCTTCATTAGATTGTCTATTTGTGATCTTTTTGATTTTTGGATATAGGCATTTATGAAAATAAACTGTCCCCCCAGGACTGCTTTAGCTGGGTCCCACAGGTTTTGATAACTTGTATCTCCTTTGTCATTTAATTCAAAGAATCTTTTGATTTCCTTCTTGATTTCCTCGTTTATGAAGTGATCATTCAGCAGAAGGTAGTTTACTTTCCATGACTTTGTGTAGAAATGAGAGTTCCTGTTAAAGTTGATTTCTACATTTATTCCACTGTGATCTCAAAAGATACATGGTATAATTTCTATTTTTTAAAATTGTTTGAGACGTGCTTTGTGTCCTAGGATATGGCCAATCTTAGAGAATGACCCATGAGCTAATGAGAAGAATGTATATTCAGTGGTTTTGGGGTAGAATGTCCTGTAAATGTGAGTTGGCCCATTTGTTATAGAGACCCATTTAAGTCCATTATATCTTTGTTGATTTTCTGTTTGGAGCATCTGTCCTGTGCTGTCAGTGGGGTGTTAAGGTCTCTGACTATTATGGTGTTGTTGTTTATCCATTTGTTTATATCAACTAGAATTTGCTTTATGAATCTGGGTGCACCTAGGTTGACTGCATATGTATTTAAAATTGTTATGTCTTCTTGTTGAACTGTACCCTTCACCAGTATATAGCAACCTTCTTTGTCTTTTATTACTTTTATTGATTTAAAAACTAAGTTATCTGTAACCAGCACTGCCACTCGTTTTCTTTTGGCTTCCATTTGCTTGAAATATTGTTCTCTACCCAGTTACCTTTAGTCCAACTGCATTCTTGCAGGTTAGATGTGTTTCCTGAAGGCAGGAGATACTTGGCTTGTATTTTTTTATCCATTCGGCCAGCCTGTGTCACTTGAGTGGTGAGTTAAATCCATTCACATTTATAAAGGATAACTGATAGGTGGGGCAGATTTCTGTTCATTATGTTGTGTAGAACTTTGTTGCTTTGTTTTGTCTCTTGAGCCTTTGTGGTATCTGGGCTTTGATATTTAGCTTTTGAGTAGATTTACATTCGTGAGTGTTTATTGTGCTGATCCATGGGTAACACTGTTTTGAGTACTTCTTGGAGAGCTGGTCTTGTCTTGGTGAATTCCCTCAGTCTTTCCTTATGTGAGAATGTCTTGATTTCTCCTTCATTTGCAAAACTTAGTTTTACAGGGAATAAGATTCTAGTTTGAGCATTATTCTGTTTAGGAAGAGTGAGAATGAGTCCCCAGTCTCTCCTTGCTTGTAAAGTTTCAGTTGGGAAGTCTAGCGTTATTCAGATTGGCTTTCCTTTGTATGCTACTTGCTTCTCTCATCTTACAGCTTGTAGAAGAGCCTCCTTAGTTGACATCTTGATCAGTATGGTGATTGAATGCTGTGACGTCTTCCTGTTTGCATTGAATCTCCCAGGGGTCCTTTGAGCTTTTTACACTTGTCTATTGAGATTTTTACCAAGGCCTGAGAAATTTATCTCTATTATATCTTCAATTAGCTTATCCAACCCTTGAGTGTATTCTTCTTTCCCTTCGGGTAACCCTAAACCCTCACATTAGGTTTCTTCACATAATCCCACATCTCTTGTAGGTTTTGCTCTTTTCTCTTGTTTCTCTGCTCTATCTCTGTGACTGATTTACTTAATTGGATGGTGTTATCTTCAATCTCTGAGATTCTTTCTTCTGTTTGATCTACCCTGTTCTTGAGGCTTTCCAATGTGTTTTGTATTTCCCTGAATTGATTCTTCATTTCCAGGAGTTTGGTTAGAGTTTTCTTCATTGTTTCAATTTTTTTAGTGAATTTTTGTTCTAGGTCCTGGAATCTTTTTGCATTTTCTTTGTGTTGGTTATCCAGTTGTTCTTGCAAGTAGTTGAATTTTCTTACGATCCACGCTCGAAATTCTTCTTGTGTCATTTTAGTGGTCTGATTTTGGTTGCTTTCCATTTCTAAGGGGCTGGGGTTCCTCTTTGGTGGTGTTCTTTACATTTGTGTCTTCATATTTCCAGAGTTCCTTCGCTGATTTCTTCCTGTCTGGATCAGTTTTTGCCTCTTACATTATGTTTTTTGTTTGGATAATGACATGCTCTGTTTAGTCTCTGAGCTAGTAGGTGGTGTTTATGGGTGTGAATCGACCACAACTTGTATGATGAGTCAGTAGATGCCATAAACGGTGTGAAGAATGTCCTCCCTGTCAGTAGGTGGGGCTTGCTCAGAGGAGCAGGCTGCATTGCTGTTTTTGGGTCCTGTAACCAGCTCTTGTTCCTCTGGAGAGGCACTCTAGTGCCTCAGGTGGTGAGTGGGGCCCTATGACTTCCAGGTGTGTCCTTATTCTCCGCTTCAGTGAGTGCTGGTCTGGGAGTGAGTCTGAGCGGAGCTGGGTTGGGCAAGCCTGCTGTCGATCACCACAAATGCTGTTAGCAGGGGTCAAAGTCTTGTTCTCTGCTTCTAGGAAAAGCTGTCAGGGAGGGGCTTGCATGGCCTCACTCAGTCAGAAAGTCTGTGTGTGGGACTGTGGCTGTCTGAGACCTGCAGTCTAGAGTAGGCCTCGCTCCTTTCCACCCTCCGCAACTCCGCGGCTTCTCCTAGGCCTCTGCCAGCAGGCCAGACATCATGCCACCGGGTCTCTCCTGGCTGTGATGCAGGCCAGGAGGTTCCCTGTGGAGGGTCACCTCCTGGGCAGGGCACACGGCCCCCCTTTGGGAGCATGATTGCCCTCAGGCACGCTGATCTGCCCTGAAGGCACACATACCTTAGTAGGCTCTTTTTGTATATCCCTTCTGTGACCCGGGCAATGCGAGACCTGGGTGGATGGAATCTGGTCCACAGGTCTGACCTCGGGGCCCTGGAGTTCAATCCCTGATACCTCCAGGGAGAGGAATGCCAGTCCTAATTCCCCCATGGGGAGCCCAAGCTGGGTCGATGTCTCTCAGCCTCAGGGTCCCCCCTGTTCTGCCGGAATCACTGGGCCAGCAGCACCTAGGAGGGCTGGCGGGTAGGGAGCTCCACATCTGAGTACCCCTCAGTCAGCTGTAGGGCCCCAAAAGGGAAAGTCCCTTTCCCTGCAGATGCCTCCGGCTGGTGGCTGTATTGTCTCTCTTGGCAGCCGTGGTAGGGATGGGGGAGGGGAGAGTGCAGCAATATGGCGCCTGCCTCTTGGTCAGATCTGTGCACACGGAGGGGCCCCAAGGGAGTTGGGGGCCTGGTGCCACGTCCACTACAGGCTTACCGCTCATTGATGGCGGCCGTCTCTGGACTGGTGTCCACAGGTCTCTCCAACTGCTGGGGAGCCCACCAGCAGTCGGAGATGCAAGGGAGGGGAAAGTTAACCGCTCCACCCACCCTTACTGCTGTCTCCAAACTGCTCACTAGAGAGGTCTCTTCTCCCAGTTCTCCTCCACAACCTCCTCCCATGGAGTCTCCCATAGTCTCCGGTACCCCTCCCTCTGACTCCCATCCAATGTATGGTCGTCTGCTTGCTTCTTTCTTCTAATATCTTCTAGAAGCTGTCTTTTCTGCAGAGACACTCTGTCTGGCATTGTTTCTCCTCCACCATCTTCTGAGTGTTCTTATCTCTCTGCATCCATGCCGACAGTTATTCTTTTGGGACTTTTTGGTAAAAGTCATTCTCACTGGATTTAAGTGATATCTCATTGTGGTTTTTATTTGCATTTCCTTGATGATTAGAGATGTTGAGTATTTTTTCATATGCTTGTTTGCCATTAGTCTGTCTTCTTTTGAAAAGTTTCTTTTCCTATCCTTTGCCCACTTTTTAAAGATGTGTTTTGATTTCTCTTGCTGATTTTCCTGAGTTCTATATAGATTATTGTTATCAGCCCTTTATCCGATGTGTAGCATGTGAATCCTTTCTTCCATTCTGTAAGTTATCCGTTTGCTCTCGTGATAGTTTCCTTGGCTGTGCAGAAGCTTTTAAATTGGATCAGGTTCCATTTATTTATTTTCATTGTTACTGTGATTGCCTTTGGGGTCTTTTTCATAAATTCTTTCCCAAGACCAATGTCTATAAGAGTTTTTCCAACATTTTCATCTAGAATTCTTATAGTTTCACGCCTTAGGTTTAAGTCTGTTTTCCACCGTGAGTCGATTTTTGTGAGATGTGAAAGGTGCGGGCGAATCCTGTTTCAGTCTTCTACATGTGGCTATACAATTTTCCCAACACCATTTATTGAATAAGGATTCTTTTCCCCAGTGTATATTTTTGTCTACTTTGCCAAAAAGTATATGGCTATATGAGAATTGTTTTATATCTGGGTAAAAAGACATCCGCACTAGAATGTTTAAAGCAGCACAATTCACAATTGCAAAGATGTGGAAACAACCCAGGTGCCCATCAATGCATGAGTGGTTTAATATATAAAATGTGGTATATGTATACCACAGGGTTCTACTCAGCCACAAAAGACAATGGTGATCTAGCACCTCTTGTATTGTCATGGATAGAGCTGGAGCCCATTCTACTAAGTGAAGTATCCTAAGAATGGAAGAAGAAGCACCACTTGTACTCACCATCAAATTCTATTAACTGATCAACACTTAAGTGCACATATAGTAGTAACATTCATGCGGTGCTAGGAAGGTGGTAGAGGGGAGGAGGGGATGGGTATATTCACACCTAATGGGTACAGTGCACAGCATGTGGGGGATAGACATGTTTGAAGCTCTGACTTGGATGAGGCAAAGGTAATATATGTAACCTAAACATTTGTACCCCCATAATATGCTGAAATTAAAATAAATAAATAAATAAATAAATAACAGCTAAAAGAAAGAAATATATTGCTGTTTTAATTTGTATTTCCTTGATTTCTAGTGAAGTAGAACATCATTCAAATGAATATTGACTCTGTGTTTCTTTTTTGAATTGTTACTTAGAGCCTTTGTCCATTTTTAATTACATTATTTACCTGTTGCTTACTGATAATGCAGGCATTATTTGCATATGATGAATATTAAAACTTAGTGAATTCTACATGTTACACCTATTATTTAATGTATAATTAATATGATCAAATCCTTTACATTTCTACTATATTAGTTGCTAGGGCTGCCACAACAAAGTATCACAAACTGGGTGGCTTAAGTAACAGAAATTTATTATGCCAAAGTTCTGAAGGTTGGAAACCTGAAATCAAGATATTGGCTGGCTTGGTTCTTTCTAAGGCCTCTTTCATTGGCTTGCAGACACCTGTCTTCACGTTCACATGGTGTTCTCTCTGTATCTTCATATTGCATTTCCTCTTTCCATATCTGTGTATATCTGTATCCAAATTTCTGCTTTATATAAGGACACAGCTCATATTAAATTGGAGCCCCCCTAGTGACCTCCTTTTAACTTGATTACCTCTGTAAAAACCCTATCTCCAGATAAGATCACATTCTGGAGCACTGGGGCTTAAGACTTCAACATAGGAATTTGGGGACACAATTCAACCCATAACACTCTACCCTCTCTACTCCTCAAATTCATGTCCTTCAAATGCAAAATATATTCATTCCATTCCAACATCCCTGAAAGTCTTAGCCAATGCCAGCATCAACTCTAAGTTTAAAATCTCACCTAAAAATTACATATATCAGGTATGAATGAGACTGGAGATATGATTCATCTGGAGGTAAAATTCTCTCCAGCTGTGAACTTGTGAAACCAGGCAAGATATCTGCTTCCAAAATAGAATGGTGGCACAGGCATGGGATAGACATTCCTATTCCAAAAAGAAGAAATCAGAAGGAAAAAAAGGGTCACAAATCCCAATTAAGTCTAAAACCTAGCAGGGAAATTCCATTATATTTTTAAGACTTGAGAATAATCAATCTTTGACTTCATGCTCTGTTTCCCAAGCCCATTGGGGTGACAGGCCGACTATGGGGACAATCCCAGTCTCTCCACGTGGAAAACCCCACCCCCTCAGCCATGGGCAGTGGTGGCCCATCCATCTGAAACCAAGGAGGTGACCCTGCCCTCTGGAACTAAGGGAGAGATGGCCTCATACACAGGCCTGTGCACTCTGGGACATGGTGACAGTGGCAGCTGTGACAACCTCAGAACCACCTTCCAGGTCATTGTTCTCTTTTCTTGAAGGATCAGTGATGTTAACTGTATTGGCCCATTTCCTCCCTGTAGGATTCTAGAAATCCGACAGCCTTCTTTCATTTGATCCCATCTCTGTTCCCTTCAGTCCAAGCTGGCAGCATTTCTGCTAGTAGAAATTTCTCAAAAACCTGTTGGCTTCCCATGTAATTCATGGGAATCCAATCCATCAGACAATGGATGCATTACAGATATTTCCTGGATAACTCACCTCTATTCCTGGCTTCTGCTGAAATGATTGATTGGTTCTGTAAGTCACATGCCTGATCTCTTAGTAAAGCCATACCTTTGATGTTCTTTACAAAAAACACTTTCTCATTTTGTACAATACATACAGGCTGAGAATTTTTCAAATCTTCAAGTTCTAGTTCCTTTTTGTTTAACAATGTCTTATTCAATTTTTCTCACTAATCTCATGTTTTACTATAAACAGTAAGAAAAAACCAGGCCACGCCTTCAACATTTTGCTTAGAAATCCCTGCGTTCATCATTTACAAGTTCTTCTTTCCACAAAGCACTACAATACAAATGAACCATGTTCACGTTATAAAAAGGATTGCCTTTCCTTACATTTCTGATCACATGCTTGTTTCTGTCTGAGACCTCAGCAGAAGCACCTTTAACGTTCATATCTTTGCCAACAGTCCCCTTAAGACAATCTAGGGGTTTCTTTTTTCTATAAAGTGGCTCAAAACCCCTCCACCCTCTACCCATAACTCAAATCCAAGACCACCGCTAGATTTTTAGATATTTGTTATAGCACCTACCACTTTTTTTTTATTAGAAGGCATTTTCAGATAGCTCATAAATTTGGGTTGGTATAGTGCTCTTTACATTTTTAAAAGAATTTGCTTAATGTTTGTAACCATTGACTGACTTGGTTGAGATCACTGCAACCAGGAAAAATCTTTGTTTTTATCAAACCACTGGTTTTGAACATACTCCTTTTGTGTGTGTGCATGTGTGGCTCTTTATTCATAGTCATTTGGTGAAAAAATTATATAGCTGACACACTTTCATTTTTGCTTATTCATATACCCTTCTAGGTGATGGGGATAAAAAATGGCCAAAGGAGAAAAATCACTTCCTTCATGGTTCCTAGTGGGGTCAGGTAGACAAATGGATAAATAAAGAAATAAACACATAATGTCAAGTTATAATAAAGGATCTAAAAATAATACAAGCAGGGCATGGATGGTGGTAGAGAGGCTGCTATATGACACAGAATATTTAGGAATAACTTTCTTTGTTGAGGTCACATTTGAGCATTGATTTCAGTGAAGTAATAGATATATCATAGGCTATATGAAGAATATTCCAAACAAAGGAAACCGTGGATATAAAAGCCCTAAAATAAAAGTGTGCTTGACTTTGTTTCCTGAGTAGCAGGAAGGCTGATGTTGGTTAGTGTACAGTGAGAGCAACTGTGGAGTGCGTGTCATGGCGTCAGTTCAAATGATGGCTTCCTCATGCGATCCACAGAGAGCCTCACCAGACGCCCTTCTCGGATGCAGGTGGTATGTTCATGACTCCTTTCTCTTCAAGAATTGTTTTCTAGTCAATATAAAATCTGCTGTAATTAAAGCTTAACACTTTGAATTCTATTTTATCTGATTTAACTATTATTACAGATTTTCTTTTCTGTGTTTATGACAGATTTTTATATCTATTTTCAACCACCTTATATCATTTCATTTGTTTATTTATGCAAATAGTACATTAGTGGATTTAGATTATAATATGAAATTTGAGAATGTGAGCTTTCTTATTGATGGCTTTAAAATATTCTCATTATTTGTGTTTATTGATATTTGTTTTATTCCAATTATATTCTAAATTTTTTATTTACAATAAAATATTTCTTCCATTTTTTTCACTCTTCCCTGACATATTGCTATGATAGCATCTATTTGTTCCATCATTTCCCTATATTGTATTTTAAATGCTCAGAATTAGGAGCCTATTGTAAATGGTTGATTGAGATAGTGAGCTCCTGTGATGATGGGTTTGTTAATCATGGCCTAAGGTTTCAGAAAGAACAGTGGAAAGACAGGGAAAAGCAGTGGAAAATTAGGTCAGCCAGGAATAGCCTCCTCAGACAGAAAAGAAGAGGTGGTCAGTTTGTCAAGATGGCTGATGAGGCTTGATGTTTGGGGTTCCCTGAGTCATCCCAATACAACTGTATATCTCCATTCTAATTCTCAGGGTACCACTCTTTTCCAATTAGTGTTCTAATTGTCACATAAAAGCCCAGATGATATTTCAGGTTAAAATTACATGATTCATCAATTTTAAATATCAAAAATATAATTAATTTTTTAAGTTATTTAAGCACCATGAAAACAAGATGGGAAAATATTTTTGGTAAAATCATAGAAAGTCCTTGGTCCTTTTACCATGATTTGGCCAGGATTTAGGACATTAAACTTATAAATCTGTTTTTTAAATTTTCCAGTATAGATAGGAGTCTTATGTCCTTCATATTGTTCTTAAGCAGTGGCTTCAAGGTCTCAGAAGTCTTCCCTTCAGTCTATACTTTATTCTAGGGAATTACACTAGATAATTCAATTAATTATTTCATGTCTTCCAGTTATAGTTTGTAGAGTTGCGTCCCCAAATAGTAGTGAAATTCACTAATGTCAGTTAAATAAGTGTTAATACTCATTTTCTTCAAATCCTGTTTTCTATAACCACTGTTGGTCCCAATTACTATTGGTCAATTTTTAAAAATTTAAATGACACAACCTACGCTTAGTAGTTTAAACAAAATATAAATGCATTTACAGACTCTCTGTCACATCCCCACAATCAAGTTTGGGGACAGTGTAAGGAGCAACATTGACAGCAGGGACACAGTCCAGTGAAGACTCAATGCTACCCCCCAAAGACACAGTCACTATAGTGTATCTGTATATTCTGGGCACTTGATATTTAAACTTCTGCCTGTTATCTCACTGTACCCTGTATTAGAATGCTTCTTCATATCATTCATTTTTTTTTTAGGCAGCCAAAAATGCATAATACATGTCTCCTATAGATGCCACTTTCTGGCACAAAATTAATTATTCAAAATTATATATTTTGATTATGAATTCCTTGTACAACTCTCCCCACTCTTAACCCCTGGAGTTTATACTGACCTTCTTTTTTTTTATGAAATAAATAGGACAAGAATTAATTTTATCCACAAAGTACTTCATCATCTTAATCACATTATTTGTTGCAGTAAGTATGCTTTCTTCTAAAGATATTCTTCTTGAAATCTTAAGACCTCCTGTATCCATTTTATTTTTTTATTTTTGGATTTAAAATATTTATTTATTTATTTTATTTATTTTAATTTAATTTAATTTATTTTATTTATTTATTTTTTATTTCAGCATATTATAAGGGTACAAATATTGCGGTTATGTATATTGCCCATGCCCCCCTCCCCCCTCGAGG
>VBSM01002608.1:65516869-65544626 GCA_008086735.1 Cheirogaleus medius
CTAGGATTGATTTTGCTATACGGGGTCTTCTCTGGTTCCATACAAAGTGTAAAAATATTTTTTCTATGTCTATGAAAAATGATGATGGTATTTTTATAGGGATTGCATTGACTCTGTAGATTACTTTGGGTAGTATAGACATTTTAACAATGTTGAGTCTGCTGACTCATGAGCATGGTATATTCTTCCACCTGTTTACATCCTCTGCTATTTCCTTCTTCAGTGTTTCATAGTTCTCTCTGTAGAGGTCTTTTACCTCCTTAGTTAAATATATTCCTAGGTACTTTATTTTCTTTGTTGCTTCCTGTATCCATTTTAAACTAGTCATTTTTTGAGTTTACTGCTCAATTTTCTTCCTCAGATTTCTTCCATTTACTCTTGTGGTTGAGCAATCCTGTTTCTTGGATTCCACGTATCTACTTTCCTGGATTTCTTTTGTTTTATAGAGTACACTCTTGGTTATCTCAGAAGGAATGCATGAGAGGACAACATTCTGAGTTCTATGCCTGAAAATGATTTCATTTTTCTCTTGTACTTGATTTCATTTTTCTCTTGTACTTGATTTCTCTTGTACTTTCTCTTGTACTTATATAGTTTGGCTATATATAGAATTCTAGGCTCAAAATTATTTTTCCTCAGAGCTGTGAAGACATTTTTCTGTTTTCTTCCAACACTTAATTGCTAAAGTATTGATTATGATTATAATCATATTGATTATGATAACTCTTCAGATTTCTTTGGAAGCAAATTGTTAACATAACTGGGCAATAATAGCATTGACTATCAGGCAATGATATTTTAGCTACAGAAATAGAATTTTACTGAATGTGAGAAAAAGTAAAGATAAATTTAAACTATACAACTCTTTTGTTAGCAAGTGCAGTGAGTTCTCTCAAGGTGAGGATGCAAAAAATGAAAACAGGAAAGTTGAATAGTGATTTTCCACACTATTTACCATCTACAATCTCATTGTCTTCCAACTTCTATTTACATTCCAGATATAGGCATCTCTCCTTCTTTGAGCAAAAAATATTAATAGTAATACCTTCTATACCAAATATAGAATCTATTTCTTTGTCAAGTAGGGCCAATGCTTAAGAATTCTGTATCATTCAGGATTCAGCTAGAGAACTAGAACTAGTAAGATATATTTTATTATAAATACACATACATACACATATACATATGCATATTTGACACTGGTAATTGGCTTATAAGCAATCCAGAAGGCTGGATGAGCAGTCTTTTGAAAGCTGTGTCTCCATATTTTATATGGGAGCTTGAAGTCCATAGACAGGCAATCAGGAGAAGAGCATGAACATGAGCTGAAACCCCACCAGCAAGGAAAAACTGAAACTTATGTCCATCCTTGTCACCTCCCACCTCAGTGAAAGGGTATCCTGCAGAAGACTTTATCTTAGAGCTAAACACACACCCAGCTCAAGAATCAGAAAAACTAAAGAAATCCAGAGAAGCTAGAACAACTGCAGATCCAGATGCTGTTTCATGCCATTGAAATGAGACAGCAGATCAGCAACAATATGAGTCTTCTACAACATGTCTGCTTCCTACCCTAGGTCTTCCAAAGCTTGCAGGAATGTCCCATGTGGCCTACCCTAATTGGAAACATATAACAAGGAGAATTCTGGGTAATGTAGTTTAGCCTAGCCAAGTGACACTTTACAAAGCCATCACAGTTCCCCAAACATTGTAAAAAAATTGTTTTATCTTAATATTTTATTCACCAAAACTAGAAAAAGAAAATCCATAGCAATTGTCTCAGGAACTTCTGGTGGCCATCAATATGATCTCTCCATATGTCTAACAGAATGAGTGAAGCTAAAATTAAATCTGGTGGTAATTGAGGGGTAAGATTTTTGTATGGATTTGTTTAATACTGGCTGATTAAATGTTTGCCGAAAGGAATCCTTTCTGTTTAATCCTACTTTTATACCAATAACTTTTGAATCATACAACTCTCATTAAGCAAACTATGATGTTAGCATATACAAAGTTTTTCTCCTCTTTATTGCTGTGGCAGAAGTGCCATCTTTTGATTGATCTAAAAGTGGCATCACATTATTATTAGGCAATTTAAAATCATTTTAAACTATAATCTGTGTAGCTAAGATACAAGTCCTGATTTCTCTTGCTCTAATGGTGTCATAAGCACCAAGACTTTCTAGAAGCATTAATAATCAAACTCACAGCTGGGTCTTGTCAACACAATCAAAGACTAATGAAGTGAATTAGAGCTGAAGGCAGTGGTTGGAATAGTTCTGGAATCATTCTGCTACTGCTTATAAGCCAAGGTCATTACATAGTGCTCCAAATGTGCAGTCCAAAGTGGAAAGCAAATGAGATTCAGCTGGTCTCAAAGAGACACAAGGGAATGTAATGAAAGCGTTGCGAACAGTCCAGTGGACTCCATCTATCACAAGTTGTAAGCCATTTTCTTTTTTTACTAAAACAAAGGAACTGGCAGAGAAATTTTCAAAATGCTATTCTTTACTCATGAGATGGAACTGATAGTTTGTTCAATTTGCACATCAATTTGTCCAGAAGATTTTGTTGGAAAGAAAAAATGTTAGAATGCTAATCACTTTATACTTGAAAGGTGCCTAAATCTCCAGCCTGAGTGTATTGTAGAGAGATTAAAATGCTCTTATTAGGGAGACATTGAATTTACAGCAATGAGTTTGGAAAACTAAAATATAATCTCCTGTGGATAAGGCCATTTTTGAAATAGAAATGCCCTAGGTATTAACATGATCATTTTAAAGCTTTGACTTTGTCACTTCTTGTGTGGTTTTGATGCAACAAAAAAGAAGACTTTTTATTTATGATTCTGAGAGTCATTTTCAAAAAACTTGGCTTTAGAAAAATTTAATTGTACCAAATATATTCTTTGTATGCTCTCCCCAAAGTGATTAATGGCTCAATCTCCCAAAGAATAACTACTTTAGTTGGTATTATGAAGGTAAATTTCTTGAAAAGCCTCTTTGAATCTTCTAAAATAGTAACTAATGTATTCAGTTATAGGAAAATGTGAGAGCAAAGCAGTTATTGAGCCTCATTTAAAATATGTGGCTGATGAAGAGATACCTGTGCCCATGTTTATTGCAGCATTATGAACAATAGCTAAGATATGGAAGCAACCAAAGTGTTCATCACCACATGAATGGGTAAAGAAAATGTGGTATACATACACAATGGAATACTATTCAGGCTTTAAAAAGGAGGGAAATCCTGTCATTTGCAACAACATGGATGAACCTAGAGGACATTATGCTAAGTATAACAAGCCAGGCACAGAAAGGCAAATACTGTTTGATCTCACTTCTATACGAAACCTAAAAAGTTGAACTCATAGAAGTAGAGGGTAGAATGGTGGTTACCAGAGGAGGGTAAGAGAGGGAAGGGAAGATGTTGATCAAAGGGTAAGACAGAAAAAATGATACTTAGCATCCTATTGTACAGTGACTATAATAAATTATAACTCATTGTATATTTCAACATTACTGAAAGATTTTAAATATTTTCACCACAAAAATTATAAGTATGATTTGTTAATTAGGATGATTTATATTATAAACATGTATCAAAACATCAAATCATACAGCATAAATATATACAATTATTATTTGTGAATTAAAGATAAAAGTTTCAAAAAGAAAACATTACATGGTTTAAAAATAAAAGTTTGAAAACCTCCCCAAAATTTGGCACTAGATACTCTCCTCAGATTAATTAAAAATTATGCATATGTTATTTATTTCAATAGATTTATGGATAACTCTTTAAACCAATGATTCAGGTGGATCTTAGGTTTCTAGTAGCAGTTCAGGATTTCACAAAATATAATTCAAATTTTACTAAGAATCTTTATAAATACATTATTAAAATGTATTTTAAAACAAATTTGCTATGTAGCATAATTTAGCATATTAAAGATGAGTATGCTAATGTTATGTCAAATTTCTTCATATTTATGCAGTTTTCAACTTTTTTTTGCCAGTTCTGTTTAACTGAAGAATAACCTAAGATTCCCTAACTACTAAAAATATTTTACCTAACCACCCACTTGTCAATGTAAATGAGATTTGGATGCACATACTAGATGTAACCATTACTCAAGACTCCAAATTTTAAAAGCCTGTGTTAACCAAAAACCAAACTTATTATTTTCATTTACTTTTTAATAAGTAAATATTATACATTTAATCCCATGTCACAACTTATTAATAAAATTCTGCTTTTTACTCTTGGTTTTGGGGATTCCATTTAACATCTCTTATGAATAAAGGTTTATGTTGCTGAAAACTTTGAAAACTGATGTCTTGAACCATATTAATGGTAAGTAAGCCACATATTCCTCTTTGAGCTCAAGGGTATGAGAAAGGCTCTCCTCTTAGATTCCCTGTGTGTTCAGGGCAACAGTTACATCCTCTGCAATAGATTATAGCCCATCCTTTACAGCTATGCGGTAAGTAGGCAGACTAACCAGGACGGGCAGATCAGCTTAGTATAACTGAGAGTGCCAGTGAGAAGGGCAGGCCATGCTCACTAGTAAGCTCTTTTCCATGGGCCTCTGCTCATTGCCCACAAAAAAAGGCAGGAGGTTGGAAAGTGGCCCCTCCACGATGCAGGTGCACAAATGGTTATCACTGCTACTTGTGTCAGTCACCAAACACCATCTGCTTTTTTGGATTCTATTCTCATACATTATAAAAGCACAAAGGTCTTGGGAGGGGATTCAAATCCTCCCAACCCCATGACTCAGAGAAAGATCCATTGCTTCTTGGGAAGGGTACAAGCAAAAGCCCTCTGTCCGCTGGGGAGGAGCAGGAAAATCACTGGTCCCAGGCTCTTGCGTTGACACAAAGTAGAAGCAAGCAGAGGAGGGGCAGGAGTGCTTAAAAGGCTCTTAATCCAGGCCCGGGTTTGAGCCTGCACAAGTAAAACTGAGAACATCTTTGCTGCACCACCATGAGCCCAGCAGTCCACTAATGAAGAAAGATCAAGAAAATGTTCCCTCTGTGATACAAACATTGAGGAACTACTGAAATCTGAGAATGAAATAGAAACACTGAGAAAAATACTCTGGTGTCTCAGGCCACATACCAAGCACCAGGTAACAGAAGCCTACCACGGGAGAGCTTTGAACCTCTGCAGCACAGATAATTGTGGGACAATATTGAAAACATAGATGCAATTAGATTTAAAAGGACAAGACAGAAGAAAGAACAGGAAAGAAGGTATATTTAAAAAGGTAATAGCCAAGAAATTCTAAAATTAGTGAAAGAAAATGGACCATATATTCGAGAAACTTAGAAACCCCCAGTAGAATAAACAAATTAAAAAACAAAACAAAACATGATCTTTATAGTTAAACTTCTGAACATGAAAAATAAAGAGAATATCTTAAACATATACAGAGAAAAAAGAATTATTACATACAGAGGAACAAAAGTAAGAATTATAGCATATTTAAGCTATACAAATAAGAAAAAAATAGAGAAATATTTTTTTTCTGTTCTGAGGGGAAAAAACTCACCTACATTTTTATACTCAGTCAATATATTCTTTGATAATATAGGAAGGGAATGAATTCTTAAAAAACAAAAGCTGAGAGACTCATTGCAAACACACCTGTAATGCAAGAAATATCAAAGGAAGTTCTTCAGGTACAAGAAATAGTATAACAAATGGAAATTTGATCTACACTAAGTATATGAAAGCACTGGAAGGGTAAAATTAAGGATAAATATAAGAAGTATTTTTTTTCTTACTTTTAATCACTCTAGAAGATAATGGACAATTTAAAGCATAAAGAGAACAATGTATTTGGTGATCATATAACATCAGCGGATGGGTTTTATGTTTATTGGAAAGGTTAAATACTATAAATAAATATTTACATGTTTATAGTGTTTGTATACATATATATGAGAGAGAGAGAGAGAGAGAGAGAGAGAGAGAGAGAGAGAAGAGATTTATTAGGCAAATTGGTCCCATGATAGTCCATCTGCAAGCTGGAGAACCAGGGAAGCCAGTCACACACCTCTCAGCTCAAGTCCAAAGGTCTCAGAACTGAGGAAGCTGATGTTGAACTCTAGGTTCAAGGCTGAAGACCCGAGAACCTCAATGGCTACTGGTGCATGCATACATTAAGAGTAGATCTTCTCTACTGAATCCGCCCACTCAAATGCCAATCCTTTTTTTGAAACATCCTCACAGACAAACCTAGGGCAGGCCAGTTATCCTAATCAAATGGCAAACCACCTGAGCTTACCTTTCAGCAGAAGAGGAATGGGCTCAGTGTCTACTGCAACATTGAGAATAATTAACCACTTCGGAACTACGCTCACCGGCCGTGAAACCTTGCCCACAGCCGGCACTCGTATTCTGCCCGATAGTTTGTGCTGTGCATTGACGACAAATCTGTTTTGCTCTTCTGTGATGAGGAAAGCTTTAAAGCACTGAAAGCTTGTTTTACTTTACAGACAGCTTTAGTTGTAATGTGAATATCAGAATAGGTAACATATACATATATGTTTTCATTACATTATTTTTAAATGTTCACAATTTTATTTTGATAAATGAAAATTAGAAAAGTCATATCATGGCTGTCGGCTAAAGTCACTGTGCCCATTCATCTGTGGCTGTCGACTACAGTCGAAGCTGGTCTTGAAGTGATTAACTGCCTTACCCCCTATCTGAGAATCCCTAATCCAGTTGATACCCTGAATCAATCACCATAGTTAGTAAGTGGTAAAATGTATTTTCTAGTTGCTCCAACCCTATATTTTAGGTCACATGTTTTCCAAGTTATTTGATATTTGGAGAATATAAAATCTACCCATATTTTATATTCTGAGCCAGATCTTGAATTTTAGTTGAGTTTATCAACCGGTCTTCATTTGTCATATGGATGATTATAGTCCTTAAAGATTCTTTTTTGTTTGTATATATAATATTTTTTTCCAACATACTGTGTGGGTATAAATGTTAAGGTTACATATATTGCACTTGTCATCCCTCCCCCCTCAAGTCAAAGTTTCAAACGTGTCTATCCCCCAGTTGGTGTGCATCACATTCATTACGTATCCGTTTTGCTCTTGTGTGATGAGGAAAGCTTTAAAGCAATGAAAGCTTGTTTAACTTTACAGGCAGTTTACTTGTAATGTAAATCAGAATAGGTAACATATACATATATGTTTTCATTACATTATTTTTAAATGTTCACAATTTTATTTTGATAAATGAAAATTTGGAAAAGTCATATCATGGCTGTCGGCTAAAGTCGACACTCGGCTGTGTGCCTTCATATTACGGCTGTTGGATATAGTCGCTGTGCGCGTTCATCTGTGGCTGTCGACTACAGTCAACGCTGGGCTGTGCGTGTTCATCTGTGGCTATAGACTATAGTTGATGCTGGTACTGAAGTGGGTAATAAGGGCCATTCTCACTGGAGTTAAGTGATATCTCATTGTGGTTTTGATTTGCATGTGCCTGATGATTAGAGACGTTGAGCATTTTTTCATATGTTTTTTGGTCATTATTCTATCTTCTTTTGGATAGTTTCTTTTCATGTACTTTGCCCACTTTTAGATAGGGTTGTTTTTTTTTTCCTTGCAGATTTTCCTGAGTTCTAAATAGATTCTAGTTATCAGCCCTTTATCAGAGATGTAGCTTGAGAAACTTTTCTCCCATTCTGTGGGTTGTCTGTTTGCTCTCTTGACAGTTTCTTTGGCTGAGCAGAAGCTTTTTAATTTGATCAGGTCCCATTTATTTATTTTGGTTGCTGCTGTGACTGCCTTTGGGGTCTTTTCCATAAATTTTTGCCTAGACTAATGTCTAGAAGAGTATTTCCAACATTTTCCTCTAGAATTCTAATAGTTTCACACCTAAGGAACAAGTCTGTTACCCAGCATGAGTTGATTTTTGTGAGAGGTGAAAAGTGTGGATCCTGTTTCAGTCTTCTACATGTGGCTATCCAGTTTTGCCAGCACCATTTGTTGAATAAGGATTCTTTTCCCAAGTGTATATTTTTGTCTGCTTTGTCGAAAATTAGATGACTATCTGAGAATGGTTTTATATCTGGGTTCTCTGTTCTGTTCCGCTGGTCAATGTTCCTGTTCTTGTGCGAGTCCCTAGCTGTTTTCATTACAATAGCCTTGTATTATAATTTGAAATCTGGTAAATTGATACCTCCCATTTTGTTTTTATTGCCTAGGATCACTTTTGCTATATGGGGTATCACTTTTGCATATGTTTGCTATATGGGGTCTTCTCTGGTTCCATAGGACGTGTAAAATTTTTTTCTATACCTGTGAAAAATGATGATGGTATTTTAATTTGCTTTGAATCTGTAGATCACTTTGGATAGTACAGACATTTTAACAATGTTGATTCTGCCAACCCATGATAATGGTATGGTCTTCCATCTGTTTACATCCTCTGATATTTCCTTTCTCAGTGTTTCATAGTTCTCCCTGTAGAGGTCTTATACCTCCTTTGTTAAATATATTCCTAGATACTTTATTTTCTTTGTTGCTATTTTGAAGGGAATTGAGTCTTTGATTTGGTTCTCGCTTTTAATGTTGTTGGTGTATATGCCTCTGATTTCTGTCTATTGATTTTGCATCCTGAGACTTTGTTGAATTCATTCATCAATTCAAGGAGTGTCTTGGTTAAATCTTTGGGGTTTTCCAGGTATAATATCATATCATCAGCAAAGAGTGAGAGTTTGATTTCATCTGCTCCCATTTGGATGCCCTAAATTCTGCTCTCTTGTCTGATTGCTATAGCAAGGATTTCCAGCACTATGTTGAATAGAAGTGGAGATAGTTGGCAACTTGCATTGTTCCAGTTCTATGTAGGAATGCTTTCAGTTTCCCCCATACAGCATAATGTTGGCTGTGGGTTTGTCATATATGGCTTCTATCATTTGTAGGTAAGCTCCATCTATGCCTATTTTGTTGAGCTAACTTATAATAAAAGGGTGTTGGATTTTGTCAAATGCTTTTTCTGCATCTATTGAGAGGATCATATGGTCTTTGTCTTTGCTTCTGTTTATATGGTGGTTTACATTTATAGATTTGCATATGTTGAACCATCCATGCATCCCAGGGATGAAGCCCACTTCGTTGTGATGGATTACTTTCCTGATAAGCACCTGGATTCGATTTGCTAGGATTTTTTTGAGAATTTTTGCCTCTATGTACATAAGGGATATTGGTCTGTAGTTTTCTTTTTTTGTTGCATCCTTTCCTGGTTTTGGTATCAGGGTTATGTTGGCTTCAAAAAATGTATTGGGGAGGATTCTATCCTTCTTCATGTTGTGGAATAATATCTGTAGGATAGGCACTAGTTTTTCTTTGTAGGTGTGGTAAAATTTGGGTGTGACACCATCTGGTCCAGGACTTTTCTTTTTAGGAAGGTTTATTTACTGCTGTTTCAATTTCAGTACTTGACATAGGTCTGTTCAGGAATTCTATTTCTTCCTGGTTGAGCTTAGGGAGGCTGTGTGTTTCTAAGAACTTTTACATTTTCTCCACATTTTCCTGTTTGTGTGCATAGAGGTTTTTGTAGTAGTCATAAATTATGTCTTGTATCTCCATGGTATCCATTTTAGTTTCTCCTTTATTGTTCCTGTTGGAGCTTACTAGAGATTTTTCTTTTCTGCTTTTCAATAGTCTAGCCAAAGGTGTGTCAATCTTGTTTACTTTTTCAAAGAACTGATTTTTTATTTTATTAACCTTCCGTATAATTTCCCTGTTGTCAATTTCATTTAGTTGAAATTTGATGTTAATGATTTCACTTCTTCTGCTGGGTTTGGGGTCAGTCAGTTCTTCTTTTTCCAGCTCTATGAGATGATTCATTAGGTTGTCTATTTGTGATCTTTTTGACTTTTGGGTATAAGCATTTATGGAAATAAATTTTTGTCTCAGGACTGCTTTAGCTCTGCCTCACTGGTTTTGATAACTTGTGTCTCCTTTGTCGTTTAGTTCAAAGAATCTTTTGATTTCCATCTTGATTTCCTCATTTATGAAGTGATCATTCAGCAGAAGCTTGTTTAGTTTTCATGGTGTTTTGTAGAAATGAGAGCTCGTGTTAGGGTTGATTTCTACATTTATTCCCTTGTGATCTGAAAAGATACATGGTATAATTTCTATTTTTTTTAATTAAGACATGCTTTGTGTCCTAGGATATGGGCAATCTTAGATAATGCCCCATGAGCTTATGAGAAGAATGTATATTCAGTGGGTTTTTGGAAGAATGTCCTATAATGTCAGCCAGGCCCATGTGTTCTAGAGTTCTGTTTACGCCTACTATTTCTTTGTTAATTTTCTGTTTGGAGGATCTGTCCTGTGCTGTCAACGGCTTGTTAAAGTCTCCAGCTATTATGGTGTTGTTGATTATCCATTTGTTTAGATCAAGTAGAGTTTGCTTTATGAATCTGGGTGCACCTAAGTTGGGTGCATACATATTTAGAATTGTTATGTCTTCTTGTTGAACTGTACCCCTCACCATTATTTAGTGACCTTCTTTGTCTTTTATTACTTTTGTTGATTTAAAAACTAAGTTATCTGAAATCAATGCCACCACATGAGTATTCTTTTGGCTTCCGTTTTCTTGAAATATTGTTCCCCACCCCTTTACCTTTAGTCTAACTGCATCCTTGCAAGTTAGATGTGTTTCCTTAAGGCAGCAGATATTTGGCTTATCTTTTTTATCCATTTGGCCAACCTATGTCTCTTGAGTGGGGAGTTCAAGCCAATCACATTTATTGAGATAACTGATAGGTGGGGCATATTTCTCTTCATTATGTTGGGTTGTAATTTGTTGCTTTGTTTACTCTTTGGAGCCATTGTGCTATCTGGCCTTTGATCTTTAGCTTTTGAGTGGATTTACATTCATGTGTGCTTATTGTGCTGATCCATGCATAACACTGTTTTGAGTACTTCTTGAAAGGCTGGTCTTGTCTTGGTGAATTCCCTCAGTCTTTGCTTATATGAGAATGTCTTGATTTCTCTTCATATACAAAACTTAGTTTTGCAGGGAACAAGATTCTAGGCTGGGTATTATTCTGTTTCAGAAGAGTGATAATGGGGCCCCAGTCTCTCCTTGCTTGTAAGGTTTCGGTAGAGAAGTTTGGCGTTTTTCGGATTGCCTTTCCTGTGTATGTCACTTGCTTCTTTCACCTTACAGCTCATAGAAGGGCCTCTTTAGTTGATACTTTGGTCAGTCTGATGACTACATGTTGTGATGTCTTCCGTTTTGTATTGAATTTCCTAGGTGTCCTTTGAGCTTCTTGATCTTGTATATCGAGATTTTTACCAAAGCCTGGGAAATTTTCCTCTTTTATATCTTCAAATAACTTATCCAACCCTTGTGTTTTCTTCTCATTCTGATAACCGTATAATCCTCACATTAGGTTTCTTCACATAATCCCACATCTTTTGTAGGCTTTGCTCTTTTCTCTTGTTTCTCTGCTCTATCCCTCTGACTGATTTATTTAATTGGAAGGTGTTATCTTCTATCTCTGAGATTCTTTCTTCTGTTTGATTTACCCTGTTCTTGAGGCTTTCCACTGTGTTTTGTAGTTCCCTGAATAGATTATTCATTTCCAGGAGCTCAGTTTGAGTTTTCTTTATTATTTCAATTTCTTTAGTGAATTTTTCTTCCAGGTCTTGGAAACTTTTAGTGGTTTCTTTGTGTTGGTTATCCATTTCTTCTTGCAAGTCATTGAATTTTCTTACTATTCATGTTCAAAATTTTTCTTTTGTCATTTTAGCGGTCTGATTTTGGTTGATGCCCATTTCTAAGGGGCTGTTGTTCCTCTTTAAGGGTGTGCTTTCCATTTGAGTCTTCATATTTCCAAAGTTCTTTTGCTGATTTCTTCCCATCTGGATCCATTGTTGCTTCTTACCTTTGGATTTTTGTTTGGATAATGACATGCCCTGTTTAGTCTCTGAGCCAGTATTTTGTGTTAGTGGGCGATATTCGACCACACCCCATACAATGAGTCAGTAGATGCAATAAATGGGTGTGCCAAATGACCTCTCTGTCAGTAGGTGGCACTCGCTGAATGGAGTAGACTACACTGTTGTATTTGGGTCCTGTAACCAGCTCTTGATCCTCTTAATAGGCACTCTTGTGTCTCACATGGTGGGTGGTGCCCTGGGACTTCCAGGTGTGTCCTTATTCTCCATCTTAGTGTGGACAGTTCTGGGAGTGAGTCTGGGCCAAGCTGGGTTTGGTAAGCCTGCCCTCAAGTGCCAAAAATGGTGTTAGCAGGGGTCAAAGGTCTGTTCTCTCCTTCTGGGCAAAGCTGTCAGGGAGGGGCTTGAATGGCCCCACTCAGTCAGAAAGTCTGTGTGTGGGGGTGGGGCTGTCTGAGACCTGCAATCTGGAGTAAGCCTTGCTCCTTTCCATCCTCCCCAACTCTGCAGCTTCTCCTGAGCCTCTGCCAGCAGGCAGGACCTCATGCCAGCGGTTCTCCCCTGACTGTGATTAGGCCTGGGAGGTGCCCTGCGCATGATCACAGTCTGGACTGGGCACATGGCCCTCCCATGGGAAGAGTGATGCCTTCAAGCATACTGATCCACCATTGAGGGCACACACACCTTAGTAGGTTCATTCAAGAATATTCCTTCTGTGTCCCAGGGCAATACGAGACCTGGGTGCATGGGATCTGGTCTGCAGGTCACCTCTGAGCCCTGGAATACAATCTCTGACACCACCAGGGAGAGGAGTGCCAGTCCTACTTCACCCACAGGGTGCCCAAGCTGGGTGGATGTCTGTCAGCCTCGGGATCTGCCCCGTTCTCCTGGAGTCATCAGGCCAAGAGTGCCTGGGAGTGCTGGCAGGTAGGGAGCTCACCATCTGAGTACCCCTCAGTCAGCTGAAGGGCCCCAATAGTAAAGGTCCCATTACCTCGAGATGCCTCCAGGTGGTGGCTATATTGTCTCTCTTGGCAGTCGTGGATGGGGAAGGGGGAGGGGAGAATGTAGCAATATGTCACCTGCTGAGCGGCTTGGGTCTCTGCACAGGGAGGTGCCCCGAGGGATTTGGTAGCCTGGTGCCACGTCCATAATAGGCTTACTGCTCAATGGTGGAGGCCCGCTGTGGGCTGGTGTCCGTAGGTCTCTCCAACTGCTGGGGAGCCCACCAGCAGTCCAAGATGCAAGGGAGGGGAAAGTTAACTGCTCCACCTACCCTTGTTGCTGGTCTCCAAGCTTCTCGGGAGCTTTCTTCTTCCAGTTCTCCTCCACAACCTCCTCCCGTTGAGTCTCCCGTAGTCTCTGGTACCCCTCCTTCCAACCCTTGTCTGATATATGCTCTTCTGCTTGCTTATTTCTTCTAATTTCTTCTAAAATGTCTTTTTTCAGAGACACTCCAGCTCGCGGTTTTTCTTTTCCGCCATCTTGAGATTGTTTGATCCCTAAATATTCTTTCTTGAGCATCTTCCTCTGAATATACAATCACTTGGACATCTTCAATATAATATGTTAAGTTATTCTTGATAATTACTTATTCCAAGTTGCTCCATACTTGGTTATAGACTTAATGTTTATATGCCCCCAAATTCATATATTGAAACTTAATCCTCAATGTGATGGTGTTATGATGCGGGGCCTTTTGAGGGTAATTAGGTTGTGAGAATGGCACTGATCTCTCATGGATGGGATTAGTGCCCTTATACAAGAAGCCCAACAGAAATCCCCAGCCCCTTTAGCTATGTGAGGACACAGGCAGAGACCAGGAAGTGGGCCCTGGCCCTCATCGCACACAAAATCTGATGGCTTCCTAATTTGGAATTTCTGGCCTCCTAACTGTGAGAAATAAATTTCTGTTTTTTTTATAAGCCACCCAGTCTATGTTATTTTTGTTATAGCAGCCCAAACAGACTAAGAATATGTGCTGATGAGTTCAAATATCCCTGTGGCAAAAAACACACACTTATATTGAATATCGTCTCATAAAAATGCAAATTGTGCCTGATGGGATTCTGAGAGAAATGAAAGAGGAGATGATTGCCAAGCCTATCACAGGAAATCAATCAACTTGCCTCATCGTACCTTTTCTATTGTCTTTACTGTATAAGTACAGCTGAAATAATGGGACAACCATTATATTTCATCCCCACAGTCTACTCTCTGTCTGCAGAAAATCTGCCATGAGTGTGGCTTGACAAGAATATTAGAAAGTGAGGTTTGGAATCAGTACTCCACCTTCAACTATTTCCCTAATTGGGGCAATTACATCTTGTTACCCTTGTGGAAATTCATATTGCTTACAAGGAAATCAGAATAAGATTATTAGCATGTACCCAAGAAGATCAGGAGCCCCTTCATTACTTGCCAGTGTAAAATAATACCTAATGCACATATCTCTATTTTTTCCTTTCCTCCCCTGTCCCTTTTCACTCATCATTTAGTCCAGTGGGTGTTCTTTGACCTATCTAAAAACCACGTCAGACACAAGGAAATATTTACCAATTTTTCTGTATCTACGCAATGCATATGCATAAAGCTATGTTTTTGTCCTTGACTCTCTCCTTTTTCTCTGTAGATGGAATGATTAAAACAAATGATGCATTTTTCATATAACAAGAACATAGCCTTTTTTCCTTCTTCCTTTTCTCTGCCAGACATACTACATATTTCATAAATGCTGATGTGATTTTCTTTGGCAAGTATAGGCTATTCCGTGCACTTAGTCACACACCTTCAAATACATTTTTTGTTGCATAAATGTAGTACAAGTTTAGAAATATCAACAATTTTCTCATCAGGGCCTGGGATCAGAACCCCATTTTCCTATTCATAGCTCTTTCTGGAGCATTTTCCATCAGTTTTAGTCTCTACTCATTATTTGTCATGCATTCTGCCAAGAACTTTAGAAACAGATTTCAAAAATGTATTGAAACCTTAGATGCCTTAGAAAGTATTTGGTGTCATCATCTTCATTTTACAATTGAAATTGAAGCTTGGGTGGATTAAATAGGTCACCCAAGATCATACAGTTAGTAAACTGTTCTTGGGCGGAAAAATACATTGTTGTCATCAAGAATCAATTTATCTCACACCTAATAATGGCTGTTAATTTTTAGGTCACATGTTTTCCAAGCTATGTTCTACAACCTCTTCTAGGCTGAAAGTCCCTGTGATTGCTCCTGAGAGAAGGTGAAGCCGTAGCTATTTCCCACCAAACCAATAAAGTCATAGCATGGAAGAGAGAAGCCCATGCCAAGAGATGGAGAGAAATTCAGTCCTGATAAAACTACTTGATCCCTGAATTTAGTTCTGCCTGAATCTAGATTTCCCTGGAGATTTTCAATTATATGACAAGTAAATTCCCTTTATTTGCTTAAGATAGTTTAGATTGTGTTCTTACATTTGTAATGATGTATTAATGGAGCCAGGCTTTGAACCCAACTCTGTGTGACTATAAAGTTGATGTAATAATCCATATATTAAAGTGCCTTTCAATGAGGACAGAGGACAGAGGAAGTTCATGGGAATCTTCACCAATATCTAGTGACTTATATTTAAAAGATGCTGTCATTTCCTTCATCTATTAATGAAGGAATAAGATAAGAAAATTATCTTCTAAGAATTCAAATGCTTCCAATGTGACAATTTATTAAGGAAGTACAAAAGTAGAAGCTGGCTTTCTCAAAGTGATAGCCTATATTATACATGAATTTTTCATTATATATGCCATTATAAATTTTCTATAGATTTGAGGCATATTTTACTTGAATGTCTCCAGTAAAGAGAGATTTCAATGTCCAATGTCATTCTTTTCTTTTTTCCAAAAACAATCCCCTGCTATGATTTTCCCCTAGCTTTAATTATGTAAATGTTAACTAATAGGAGCACACATATGGCCTATTTGTTTTGCTTCTTTCTAGTGCCAAATCAGTACATACTAGCGATAGGACAAATCACTCTTTTCTCCTCGCCTCTCCACTCAAAAGGAAATCACTTCACCTAATTTAGACTCTTTGGACCTGACCACATATTTAAGCCATCAGGATGAATTGGAGCCAAAGGAAAAATGACTTCTCAAATACACAGTTGACCAGGCTGATGAAAGATTTCATTTTCACTTGGCAAGTGGAGAACTAGATGAAAACGTAGTGTGTGTTGATTTATGAGTGATAGTCATATTCACTGGTTCTGAAATGAATGAAGTTCCTGTTTGTCAAGTGTCCATTTAAAGATCATCATTCATTAATTTGCTTGGGACAAAAATACTCGACAGCAAACCTTGTGCCTCATGTATCCCTACCTTAGGCATACTACTAGATAGTTCCTGTAAATGGCTTCTCTGAAATTAGTGCCAGCCACTTACCGAGCAATGAGTAAACATGAGAAAAATTCTGTCTGAAAACAAGGCAACATAATTAAGCAATTATGGATATCTCTCAAAAAAATGCCCTAAGACACAGAACTGTCTGAGAACTAGCTTAAATTTCATCTGGAGTCTTCATTTCTCAAGCCGCTAAACATTTTTCCATTGCTGCTCTGAGCACCATTTCTGCCTCCAGTGAGGCTGAAGGAAGTTAAACAATATTTTCACATGTAAAGACTCTTTTCACCTTGAGGTCTCTTAAGTATGGTACCAGTTCTCCACTTAGAGCAGTGTGAATTATGGAAGTTCGGAGGAAGTAGAGGGAAGCTACCGAACCTTGGTAGGGTGAGGTGGAGGCCAGGTGCACCAAGACCTATTTATGCAAAAGGCCAATGGACAGTTAATTGCCTGGAGGCTTGTGCCTCAATTTTAGCTGTGCACCCATACCTAGGGGACAAGGTGAATAGCATTGACTCACAGGCCTATTTATTGAGAGTCTGTGGTTATCAATCACTTATATGTGGTGAGAGTAAGGTGGAGGTTTAAGAAGGTAGAGTGGAAAGGAGAATATTAAAATGTGGTTTCTATACTTAAGAAAATTACAATGAAGTGGAAAATTGAAACATAAATAAAGTTTTAAAGATCTATAGAGTAGTAAACACATTCAGAGGAGTTGAGAGTTCACAGGGACCTTTCATTATTTCTCTCCATTACTCCAACCCCATCACACACACGTTCACCCACTTTCCAGCTGTGCCAGACCTTGGATTTGTAACTGTTGTTTTCTCAGTATACTCCTTGATTTAATCCCCATTTTCTTTAGTCCTTTACTTTACCTTCTCCAGAAAGCATTCTTTGAAATACCATTTCCCACTGGGCTCTACTTACTTTCCTATAAATTCTTTTATGATTATATCTTTACATTTTGTATCTGCAGGATCTGAAATACAGTGAATATTCAAGAACTCTCAATTCTCAAGGAGTTGAGAGTTCAAAGGGACTTGATAAATAAAGTAAAATTTTATTTACTTGATAAATAAAATAATGATGTCTAATCCCTTCATTTTATATTAATAGATTGGTTGATCAAGACATTGGGTGAGCTCAGTCTCTACCCAGGATAATATAAGTGGTGCTAGTTCACCATTGTTTTTTGTAGTTGAGTAGAACTTCACAGTGTACATATACCACATTTTATTAATCCACCCATGTATTGATGGCACTTGGGTTGTTGCAAATAATCTAGATGCTCATATCAGTCAGATGGCTTTTTCTGTGAAAACTGTGGATAAGCATTTTTTTACCTCCAAGAATCATAACTAAATATTATGAAACATAATCTTGACTTCAAGAGACTATAACAATTACCTTGCATCACCCTTAGAAGATAAATAAAAATTTCTTGGACATATAAGACAAAATGATCATTCACTATCTGCTTGAAAATTCTAGTAAGGACAACCACACTTCCTGAAACATGTTGAATGACTAACATTTAAAATTCTTCCTCACAATTTGCTGAAATTTGACTGAAGTTTCACAAATCCACCCTTCTTCCCCAGGACAAAATGAGATGTTTGTTAAGTGGCATCTGTGATGGATTGGTCAAGATTGGACCTTCTATAAGATTACATAGTTTCAAATCCCTTCATGGCTATATAGTTCATAAGGAAGGATGTGCATATCAAACAGATCACTGTTATTCAGGTGAGTAAAAAGGAAGGAGGTGGAGGTAGTATGGCCATAGTAAGAGTGACTTTTCTAATGACCTATCTTCAGTGAAATGATAAGATTTTGTGTATTGTCTGTACACATTAAGTCTTGAGTTTATTTAGAAAGAAATTTGGAATTTCTTATTAAAATATATACAAGTTTGCACTGAAGAAGGTTTAATATTATGTATATATCTTCTGGATTTTAACTTTTTAAGTTCAGGGACCACATGAAAACACTAACTAAATCTGTTTGGGAAAAGGTCTGTTCATGTGTTAAAAAAATTCCGTAAGACTTTGCAGTAAACAACGGACTGGTAATGGATGTATTTTACCACCTTATTTACTTCTAAGCAACACACCCTTAGACCATGGACAAGTTATAAACATAGACTATCATGTCATATTCAATTATTCAGGCAGATGGAAGCTGTATTCCACACCCTCACCAATTTGTCTGTCTCTAACATATTAAAACTACAACAGCTTGGTCCAAAGGCTCCGTAGACCATTGAATTTGCCACTGCCAGGTAGAGATGGTGGCGAACATCATGAATAATATCTGGAAATAGTTTACATTTTTCTTTTAATATGAAATAAAAGAAATATAAAAATCATTTAACTGTTTCCTATTAGTGTCTTGAAACTTGTGACTCATAGCAAGTAGAAAAATCACAATGAATTGTGTCCTAGAATGAGGAGCTAATTCAAAACAGAAATATTAAAACTCCAATGTATATTTTTAAATAATGTAATTCAGTTGTTATAAATTCTGCTTTATCTCATAGAAATACAGTTGTTCACTAAGTCTACAGAAGAAAAGAAAAATAAACATATAAATGTTAATATTTGTCCTATTTTATACCTCATCTAACATGGTTCATTTTCAAATTACTACTAACATGGTCTTTTTTGCTGGAGCTCTTTCACCAGGTGATTGAATTGTAGAGATAACACTGATTGGAGTGAGTTTTTATTTTACATTTAAGGGCAGATTCATGGGCACTATAATAATGGGGAAACATAGACAGTGACTACACCTAAACAAATAAATAGTTGCAATCTTTGGGCTAATTGGGCTTAAAAAATATTTTCTATTTCAAATACCTGAAAATTTCAGTGAAAAGGAGAATTTTAGTACGATCTGAGTTAACTTCCATTTGATCTGGCCATCTATCTACATATCATTATCATTTCAAATATCCATTTCAATTATTTAGGTATAGTTTTTGTTTATATGTATATGAGAAAATCTAGCATATCATTAACCACTTCAGTACCAGCGTCGACTATAGTCGATAGCCACAGATGAACGTGCACAGTGACTTTAGCCGACAGCCATGATATGATTTTTCTAATTTTTCATTTATCAAAATAAAATTGTGAACATTTAAAAATAATGTAATGAAAACATATATGTATATGTTACCTATTCTGATTTACATTACAAGTAAAGCTGCCTGTAAAGTAAAACAAGCTTTCAGTGCTTGAAAGCTTTCCTCATCACACAAGAGCAAAATGGATTCGTCGTCAATGCACAGCACAAATTATCATGCGGACTGTGAGTGCCTGCTGTGGGCGAGGTTTCGCGGCTGGTGAGTGCAGTACCAAAGTGGTTAAGGCTGCAATCAACTGTTAGTAATTGTGCAGTAAAGTAAAGCCCTGTGGTGTATCAACTAATAGGCAAGAGTCTCAGTTGATTTCTGTAATGTTTGACCTAATAATAGCCCATTTTGTGTCTGACCCGACAAAGGAAGCACAGATAAAATCACCTTGGATGTTGATCAGTTAATACCAATTTGCTGGTGAGTACATGTGGTGCTTGTTTTTCCATTCTTGAGATCCGTCACTTAGTAGAATGGGTTCCAGTTCTATCCAGGAAAATACAAGAGGTGCTATATCACCATTGTTTCTTAAAGCTGAATAGTACTCCATGGTATACATATACCACATTTTATTAATCTACTCATGTATTGATGGGCACTTGGGTTGTTTCCAAAACTTTGCAATTGTGAATTGTGCTGCTATAAACATTCGAGTGTGGTGTCTTTTTGTAGAGTGTCATTAGATTTTTTGGGTAGATGCCCAGTAGTGGAATTGCTGGATCAAATGGTAGATCAACACCTAAGTGGACAGATAGGAATAACATTCATCGGGTGTCGGGCAGGTGGGAGGGGGGAGGAGGGGATGGGCATATACAAACATAATGAGTGAGATGTGCAATGTTTGGGGGATGGTCATGCTTGAAGCTTTGACTTGATGGGGGGGCATGGACAATATACATAACCTTAACATTTGTACCCCCATAATATGCTGAAATTAAAAATATCACCTTGGAGTAGTCATGGAGGGGGGAGTCCCCCCAATACATCAATCAGTGATTTATTATGCCTTCCGCCCTTTGGAGAATGATTGAGTTTCACATAGAGGAAGCTAGCCTACCCAAAGTGAGCTTTTGAAATGTTTTCTAATAGACACAGGGAGGCCAATTTAGTTTCAGAAAAATTTTCTTCACAAGTTCTCTGTTATGGTGCTGGGACCGTGTCACCAGGCTTCAGTTTTCCTTTCTACTGCTGTGGTTCTCTGTCTTGACTGTCCTCCTCTTTTGTTTCCATAGCCTTTTATAATGCATATATGATGCTGTGAACAGAAATAAATTATTTATACAATCAAAAAATAAAAATAAAAAAATAAAACATAAGCTAGACCTTAACGGCTGAAGAGTTTCTTGGCTCCCATTATATGCCTTACCTATATTACCAGATATTAAATTATTATTTGATAAAGTTAAGGTCCATACGGTCTCAATTGAACATTATTGATGCATGGGTTCTGGAAAGGGGATAGCAGGGGTACAACTAAGGCACTGTATGAATTTATTCAGTCTGTTTCTGTCTGAGCCCAGTGAGCCTTATGAAGGAAAAAATCATGGCAAGCCATGACTAAAGGCTAACATTCAGAGCAAAGAGCCCCTAGTATTATAGTTTGATAGTAAGCCCATCCCTTATTCACTCTCTCACTATATTAATGTCAGATGGGGAAGGAAGTCAAAGAATCAAGGTATACACATTTTCACTGGAGAACTTGGGTGAGGAAGTGGTGAAAAGGAATGATTTTGAAAGAAATGCACTTTTTTTCTTGGTAAATTCTCAAGTTGTGGTGGTCTGAGGAAACAGAGCAGACCAAATCTTGGATGTTTGTTGAGTGAGCACTGGTTGGAGATATATGGGCAAAATAGAATGCAAATTATGTGTGTTTGGACAATATTTTGCCATACATAATTATATGAAAAATAAGTCTTTATGCAAAGTTAAAGATCATAGATTTTCTCAGGTATTCTGATTTCAGGTTGGAGGTCAGTTTCATCTCCCATTTGTCCAGAATCACACAGTGCACACATCAAAGAGCATTGATTCATGTGTGTAATCAGCAGAGCCATAGAATTTTCCAAGGGTGCTTTATATTAAATTTCTATATGATTTAGGCCACATTTTATATGCAATATGAATAATGCCACCCATTACTTATTAATTGTTAACTGATGTTTGCCATTATTTCATCTAACATACATGTTTGTACCAGTGAGAAAGAGAAGCGCTATAAGAATGAAACAGAAGAACTATATGGAGAATGATATGAATTCCTCAGAAAATGTGTGTACTTATTGAATTTCCAAGTAACCACAACTTAAGTTTCCTAGAATTTGACTCTGATTACTTCCTGAAATCCATAATCTTATCACTACTACTTTTTTCTCTTTAATTTAATAAAGTGCCATAAAAACACAATCTAGTGCCAAATTTTGGCTTTTTAAAAATGTTAGTATAGATAAGTTTTAAAAAATGAAACAAAAACAATGCATATGGCTTTGTGCTCTCCTCTATAAGACTAGATTTCCTGTGATACTTTAAAATCTGTCTCCAAAATCTGGACACGGCTACCTATTATATCCTGAAATTTATATAAATAGAACATATAGACTAATTCTTATTGTTACATCTCCATTTAACCACTTCGATGTGGCACTCACCAGCCACGAAGCCTTGCCCACAGCCGGAACTCACAGTCCTCATGGTAGTTTGTGCTGTGCATTGATGATGGATCCATTTTGCTCTTGTGTGATGAGGAAAGCTTTAAACCACTGAAAACTTGTTTTACTTTACAGGCAGCTTTAGGAAAATAACTATAATAATTCCTACTAAGGACTTGTTAAAAGGTCACAGATTCATAGTAACTTATTAGCTGAACATACACACTGCAACTGCAGAGATAAAAGCAAAAGCTTTTGCCTGTCGACTAAAGTCAACGTTCGGCTGTGTGCCTTCATATCACAGCTGTTGGTTAAAGTAGATGCTCATGTTCATCTGTGACTGTCAACTATAGTCGATGCTGGGCTGTGCACATTCATCTCTGGCTGACGATTATAGTTGATGCTGGTACCGAAGTGGTTAATAGCCACCAGTCACTTTAGGAGCTCAAAACATTGAGGTTTGAGAAAACTTGACTGTTTACTAATAGTGGTGACAAGCCACAATGCTTGGAAAATTGCGTGTGTGTCTTCTTCACAATACATCATGAGAAAATGAACATTTAAGTAGCATTATTGAGAGTGGTCTAATTCCAAAAGATTTCCAGCCTTTCAACATGACCTGCTATCTTTTAGCTTTTTTACTCTTTAAAGAAAATTTATGGTATTATATCTGAGGAAGATTTGATTCTCAAAAACTCGCTTTCTTACAGTTTTCTGTTCATATCATTCTCCTGAGCATAGCTCACTATACTAAGGACAAGCAAGGTGATTTTTAAATTTGAAGGAAAGAGCACGATGAGATAATTCTTCACACTGAATATGGGTAAAAATAACTCAGCTCTAAGGATGTTTGAGTCATAGACAACTGGTAGCAGATGTAAGAATACTGAAGAACTGGCAATTTCTCTAGATTGTATTTTAACTACAGATTCTGGCATAACTTCTCATGATGGAAAAATATCTATTTTTACCAATTCTTCAAATTTTTGATCTTCACTTTCCATTCTGTATATATCTGAAATACTGTCTTTGAATGTGAAAAACAATTTTAAAAATCTAATAACTCATGAAAAAATAGTTTGTCTTATCTTGGTGATCCTGGCTGATTTTCTAGACCTTCTCTAACTTGTCCAGTAAGCATACAGGTCATTCAGAAGATATGCTTAACTGTCTTCATTTGAAAGGATCTGCAAAAGGAAACCCCTGCTCAGAGAAGTGCTCTCTGTACTCAACCTCAAAGTAACATTCCAAAAGAATTAAACAACAACACAACATCAACTCTATGTATCTAAAATGAAAAACAATCATGGACTTGGATTCATACATTTGAAAGAAACATACTAAGTTATAATGTGGGAAAAATGTTTCTCGTGTTTTATTTATTATGTAGCTATTCATTTAGACTCTTTCTACTATATTCATTGTGTTACTTCTTCAAGTGTATCACATAATTAAAAACATCTATGTTTATTGTTTTTTAGGGGCTAACTTCTGTATAAGTATTTTCTCTAAATTGCTTAATATTAAAGGAAGAAAATGGATGATAATATTTTCCTAACAGATAGGCTTTATCTTAAAGGTAACCTATTACTTAAAACAATGTGATCAAAAACTGTTGTGCTATTTGAAGTAAGAATAAAGCTAATAGTGTAAATACAATACTAGCTTTGCTGTAATTTTTTTTCTTTTATTTTCAAAACTGTTTTTATGAGGACTGTTCCAGAACATTTTAAGCTAGTCCATCTAAAAGAGTAAAAATTTCCAGGATACAGTAACAGTTAGTTACTAATGGAGTCTGAATTGTTACCTTCATTTTCCATTGAAACTTTCATTAAAATGCACAGGTATATGCAACATTATCAGAATTCTAAAATTTCAGTTTAGATTTAATTATCTAAAAGATATCAAAGGAATCTTAAATAATAAAATCACAAAGGGGGCTGTAAAATTCAACCATAAGAAGAAACAAAATATTTCCACTACATCTTGTAGAAATGTGGTCTCAAGGGATCAAAAACTAACAGTAACATCCTTCCAAATGGGGTCTTGACAAAAACAAGAAAACCTAGTAAAAACACCTAGTACACAAAAACTCCACCTAAATAATTACTGCATATATGTTTAATAAATATAATATAAAGATAATAAATAATTATAAAATATAATAGTTAACTATGTACAAAAGCCCAGATTTTCTTATCAAAAGATAGAGTGAAATGAGTGAGGCCAAGTAAAAACATGTCTAATCCTTCATTTTATTTAAATAAAATATAAATGGATAAGTTATTCTTTATGTTATGGATGGGTGAAATCTATATTTTTCAAAATCTATATTTTTCAATCACTATGAATGGACAAGAATATTTTTTAAATAATTAAAGTAATAAAGATAAAAACAGTTTGTAGAGGAAAAGACTAAAATGTGAAAAATCAACAACCGAAAATCAGAAGGAATCTTGAAAAATGTCAATTATAATGATAAAAATGAATTTATTAAGTACACATATAAATATAACATATGGATTGTATGTATATATAAATATACATAAATGTATGGATGTACACACAAAATTTAGTTTTTATTTAAAGATAAAGTCTTGGTAGATGTTTCTTGAGAAAAATACAATAAAGAAGAACAATTAAACATCAAAAGATATATAGTAAAAGGCCGAAATTTGAGAGCTTGCAAAAATACCTCTTTAAGGATAATTATATTAATTTTCTGTTTTATAATAATTTGAAAATTCTTACTGCAAAAACTAGGAAGAATTGTTTGGTAGGAATATTGAAATATTCTTCATCAGGGTGTTCTACTATAAATTGTGGCATCACAGATAACATAGTCGTGATTTTCTAGGCACACCAGATAATCTTTTTAAAAATTCTCCCTAAGAGTTAAGTATTTTTTTATCACTCTTTCTTCTTCTTTTTTCTAAATAATTTAAAAATATTTTGCCAAAGGCATATGCTATAATTTTTAGAGAAAATAACAAGTATTGAGTCCAGGAATATGTCCTCAGTTATTACAAACATACACTATGTTTTATCATGTAAAGGTCAAGGGATATATACCATTTATATAAAAGAGTTATATTTTTCTGATTTATCTTGTATTTTTACATCTTTTTTATGATGCATGCAACTTACATAGCCAAGTATAAAACACAATAAAAAATTTCTCTATCTTTATCAATGGTAATAGTAATGTTCACAAATTACTTGCAGAATATAGAAATCCTACTGAGATTTGAAGAGGGCCATGAATATAAAGGGAAATGAAGTACATAATGAGGTCATCTCAAAAATATCATAGTACAGTAGAAAAAGCAACAATCTAAAAGTTAGGGGAATTTTCAGAGGCTCTGTTTGAAGAATTTTGGGAGAATTAAGCTCAGGAAAAATTCTTGTACCTCTCACCTTTCCCAAGTCCCATATCCCACAGTTGCATTATACTATCTAGCTCCAATATATTAAACTTTGTTAAAAGTAAGGTTTTCAATGAGTTCTACCATAAGCAAAATTTATAAACTTACAGAGGTACACTGTCATGTAGTAATAATAATAGTTTAAGAACATATGATTATCATTAATTATAGGGAGTTAAGATTTAAGTAATATTTAAGGTATGATAAAGAAACAATTTATAATAAAAATATTAATTGCACATGAGGTTCATTATTATTTCATAAAAAAGAATAAGTAAGGATTAAATAGGATAAAAGTTATGACATAAAAAACACAAAAAGGGAAAGAGATCTTAAGATTGATAATAAAGGAAATAAACATGATATATAGCACAGATTGGCAAATTATACCCATAGGTAAAATCTAGACTACATCCTGTTTTTGAAATAAAGTTTTATGGGAATATATAATTAGTTATATATTGTCTATGGCTGATTTCACTCTGTAAGGATAGTATCGAGTAGTTGCCACAAAAACTGTATGACACACAATGCCTAACTATTTACTATCTTGCCTTTATAAAAAAAGTTTGTTAACATCTAGTATAGAAGAATTTCAGGATAAAAGTGCTGATTAATGCCATATTAAAAATACAATTTCAATTAACTATCTCTTACTTTGATAAGAGTCTTTGGGCTTCATAATAAAAAAATAAATAAGCAAACAAACTCCTTATGACATAAATGATATAAACATCTCACAATAGTATTAAAGATCACAATTTGAATCCCTCATAATTAGTAAAAATAAAAAAGTGGTTCCATATATAATTTATCATTATCCCACATTTAGAACAAGTTTTTATATCTCATTTGATTTTCAGCATTGAAAGAATGTTTTACATTATTAATAGTATTCATAATTGGATACACTTGGTACCACATGCTTATTGCACTTCTGAAATGTTACATAATCATAAATTACAATAAAAATGTATTCATTGAATTACAAAATCTTCACTGTCATTTCTTCTCCCATAGGAAAGCCTTTCATTAAGAGTCCTGGTATTTTCAGTGATTGGCCTGGCACAGTGTATGTACCCTATAAACATAGGTTAAATAAATGAATTTCTTCTGAAAAAAGTTTTGTAACTTTTTTTATTTTTATATATTGTATTATGAAAAGAAGATTTTGGTAGTTGTTCATTTTTCTGCAGACATTTGGCAAGGAAATAAAAGTAGTCCATATAAATTATATTAATCGTAAACATACAATTTCCAAAGATTGCCTTTTACTTGGAGATAATGAAACACCTGTGGCTGGTTAGCTTTTGATTTACTTTAACTTTCTATGGCTGATCTTTCCATTTAAATAGATTTGTGAATCTCTTCCTTAGATATTGAATTTATCCAGAAACACTCTCTCCTACTATGGTTTTAAATGAATATTGATTTTTCTTTTAGTTTTAAAAGCCATCAATTGAGTTTTTAAATGTATCAGCAATTATTATGAAAATTAAATAGTGCAAGTAAAATGACCCACTTTAATTAAACCAGTTGGGCAACTAATTATCACATTTTTAAACATGAGATCCTATTCCCTTCTTTAGCTGGTCCAATGGCATTTTGTCAGGAAGAATTATGACAAGAATGGTGCATGCTATCTCACTCCATATAGAGCTGATCATAATGTAATGGTTTGTAGCTAATCATTTAAGAAGCTGATAGAAGAAATAAAGAATGAAGACAGTGGCTTGAATCCTTAAAAATAATTTATAATTCAAGAGGTAAAAAATCAGGTTCTTTGTCTTCTTACCCAAATGATTTTATATTTGAAAATTAAAAGGAAAAATTAACCAATTCATTAGGGAATATTTTATAGTATTACCATATTTAAATGAAACAAAAATCAAAGATTAGGTTACCGTATACTGATGGTTTCATCTCTGGTATCTCAGATCTATTCCAGATATCGATGCTTCTGTTCTTGTGCTAATACCAGGCTGATTCAACTATTATTGCTTTATAGTACAGCTTGAAGTCAGGAAGACTGATGCCTCCCAGATTATTCTTATACAATGGGGAAAAGAATCTCTCTTCAATAAACGGTGCTGGGAAAACTGGCTAGCTACCTGCAGAAGAATGAAGCAGGATCCCTACCTCTCATCTCTCACAAAAATTTGCTGAAGATGGATAACAGACTTAAACCTAAGGCATGATACCTTAAGAATCCTTGAAGA
>VBSM01002608.1:65577768-65591182 GCA_008086735.1 Cheirogaleus medius
TAACCGTAATATTTGTACCCCCATAATATGCTGAAATAAAAAAAAAAGAGAGACAATGAATCTGCAAATACTTTGATTTTGGACTTAACAGTTTCCATAATTGTGAAAAATAGATTTCTGTTGTTTATAAGCTATTTACTTTATGATATTTTATTACAGCAGCCCAAACAGACTAAAACAATATTTTCTTCTATTTTTTGAAATATAATCTAAAATTTTCACCACGAGAACAGCTTTTTAATTTATCTTCATTCTATCTCCTCTTTTTGATCTTTCAGTAAAAATGTCTCCTCCATGTAAAAAGATTAAAAAAACATTTAAATGAAGGTAAAAAAGGTGTTTGCCCCATATAGCAAAATCAATCCTAGGCAATAAAAACAAAATATGAGGCATCAATTTACCAGACTTCAAACTATACTACAAGGCTATAGCAATTAAAACATCTTTTTATTGGCACAAGAACAGGGACATTGACCAGTGGAGCAGAACAGAGAACCCAGATATAAAACCATCCTCATATAGCCAACTAATCTTCGACAAAGCAGACAAAAATATACACTGGGGAAAAGAATCCTAATTCAATAAATGGTGCTGGCAAAACTGGATAGCCACATGTAGAAGACTGAAACAGGACCCACACCTTTCACCTCTCACAAAAATCAACTCACGCTGGGTAACAGATTTGAACCTTAAGTGTGAAACTGTTAGAATTCTGGAGAAAAACATTGGAAATAGTCTTCTAGATATTGGCCTAGGCAAAGAATTTATGAAGAAGACCCCAAAAGCAATCACAGCAGCAACAAAAATAAACAAATGGGACCTGATCAAATTAAAAAGCTTGTGCACAGCCAAAGAAACTGTCAAGAGCGCAAACAGACAACCCACAGAATGGGAGAAAATTTTCGCAAGTTACACGTCCGACAAAGGGCTGATAACTAAAATCTATTTAGAACTCAGGAAAATCAGCAAAGAAAAATCAAACAACCCTATCAAAAAGTGAGCAAAGGACATGAACAGAAATTTTTCAAAAGAAGATAGAATAATGGCCAACAAACATATGAAAAAATGATCAACATCTCTAATCATCAGAGAAATGCAAATCAAAACCACAATGAGATATCACTTATCTCCAGTGAGATTGGCCTTTATTAACAAGTCCCCAAACAATAAATGTTGGCGTGGATGCGGAGAGATAGGAACACTCCTACACTGCTGGTGGGACTGGAAACTAGTTCAGCCTCTGTGGAAAGCAATATGGAGATACTTTAAAGCGATACAAGTAGATCTTCCATTTGATCCAGGAATCCCATTACTGGGCATATGCCCAAAAGAACAAAGGACAATCTACAAAAAAGACACCTGCACTTGAATGTTTATAGCAGCACAGTTCACAATTGCAAAGTTGTGGAAACAACCCAGGTGCCCATCAATACATGAGTGGATCAACAAAATGTGGTATATGTATACCATGGAGTACTATTCGGCTTTAAGAAACAATGGTGATATAGCACCTCTTGTATATTCCTGTATACAGCTGGAACCCATTCTACTAAGTAAAGTATCTCAAGAATGGAAAAACAAGCACCACATGTACTCACCAGCAAATTGGTATTAAAGGATCAACACCTAAGTGGACATATAGGAATAACATTTGTCGGGTGTTGGGTGGGTGGGGGGGAAGGAGGGGATGGTATATACAAACATAGTGAGTGAGATGTGCAACGTTTGGGGGACGGTCATGCTTGAGGCTCTGCCTCGAGGTGGGAGTGGGGCATGGGCAATATACATAACCGTAAAATTTGTACCCCCATAATATACTGAAATAAAAAAAAAATAATAATTAAAAAAAACAGTGTTTCATGGGAGTCAATGATAAAACCTAAAACACTTTTTAAACCCCAAGATTGTGACAACACTTACTGAAATCATATTTATGAATTACTCTTCAGAAACCTCCTAGGAATAAGAGCCAGTCAAAAGTGTATGCAGTCAAGTGTTTGCTGGTCATATTTGAATTAATAAGGTTTTGGGAAACGTTTCTAAAATTTATTGCTCTAAGTCTTTGCTACTTCAAACCCACCAAAATGATGATAGTGATGACAGTAACAGATCATTCTCAGTTTTACCGGGCATTAAATGTAAATTTTATAGTTTATTTTACTTATAAATCATAAATGTCTTCCTTTGTCAGTATGAGAACTTTTGTTGCTAAGCACTGAGGTACAAAATGTTTTGTGACCTAGAGGCAAAATGGCCAATCAGAATAATCTCATGAAAATTGAATTGATCTCCTCAAATGTCAGAAAGTTTAATAAGTTATCGTAATTATCACAAAATGAACACATACATGCAGTTGAAAACTAAATTTAAAAATAGAACATTAACTGCACCTGACAAAACTTCTCCTATTTCTTCCCAGTCACTAATAACCCTTCATTCTTCAATCTTATCCTGACATCTGGCACCAAAGATTAGTTCTGAACTTTGTATCAAGGAAATAATACAATGTGTACTTTTTGTCTTACTTCTCTTATTATACATGTGAGTATTTTCCACATAGTATTTTCATTGCTGAGTATCATTCCACTATATGAATTTACCACAATTTATTTATTCATTCCACAGTGAATATCCTTCTATGAATATTCCGATATGTCTTTTGATCCACACATGCACTCATTTCTTTAGGTATTTACTTAAGAGCGAAATTGTTGAAACATAATTTATGTTATATGTTTAACTTTAGTAGATTCTGCCAAACAATTTTCCAAACTAATTTACAGCCCAACCATCAGTATAAGAATATTATGGTTGCTTGACATCTTTAACACATATTTTTGTCAGTATTTTTATTTTTTAAATAAATTGTCAGTATTTTTAAATTTTAGCCATTATGATGGATGTGAAGTGGTATTTCATTTGAATTCTAATTATCACTTCCAGATGAAAGGAATGATAATGCTTTCATATGTTTCTTAGCCAATTTGCTATGTTTTTGTAAAGTGTTCAAATATTTTCCCATTTTTATATTGAGTTGACTTTTTCAAATTGATTTATAGGAGTTCTTATAGAGTCTGAAAAAAAGATTATTGTGTTTTGTATGTTTTGCAAGTATCCTCTCCCATTATGTAGCTTGACTTTTCACTTGCTTGAGGGTGGCTCTTGATTAATGGGTTTTCCTAATTTTAATGTAGTTCAGTTTATCAGTCATGATTGTTGTATGTTTTATGCTGTGTGTGACCTGTTTAACAAATCTTTAGGTATCTCCAAATCAAGAGGCTATTTGTGTATGTTGTTCTCTAGATGCAATATTGTTACTTTTCATATTTAGATTAATAATTCTCCTGCAATTAACTTTTCAATATAATGTAAAGAATGAATAATGTTTAGTTCTTCTTTTTTTATTTGGTTATCCAGTGGATCCAGGCTTTTATTTTTAAAGAATTGACTTGCTCCATAGCTTTGCAGCACCACTTTTTATCACAAATCAAATGCCCACAAATGAGTTAGTTTGTCACTAGAATCTATTCTCTTCCATCGGACAATTTGACCATCCTTATAGCAATACTGAAATATTTTTAAATAGTGTAGATTTACAATAAAACTTGCTAGCCAGCAGCATATGTTTCTAATTTTGTTCTTCTTCAAGAATGTCTTTGCTACCTTAGCTCTATGTGTTTCCATATAAATTTTAAATTGAAATTTCTGCTAAAATTTTGAATGAGATTGCCTTAAATTTATAGATAAATTCTGAGAGATTTTACATTATTGAATATTTTATTCCATGAACAAAGTGGTCTGTCAGGTAAAGTCCATAAATGTCATGTTGGCTAATTTGGGGGACAGTCACTCTCCTTATCAGTGTGTACTAAACATTCTCTAATCAGAGGTATTTGTCTTGATGGTCATGACTGAAAATAAGGAATGCTAAAACCAAGCATCTTCAGCTTCCTTTGTTCAATATAATTATGTTTTTCAGAAAACTTACAAGGGTAAATATTGAGTTACAAAATCTGTCATTTCAATGAGTTAAAGGCTAGAGAGTTTCAGATTTGCAACAACATAGTAATTTTCCCTGAATTAATTTCAAATGTTAAAGGTATAATTCAAAATGTTTAGCAATAAAAAGAAAACATCACTATTAGGTAATCTGTTATCTGATTACACAAACCTTGTGATCAAAAATTATGGACTCCACTTTTCTGCCATCACAAACAATAGAGTATTAGCACAGTGCCTCTTAACTTTGTCATCTATTGAAATGAAAAACACACCCAAAGCCACTAGAGCAAAGTGACTTTTTTTCAAATGTAACATTTTCTTAATGTATTGTTAGTCCTTGATCTTGAAGTTTTATTTCATGTATAGATTTAGTAAATATTTATTGAGCACTTATACCAATTTTAGCAATATGTAATATAATGAAAACATGGCTGCTGTTTTGTGATTTGGATGAGAAGATAAAAGTCACATACATGAACTTTATATACATGGAAAAATTAATAAATCATTTTTTCTTTGTTACCTCAATTGATCTCTTTCTTCATTATTATTCAGACTGCTTTACCCATTTCCAAAGAGGTCTATTGTAATTATTTTTACCTTAACATTGATACACAGTGCCTGTGGTATAGTTTGGGTATTTGTCCCCTCTAAATCTTGTGTTGAAATTTGGCCCTAAATGTTTCAGATGGGGCCTAATGGGAGGTGTTTGGGTCATGGGGGCAGAAACTTCATGAATGACTTGGTCTTCTCCTCCCAGTAATGAGTGAGTTCTCACTCTATTAGTTCCCAGGAGAGCTGATATTTAAAAAGAGTCTGTCCCCAACTTGTGTCTGCTTTCTTGCCATGTGGTCATGGCACACATCAGCTTCCCTTTACCTTCCACCATGAGTATATGCTTCTGAAGCTCTCACCAGAAGTGCCATGCTTCTTACACATCCTGCATAGCTGTGAACCAAATAAAACTCTTTGCTATATAAATTACTCAGCTTCAGGTATTCCTTTATAGCAACATAAATCGACTAAGACAGAAAATTGGTACCAAGGAGTGGGGTGGTGCTATAAAGATGTGCAAGATGTTTCTGAAAATGTGGAAACACTTTTGGAACTGAGTAATGGGCAGTGGTTGGAAATTTGGAGGGCTTATGAGAAGACAGGAAGATAAGGGAAAGTTTGGAACTTAGAGACTGGTTAAGTGGTTGTGACCAAAATGCTGATAAAATTTAGACAGTAAAGGCCAGGTTGAGGAGGTCTCAGATGGAAATGAGAAACTTATTGGGTATTGGAGTACAGGTAATCCTTGTTACACCATAGCAAAGAACTTGGCTGCATTGTGCTCATACCCTAGTACTTTGTGGAAGGCCTGGTCTGGCTAAAGAAATTTATAAGCAACGAAGCCTTCAATAAGTGGTGTGGTTGCTTTTAACAGATTATGATCATATCTAATAGCAAAGCAATGACCTAAAGTTGGGATTTGTAATTAAAAATGAATCATAGCATAATTGGAAAATTTGCAGTTTGTCCATGTGGTAGAGAAGGAAAGAACTTTCAGGCAAGGAATCCAAAGATGCTGCAGTGCAACCACTTGCTAGAGAAATTAGCATAGATAAAAGGGAGCCAGGTGCTATTGGTCATAATTACAGGGGAAAGAGACAGAGCAATGGGGAGGCATGTTAGAAATCTTCCAGGCAACTCCTGTCACAGGCCAAGAGGCCTAGGAAGACAAAATGGTCTTAGGGGCAAGGCAGGAACCCTCTGCCCTTATCCACCTGTGGATGTTGCTTCCTACAACCCTGCTGCTCTAGCTCCAGCCACAGCTAAACTAGCCCCAAGGACTGCTCAGGCTGCCACTCTGGAGGACAGAAGCAGTAAACCTTGTGGTGTCAAGTCTGCAGTTATGCAGAATGCAAGAATTGTGGATGCTTGGAAGTTTCCGCGCAGATTGCAGAGGATGTATGGGATAGCCTGGATTCTTAGGCACAAGTCTTCTACAGGGTCCCCACCAGGTCACTGCCTAGTGGAGCAATGAGAGCCCAGTTCTCACATCTGTGCCCAGGATGTAGTACATTGAGTCAAGGGACATTATTTTGGAGCTTTAAGGTTTAATGTTTGCCCTGCTAGATTTTGGATGTGTGTGAGGCCTATTATCCCTTTCTTTTGGCCAATTAATTGCTTTTGGAACAGGAATGCTTACTCAATGCCTGTACCACCAATGTATATTGAAAGTAAATAACTTGTTTTTGATTTTAGGCTCATAGCTCTTAGGAACTTGCCCTAAGTCTCAGTTGAGACTTTGGACTTTAAACTTTTGAGATGATTTTAGACTGAGTTAAGACTTCTGGGGGACTATTAGAAAGGGATGATTGTGTTACCACCTGTTGAATTCCTTGGTTCTTGACTTCTCACAATCAAAGAATAAAAACAAGAGACAGTTTTGAAGCAGCAAGCAGCAAAGTTTATTAAAACAAAAGTTGACTCTTAAAAGAGTTAAGAATGGGCATGCATCCTAGTGGACAGGGGTCCTGGGGTTTATGTGTCATAACCAGCAAGCGATAGTACCCTCCAAAAGGGGTAGGAGTGGCCACGTGTCCCAGAAGAGAGTGGCACTGTGGTCCCTATGCCATCCCTTTTTCTTGGTCTCTCCTCCTTTGTGATGTTGTCTCTTTTCCTTTTTTCTTGACCAATGGGGATGTTATCTCCTTCCTACCCTCAGGCAGCGGTGGGGAGAGTTTTTTACCTCATATGGCCAGGTCTGGATATGTTGTGGTATCCAAAGCCCATGGCAGGGGTACTGTGATATAAAATGTGCCATGTGAGATTTTTTATGTGTCTTGTGATAGTTGTAGCTACCCTTGTCTTGTTATGGTTACAATATGTCTCTTACTCAATATCCCATTTGTTTACGTTGCTTGCTTTCATATTTTTCCTGTTCATGTCTCACTTTTCTTACACTAACATTCTGTGACACTTGTAGTTACCCTTATCTTGCAGTGTGTGTTCTTACTCAGTATCCTGTTTGTTTACATGGCCTATTTCATACCTCTTCTCCTCATGTCTAACTTTTCTACCTATGCTAACAATTGCATTTTTCATTGTGAGAATGACATGAAATTTGGGGGGCCAGGGGCAGAATGATACAGTTTGGATATTTGTTACCTCCAAATCTCATGTTTAAATTTTATCCCCAATATTAGAGATGGGACCTAGTGAGAGATGTTTGGGTAATAGGGGCAGATCCTTCATGAATAACTTGGTGCTGTCCTCCTGGTAATTATTGAGTTCTCACTCCACTAGTCCCTATGAGAACTGATTGTTAAAAAGAGCCTGGCACCTCTGCCTACCCTCTTGCCTCTGCTCTCACCATGTGATCACAGCACACACCAGCTCCCCTTAACCTTCAGCCATGTGTAGAAGCAGCCTGAAGCCCTCATGAAAAGCAAAGGTTGGTGCTGTGCTTCTTGTACAGCCTGCAGAACCATGAACCAAATAAACTTCTTTTCTTTATAAAGTACCTAGCCTTAAGTATTCCTTTACAGCAACACACACAGACTAAGACAGTCTCTTATTTCTGTGTCCAAAATGTATCCCACCATCACCTCTGAAATACCCAGTTCAACAAACCACTTATAATTATCCTCTTTGCTAAGCCCCATTTCCACATATCCACATGCTTATATGTCATCTTTACCTAGAAGCTCCACAATGACTTTAAGCTCAATAAATGCCAGAATGAACTCACTGTATTTACACTTAGCCTTGCCTATATTATGTAATCTCTACATTGGTGCATAAGAATATAATCCAAATAACTCTACAAACCAGAAACAAGGGATTGAATCTGGACTCTTTTCATCCTCTTATTCCAATACTACCATTAAATGATTTAAATCTTCACCATTGCTTCTCTTCATTACTGAATATTTCATATGTATAGACAGAAACTGGTACAAGAACCAGAGAAAGTCCTAACACCATTCTTTAGCTTCTGGTTGCTATTCTTTCCAGCACCCATACTGCATTTTCATTCATGGACATTGGGAGACATCCCTACATATTTAAAATAAGCTAGCTAAGGCTGATTCCTATAATTTAAAAACAAATAATCCTAAATACTCTGTTCCAAATATGTTGAACTATAGTCTTTCTCTACAACAACTGCTTTTATACAAATGCATTATAGCACCTATAAAAGAGTTGCATTTCTTTTTCCAAGTCTTTCCATCCCTAGTAAAAATTTCCTAAGATTCTTGAGGAGAAAGATTAAGTCTGATTAATTTCTATCTTCCCAGCACCTACCACAGGGCTCAGTAAAGATTTGTTTAATAGATAAATGAGTGAATAAATGTATAAGTGAATAAATTTCAGAGGTGATGGTGGGATACATTTTGGACACAGAAATAAGAGACTGTCTTAGTCTGTGTGTGTTGCTGTAAAGGAATACTTAAGGCTGGGTACTTTATAAAGAAAAGAAGTTTATTTGGTTCATGGTTCTGCAGGCTGTACAAGAAGCACAGCACCAACCTTTGCTTTTCATGAGGGCTTCAGGCTGTTTCTACACATGGCTGAAGGTAAAGGGGAGCTGGTGTGTGCTGTGATCACATGGTGAGAGCAGAGGCAAGAGGGTAGGCAGAGGTGCCAGATGAATCACTAAATTTAAACGATTTCTTTTCTGGTATCCTTCCTGGTTTTTTCATGATGTTTTCATCTCTATTATTTGAAAAAATAATGTGTTTTATTAATCAAATAATATCTTGAAACATCTTTTGTTTTATTACATTGCCTAAACTATTTCTTTGCACTTCCGGGGCAAAGAGAAGTACAAAATATTTCCATCTTTTACAATGATTCAAACAGTGTTATATGTAAAGGAAATATACACTATTTATCAAATAATTCTTAGATGATTAGATGAGAATCACAGAACTGAAAACTACATAACCATATAGTCATACTTTAATGATTTTATAAACACTGAAAACGGATTCCATAAAGTTTCAGTGTCTTGTCCAAGGAAACACAGCTATTTCACAGGGCTGAGCCTAGAGTGATAATCAGCCCAATCCAAGATTGATAATACATCGGATACAAAATATAGGCTTTCTTCATGATGTTATTTTTAATATTGTTAGCTATGCTTGACACTTTAAGTTGCGTTTCATGCAAGTTATGCTTGACACTTGACATTTAATTTATGGCTTGATAAGAGATGAGAAATTAAGGTGCTGCTGTTCTGGAGAAGGAGATTGGTGGATTGTCTAAATCCATTGGTGGATTGTCTAAACTAACACAAAAGAAAATTACAGGAAGGAAAGTAGAGCTTATAGAGGGAGGAAATCAGATAATTAAAATATTTAGAAGTTTAACAATTAAAGTCAAGAAAAAATTCTCCTCTGAATGGATTTAAAATTCCAGGTAATGTTCTCATAAGTAGTCCATGGAAATTTAACAACTGTCAAATATCACTGATTATCGATACTAGTTCTAGATATGAGTGATTCAAAGGGCTTTGGGTTGCTGCTTGTAGTAAATTGAAATGAATTTTATATACATTATTCACAACTCATAAATGAGCATAATCCTGCAGGCTCGAAACTAGAAAACATTAGATTGGTCACAAAATAAATCAAATTGCAAGCATGAACAGTTTTCAATAATAATCAAAATATAATACACAAAGTGAAACAATCTTTTGGGCTACTGAGATTTGCTGCCAAATTATCTGTCATTTTCATAGATATGATTTGTTAAAAATATGTATATATTTATTTTTCTGATAGTTCAAATTCAATTGATCTCTGTGAGATATACATATTTAAATCATCTCGTATAAGACAGAGAACACAGGGGAGATCATACATATATTTGTTAAAATATTATGTGTCAGATGTTTTCTATAGGTTTGTTCATTTCTATTCATAATACTCTCTGACAGAAATGCCATTATGCCTATTTTTTGATGAAGAAGATCAGGGTCACTAAGAGTAATTAACTGCTACAGGGATACACGCAGATGCACACATGCTCTCACACATATCACAAAACATATTTATGTACATATATTCTTTCTCAAAATTATCATGTTATACATTTTCTTCAGCAATTTGTCTTTTTCTCTAAGCATAATAGCCCAGGATATTAATTTGCATTCTTTAGTTATTATAATTTGGCATATTTTTGAAAGTTTAATTAGTAGATATATTGCTTTTTTCTTTTTTTATTTCAGAATATTATGGGATTACACAATTTTTGATCATATAATTTGCTTTTGTACAGTTTCAGTCAGAGTTACAAATGTGCCTTTCACCCAGTTAGTGTGCATTGTACCTTTTAAGTGTGAATTTACCCATCCCACCCACCTCCCTCCCACCTACTTGATTTCCCTTGAGTTTTACTTCCATATGTGCACATAAGTGATGATCAATTAGTTCTTATTTAGTATTGAGTACATGTGGTGTTTGTTATTTCATTCTTGCAGTACTTCACTTAGAAGGATGGTCTCCAGTTCCATCTAGATTATTAAAAAAGATACTAGATCATCATTTTTATGTGGTGTTTGTTCTTTCATTCTTGCAGTACTCCACTTAAAAAGGTGGTCTCCAGTTCCATCTAGGTTGTTACAAAAGATATATATATATATATGCCACATTTTATTAATCCATTCATGTATTGACAGGCACTTGGGTTGTTTCTACCTCTTTGCAGTTGTGAATTGTGCTGCTATAAACATTCAAGTGCAGGGAGGCGGGGTATGGGCAATATACATAACCTTAACATTTGTACCCCCATAATATGCTGAAATAAAAAAAACAACATTCACATGCAAGTGTCTTTTTTGATGAAATGTCTTTTTTTTCTTTTCCTTTGAGTAAATACCCAATAGTGGGATTGCTGCATCTAATGGTAGTTTTACTTTTGGTTCTTTGAAATATCTGCATACTACTTTCCATAGAGGTTGTACTAGTTTTCAGTCTCACCAACAGTGTATAACTGTTCTTTTCTGTCCACATCCATGCCAGCATCTGTTGTTTGGGGACTTTTTGATAAAAGCCATTCTCACTAGAGTTAGGTAATATCTCATTGTGCTTTTGATTTGCATTTCTCTGATGATTAGAAATGTTGAGCATTTTTTGATGTGTTTCTTGGCCATTAGTGAAAAAAAATTAATCACAACCAAGTGGGCTTCATCACAGAGATGCAAGGATGCTGCAACATATGTAAACCTATACATGTAATTCACCACATAAATAGAAGCAAAAACAAAGACCGTATATACCATCCTCTCAATAGACACAGGGTTTTATGCCTTAGGTTTAAGTCTGTTATCCATCTTGAGTGGATTTTTGTGAGAAGTGAAAGGTAGGGATCCTGATTCATTCTTCTGCATGTAGATATCCAGTTTTCCCAGCACCATTTATTGAAGATAGATTCTTAACCCCAATGTATATTTTTGTCTGCTTTATCAAAGATTAGGTTACCATATGCAGATGGTTTCATCTCTGGGATCTGAGACCAATTCCAAACATCAATGCTTCTTTTCTTATGCCAGCACCAGGCTGATTTAATTATTATTGCTGTATAGTACAGCTTGAAGTCAGGAAGACCCTTTTATAATAAGAACTCTTAACAAAATAGGCATAGATGGGACATACCTCAAAATTATTAAAACCATATATGACAAACCCACAGCCAACATCATACTGAATGGGAAAACATTGGAAGCATTCTCTCTTATAACTGGAACCAGACAAGGTTGCCCACTATCACCACTTCTATTCAACATAGTGCTGAAAATCCTGGCCAGAGTCATCAGAAAAGAGAAGGAAATCAAGGGTACCCAAATGAGGAAAGAAGAAGTCAAACCACTGCCTTTTGCTGATGATATGATCTTATAAATAGAGAATCCCAAAGATTCAACCACGAGATTCTTGGAATTGATAGAAAAAAATTAGCCAAGTGTCAGCCTACAAAAAAAATGTAGACAAATGAGTAGCTTTCATACATGCCAATAACAGTCAAGCTGAGAATAAAATCAAAGACACAATAATTTTCCCAATTGCAAAAAAGATAATAAAATACCTAGGAATATATTTAACTAAGGAGGTGAAAGACCTCTACAGGGAAAACTACAAAACACTGAAGAAAGAAATTGCAAAAGATGTAAACAGGTGGAAAAACATATCATACTCATGGACTGGCAGAATAAACATTATTAAATGCCTATACTACCCAAAGTGAATTACAGATTCAATGCAAGCCCCATTAAAATACCAACGTTATATTTTGCAGACCTAGAAAAAAATAGTTCTATGCTACATATGGAACCAGAGAAGACCCTGTATAACAAAAGCAGTATTAAGCAAAAAGAACAAATTGGGAGGCATCAATTTACCAGACTTCAAACTATACTAAAAGGCTATTGTAACCAAAACAGCATGTCACTGGCACAAGAATAGGGACATAGATCTAAGGATCAGAACAAGGAACCCAGATATGTATCCATCCTCATATTGCCAGCTGATTTTTGACAAAGAAGACAAAAACATGCAGTGGGGAAAAGAATCCCTACTCAAAAATGTTGCTAGGAAAATTGGATAGCCACATGTAGAAGCCTGAAACAAGATCTGTATTTCTCACCACTCACAAAAATTAATTTACAATGGATGACACACTTAAATTAAGTCATAAAACTATAAGAATTCAAGAAGAAAATGTTGGAAAAACTTTTATAGATATCTACCTAGGCAAAGAATTTATGAGGAAGACTCCACAAGCAATCACAGGAACAACAACAATAAATAAATGAGACCTGATCAAATTAAAAAGCTTCCGCACAGCTAAGGACACAATAAATAGAGCCAATAGACAATCTACAGAATGTGAGAAAATATTTGCATGCTATACATCTGATAAAGGGATGATAACCAGAATGTACAAAGAACTCAAGCAAATCAGCAAGAAAAAAATCAACCCCATTCAAAAGTGGGCAAAAGAATCTATCTGGAACTCAAAAGATTGAACAAGAAAAAAATCAAACAACCCCATCAAGAAATGGGCAATGGAAATGAACAGAACCTTCTCCAAAGAAGACAGAATAATGGCCTGCAAGCATATAAAAAATGCTGAACATCTCTAATCATTAGAGAAATGCAAATCAAAACCACGAGATACCACATAATCCCAGTGAGAATGGCCGGTATCAAGAAATCCCAAAACAACAAATGCTGGCAAGGATGTGGAGAGACAGGAACATTCTTACACTGCTGGTGGGACTGCAAATTAGTGAAATCTTTTTAGAAAAGATTTGGAGATACCTCAAACAGCTAAAAATAGAAATATCATTCAACCCAGCAATAGCGTCATTAGGCATCTACCCAAAAGAGCATAAGACATTCTATTATAAAGACATCTGTAC
>VBSM01002608.1:65599933-65621303 GCA_008086735.1 Cheirogaleus medius
AAATGGGTAACACGTGGCTCCAAATGAGGCATAGAACACACAGGTAAGGCAGGATGCCTTTTAGTTAGAATAACAGGCGTTCCTTTAAATCCTTTCATGGATAGTAATATGGTATAGGCGGCAAAAGTTGAGGTGTTATATTGCAAACCTCAAGCCTGCACAGAAGGTGCCAAGCAGTGTTCTCCTGCTCCAAAATGTATAGGATAACCTTGAGCATAAGTAGAATAATTAAACACCGAGTGGCCTTCTTCCTCAGATATGGTGATTGATACTGATAAGGTGGAGGCAGCCATTCAGAATCATTAGTATACACCACAACCTCAGGCTCCCCCCAAGATACCACTTTAAAAAGGGGAGGATAGGGGACATAAGGCCAATATACATGCTGAGCATCAGCAGAGTCAGCCTGTCCAACAGCAGGGGGGCAAAACATAAGCAAAAAAATAGAAAGGTTATGGATCAACCAGGCTGCTAGTGTTACCGCCTGCTTCTTCTTTGTCTGTGTTTAGTACAGCATTCTCTTCTTGAGTGGTGTCTTGCTGAGGATACTGTCGCTTGAGGTGGCGTACAGGAACCCACTCACAACCTTGCTTTGTGGAGACATAAGCATATCCTTGACCCCACTGTAGAACTTCTCCCTCAGTCCATCCACCAGTAGGGGCAGCAATGTACACAGGATCACAGGCTTTTTGCAAAGGAGGTGAAGAAGCAAAATGACGCTCTGCTGCTGAGGCATGCAAATCCTGCCAGAAATTTACAAAAATTAAGGGTATAGAGAGCACGGAGTAAATGTCAATGAGGAGATTCCCTGACTCCCCCTTTTTGTTTTTGCAATTGAAGCTTGGAGTACGATTGGCACGTTCAATGATGGCTTGCCCTTGGCTGTTAAAAGGAATTCCAGTAATATGTTGAATAGAATATAGTGTTAAAAATTAGCAAGTTTTTGAGAGGTATAAGCTGCAGCGTTATCTGTTTTTAATGTCACCAGAAGTCCCATGACAGCAAAACAGGAATAGAGAGGAGTAATAACTGCATCGGCCTTTTCAGAATTATGAGCCGTAGCCCACTGAAAGTGAGAATAGCTGTCAATAGTGTGATGAACATAGCGAAATTTTCCAAATGATGCGACGTGAGTAACATCCATCTGCCAAATATGATTACTATGCAACCCTCGTGGGTTGCACCCAGGGAGGAAAGAGGGAAGAGTGAGAGGGGTGCAGGCGGAACATGAGCGGACAATAGCACGAGCCTGTCTTCTAGAAAGAAAATCATTGTTGAAGGCCTTTAGCATTAGTATGAGGAAGAGCGTGCTCAGCCAAGGCATCTTGAATCGAAGCTACAAGTAAAGAGTCAATGTTAGCATTGCCTTGTGATAAAGGACTGGGCAGTCTGGAATGTGAGCGAATGTGTACCAGATGAATAGGAAAATATCGTTTGAGAAGAAGAGTCTGTAGGTGTGAGAACAACTGCTGCAACGTTGTAGAAGGACTAAGTGGTAACGAGGCAGTAGGTAATTGAGAGGTAACATAAACAGCATATTGAGAGTCACTAACAATATTAAGAGACTTATTGGGAAAATCTTGGAAAAACAAACAAATAGCATAAAGTTCACTCTGCTGAACTGATGAAAAAGGAGAGATAACAACCTTTTGTACCTGGGAGCTCCAATAACTGGTCTTGTGAGTGTTGGAAGCGTTGATAAAAAAAATGTAGCAGCAAATAAAGGTTGAAAGGCTATAACTGTTAGAGGGAGAACAGAATGTATACGTAAAAAAGAATACAATTTTTGAGGGGATAGTCATTATCAAAGGTTACAACATAATCAGCACAAGCTACTTGCCAAGCAGAAGAAAGCTCTAGGTTAGTCTGAATATCTTTGGAACTCAAATTTGCAACTATTTTATCAGGGTCTCATCCGGACAACTGGCGACTTCGTCGTCGTCCCCTAGTGATTAAATGAGTGAGTTTATCTAAATAATTAAGGAGTTTTTAATTCTGATTATTTGGTAAAAACAACCACTCAAGGATGCCAGCATCTTGGCCCAGGTAACCTGTAGGAGAATGATATGTATGAAAAAGGTAGAGAATAATGGGACAATAAGGCTGAAGAAAGGTAAGAAACCCAGAGCCGAGTCGTTGCTCCATGAATCATAGCTCTTTTTTAGCTTGTGGGGAAAGAGAGCGAGGGCTGTCGAGGGCCAAGCTTCCCTTCAACGTAGCAAACAAATGTTGCAAAGCATAAGTAGCTATACCTAAGGAGGGTCGAAGCCAAAAATGGACTTATTCTGCGCTAGAGCAGCATCCCTCAAAGCTGCCTGACCTTCCAAGGCCTTGTATTGCCCAGAGCCAGTGAGTTTATCTTCTCTTGGCCCAGGGGGATTTAGCTGGGCATTAAGCCAAGCCTGAATATAGGCCCCCTCAGCCCACCAACTGTGCAGCTGCAACCACTGAGGGCTCTCTAAAGTGGTCATCCCCAACTGTTCCCAATCCAGGGGAATTAGGGTATTTTGACTTGAATAAGAATCAATTGGCCCAGTAACCAATGGAGATTGGGGACCATAGGACTGAATGGCCTGTTTAATTTCTTTCAAAATTTTGTAGGGAAGACCCTGATATTGAATGTTGAAACCTCCCCCGGGAAAGTTAGCCTCAACACTGGGGCCAGAGGTCTGCCGAGTAATGGGAAATGCCCGGTGCTGAGGTACAGTGAAATTTGTTCCTGACTTAGGTATTAAGGGAGGGTTATCAAAATCGGGGGAAGAGGAAAGTCATCATCTGGTCCCCAGGTGCTTAAAGGAACCTTAAAGACCAGCACAAAAGGAGCGGTAGGCTGCCCTGGGGGCGGGGGCGCGGAAGTGCTGCTGCCACAGCCACCTGGCATTGCCACGGCAACCGGTGTGCTGAAAAGGAAAGCAGCGCTGGCGGGCAGAGGAGGGGCTGAAAAAATGGCAGAGGAGATGCAGCCGGGGCTATTTGCTCTGTTTGAGAAGTGGAATTAATTTTTGAATAAGATCTTTCAGCTTCTCTTGGTTACAGTTCTCAGGAGGAGGTTCAGCAGGATCTACTCTCGGGGGTCCCTCACAATTATTGGGCTCCCCAGATCCCTCCTCCGGAGAGGGAGGGGATTTCTTTTCAAAAGATCTTTTCTGTTTTTCATCCTCATCGGATTCTCCCTTTTCAGAACCCAATTGCAAAAGAGAAAGTACCTGGATAACAGCACTACAAATTGACCAAATTTTTAAATCAATAACATCCTCTTGCTGATGAACTATACACAAGGCTTTAACAACTTGCTGCCAGCTATGTAAATTTAGCTGAACTTGTGATTGCGATTGAAACCGATAACAATGTTTCTGCACTAAAGCAAATAAACACTTTAGGGTTCCATCTTTTACTTCTACCCCCACAGAAGTTAGTAATCCCTGAATTAACTTTCTATATTCCTGCTCTGTGGCAGAGGGGGTATTTCCCATTTTTCCCAAGAGTCCCCTGTTGGATTAGCCAAAGGGGTGTCCACTTGGTCCCGTTCCTATTTTTCCCAAGAGTCACCTGTTGGATGCCACTTACCATTAGCCAAAGGGGTGTCCACTTGGTCCCGCCATCCTGAGAAATGACGCAGTCTCCATTCAGGGTTCAAGACCCTCCAGTGTTTATGACCCTGCTCAGGGTTCAAGACCCTCCAGGGTTCACAGACCCTGCTCAGGGTTCAAGACCCTCCAGGGTTCACAGACCCTGCTCTGCTGCGCCACTTGAATGTGGCCTGATTACACGATGGGGGATGAACACAGAAAGACACAGACAAAAAACATAGACACAAACACAAAAGACAAGACTGCAGCCCCAGAAAGAAACACAGAGACACAAGAAACGGTACAAGACTGCAGCCATCTGAAGAACTTCTTGTGCTCTCTCCCAGTCAGTGGCAGGCTCCCACAGTTGTGCCCATCTAGGTCGCCCCACCCCGTGGGGGATCTTACATGTCTTTGACTACCAACCATCTTACGGGGCCTGACCTTGGGAAAGTTCTTCATATCTTTATGGCCTCTAGACTCCCACCATGGGGTCCTACCATGTGGGAGCTGGGCAACATTTGCTTACGTGCAGAAACTCAGGCTTCTTGTTATGTCCCAAGACAGTAACTGTGTCTGAAGAGAATACTGGTTACCGCTGCGTCATGCAGCACACGTACATTACAGGCTACAGTAAATGATTACTATAATGCAGCTAATTGCCAGAATCAGTCCCCTACAATATTAGGCTGCTATTTTTCTCTAGGCTTAAATTATATCATCTAGGGATCTGGTGGCCATATTAATTCTTTCTTGTCAGTAAAAGATATTCAGGTTTGCAAATCTAAGGTTCCCATCTTGTACCTAGCAAAGGAAGATTGAATGTTAGAATATGGAAAAAATACCAGACAAATACAAATACACACATATATACAAAAAAACTTATGTAGATATATTAACATAACAAAGGCTTATTTTTATTTATTTTTATTATCACTAACATTCTTTATTATTTATATTTAAGATATATGACATAATGTTTTGGTATACATATACATAGATAAATTATTACTATAGTCAAATTAATACAGCCATCATCTTTCATAGTTATCCTTTTAATATAAGAGCACCTAAAATCAACTCTCTTAGCAAATTTTCTGTATACAATGCTATATTGTTAGTTATACTCCTCATACAGTACATTAGGTCACTAGATTTATTCATTATAATTGAAAATGCATGCTCCTTGACCTATTTCTCTCCATTTCCTTCCCCTCCTTACCCATGGTAACCACCATTCTACTGTATATTTATTTATTTGGCCTTTTATTCAGATTCCACATATAAGTGAGATCATACAGTATTATTCTTTCTGTGTCTGGCTATTTCACTTAGCATAAAGTCTTCTAGGTTCATCCAAGTTTTTGCTAATGACAGGATTTCCTTCTTTTTTAAGACTGAGTCGCATTTCATTTTGTATATATGCCACATTTTCTTTATCCACTTATCTGTTGATGAACATTTAGGTTGTTTCCATATCTTGGCTAATATTATTACAAATGATGCTGGTTGTAAGGTAAAAAATAAGACTAGAAATTAAGTATCACCTTAAAAGTTTAAAATGTGTAATTTCACAAAAGATATTATAGTACCAAATTGATCAAGATATACAAAACAAGCATAAACACAACTACAAGGAGAAATAGACAAATACACCAATTGATATTTGCTGGGGAATTTTAAACACATTTCTTTTGGTAATTGATAGATGAAGCAGAAAAAATAATCAGTAAGTATATAGAGGACTTGAAAAAGTCTGCCTAAATGGGTATATAAAACTATATACTGAATAATTAGAAAGTAACAATTATTTTCATGTACATAGAGAACATATGAAAAAAGTGACTAATTAGTAAGCCATAAGAGGCATGACAAATAATTTCAAAGAAACAGTATCATTGATCATGTTTTGCAACAGTAAGTTAAGATGGAAATCGGTAACAAAATGATAATTATCTTCCATGTATTTTGAAAAATAAAGTCCCAAGTAAATCCTATGTCAAAGAAAAATCATAAAAGAAATTTAAGTTTAAAAGAATGTTTAAAATATGTGAGAATGTCAATATTATATTGAGTACCTATCATGTGTCAGACAATGTTCTAGGACAGGCTGACCAAACGGACCAGTTCCTTTGGTCTCATGAAAGTTTACATTCTTCTGAGGAGACATAGATAATAAATAACATGCCAGAGCGTGGTCAGCATGAAGGAGAGGAATAAAGCATGGAAGGTGGAGAGGGGTGCTGAGAGAGAGTGGGGGAAAGAAAGCAGTTTAGTTTTAAATGGAATGGTTCACTGAAGCAAGGACTTACAGGAGAGGAAGGAATTATCCATGCAGAAGTGTGCGAGGGAACAGCCAGTGTTTGATATACGTGTGTGTGTGTGTGTGTGTGAGAGAGAGATTTCCGATTTAAATGACATGTTACCAAATAGGGAATGAAACTGCAATGAAGGAGGTTAATTCCTACAACATGTCATATCCATTTAATTTGAAAATGTCTTAGAGTCATAAGTAGTTCATCTTTCTTCTTTTTAGCAGTCCATAGATGATTTAGCTTATTAAAATGGAAATTTTTATGCATTTCTTATGATGCCATTTTATCATTTCACTATTTCTAAAATAGAATATACCATTTACTTTACATTTGCCTTCCGGCTGAAGGTCAAGGGATGGAAAACTATCATCCAGTCAAATGGAAGTCAAAAGAAAGCTGGGGTAGCTATACTATTTGCAGATAACATAAGCTTTAAAATAGCAAAAGTAAAAAAGGATAAAGATGACCATTTTGTATTTGTGAAAGGGAAGATCCAACAAGAAGATTTAACAATTCTTAATATTTATGCACCCAATGCAGGAGCACCCAAATACATAAAGCAAACCTTGTCTAATCTTAACACCATGTTACACAACACTGCCATAGTAGCAGGAGACTTCAACACTCCACTGAATGAGCTGGACAGATCCTCCAAACAGAAAATAAGCAAAGAAATAATGGACCTGAACAGAGCCCTTGATCAAAAAGGTCTGACAGATCTCTATAGAACATTCCACCCAAATAAAGTTGAATTTACATTCTTCTCAGCAGCCCATCGATCCTTCTCCAAAATTGATCACATCCTAGGCCACAAGTCAGATCTCAAAAAATTCAAGAAAAATATCTTTCTGATCATAGTGGTATAAAATTACAGTTCAATTCCTATAGAAACACTCAACGCCTCACAAAATCATGGAAACTAAACAATCTATTATTGAAAAATTGTTGGGTCAAGGAGGAAATTCAGAGGGAAATCAAGAGTTTCTTTGAACAAAATGATAATGGATACACTTGTTACCAAAACCTGTGGGATATAGCAAAAGCTTGCCTGAGAGGAAATCTAATAGCAATAAATGCTCACATCCAAGGATGACCACTATCTCCTCTACCTTTGGGCTAATATTGACTAGGGCTACAAAGTAGCAATTGTATGGCCATCTGCAAAGGAAAAAAAAATATTTATAAAAGTAATTCAGAGAGGTATTCAATGTTAAAGGACGTAGCAAATTTTTTATTAGTATTATTATCTTCTTCCTAATACACATTGTAAGAAACAAGTGAATTGCTTCCTTTGCATTTCATGAATTCTGAGTCTATGCAATTTCTCAAGTTCTAAGGAATTCTATCCTTTAAAAAAATGCCAGGTACAAAGACATGATTCACGAAAATTTGTTACTTTGATCCTGATTCTGCTAGATTTTTAGCTCTTAAGACTGAATTTTAATATTTAGTAATGTCTGTTTAAACATTTAATTGAAATTCAAGGCTATGTATAAAATATAAATTAATTCTGCTGTTTATTTTCCTTTTTAAAATATGTTTTTTAAAAATTTTAATAGATTTAAGCAATATAAGTTGAATTCTGTTACATGTATATACTGTATGTTGGTGGAGTCTGTGCTTATCCCCTGTGTAGTATATGCTGTACCCCATAAGTATTTTTCATCCCACACTCCCTTCCAATCCTCACCCCCTTGTGAGCTCCCAGTGCACATTATGTCCTTGTGTAGACATAGTTTAGCTCCCAATCATAAGTGAGTACATGCGGCATTCATTTTTCTGTTCCTGAGTTACTTTCACTTAGGATAATGGCCACCAGTTCCATCCAAGTTGCTGCAAAGGACATTATTTCATTCTTTCTTATTGCTGAATTGTACTCCATGGTACATATATGGCACACTCTTTATCCACTCGTCAGTTGAAGGGCAATCCAGTTTTTAGGGGATTTGTTGTTATTTGTTCTGAGACAATGTCTTGCTCTGCCTGGGCTACAGTGCAGTGGCATCATCATAGCTCACTGCAACCTACAATTCCTAGGCTCAAGCAATCATCCTGACTCAGCCTCCCAAGTAGCTGGGACTATGGGCATGTGCCACCATGCGTGGATAATTTTTTAATATATATTGTTTTGAGATGAGGTCTCACTATTGCCCAGGCTGGTATCAAACTCCTGGCTTCAAGTGATCCTCCCACCTCAGCCTCCCAAAGTGCTAGGATTATGGGCATTAGCCACCATGCATGGTCCCAGCACTTAAGTTTATTCCATATTTTTGCAATTGTGAATTGTGCTGTGATAAACATATGAGTGTGGGTATTTTTTTGATATAATGATATTTTTCTCCTCTGTGTAGATACCCAGTAGTGGGGTTGCTGGACTAAATGGTGTGTCTACCTTTAGTTCTTTGAGGAATGTCTATGCTGATCTCCATAAAGAATGTAGTAATTTACATTCCAACCAACAGTGAATATGTGTTCCCTTTTCACTGCATCTGTGCCAACATGCATTTTTTTTGTCTTTTAAATAATGGCCATTCCTTATAGCTCCTGGGCCCCTGCCAGGCCTGCAATTCCACCCCTGAGACTCTAGAATTTTTCCTGGTTTCCAAGACCCAACTACTGACTCTGCTGGGCTGATGAAACCTCCCTGAGGTCCAACACTTAAATCAGCACCTCCCAGCTCTGAGCAGCCATCACTACTGAACTTGGTTCAAGAGAGTCCCCAGCAAAGGAGAACAGGTGCCCTGCAATCCTATTAACCCAAAGCTGAGAGAATAGGAACCAGGTGAGAAAAAACTAGCAAAAGAATACTAGCAACATGAAAAACAAAATAGTTCGATACCCCCAAGGGAAAACAATAGAACTACTACAGTGGACTCCACCCACAAAGAAACTACCAAAATGACAGAAATGGAATTCAGAACATGGATGGCAAATAAGATGAATGGAATTGAAAAGAAAGTTGAAAGACAACAAAAAGAAGTCAAAAAAATTTAAGAAATCAATGAAAAAAATGAAAAGTTCCTAGAGAGCTAGACAACATAAGAAAGAATATAACAGAACTTAAAGAAATGAAAGAGTCATTTAGGGAATTTCAAAACAGCAATAAGCTTTAACAACAGGCTAAACCAAGAAGAAGAAAGATTTTCAGAGCTTGAAGACAAGACTCTTGAGATAACCCAGTCATTCAAGGAGAAAGAGAAGAGTATAAAAAAGTCCATGTAATGGCTGAGATACATATGGACCTATGGGAAGTGAACTAACATTCACATTATACATAACCCTGAGGGAGAAGAAGAAAGAGCTAAAAGCATGAAAAATCTATTTGAGGAAATTATTAAGGAATACTTCTATAATATCACCAGAAATTTAGACATACAGATACAAAACAGACATCAAACACCAGGAAGATTAACAGCAAATAGGTCTCTCCAAAACACATAGTAATCAGCCTGGCCAAAGTCAAAATGAAAGAGAAAATTCTGCAAGTAGCAAGGTGAAAGCATCAAATAACCTACAAAGGAAAACTCATCAGGCTAGCTGCAGACTTCTTTGTGGAAACCTTACAAGCCAGAAGGGATTGGGGCTCCATCTTCAATCGACTTAAATAGAACAATTGTCAGCCTAGAATTTTGTATCCTGCAAAACTGAGTTTCACAATAGATGGAGAAATTAAGTCTCTTCCGGACAAGCAAACACTGAGGTCAGAGAAAAGAGTTACAAATAAGGGAAAGAGGAAGGCTAAAACAATCCTGGTGCTGTTGTATTGTAATTGGAGCTATCACTATGAATTCATGGTGCTTAATATATACACAAGCAGATATATAGATTATAGGTATGTTTGTTTGTTGTATGCATGTGTAATTAGGTATATTTTTTCTTTCTGCTACAAGGGCCTAAAAACAATGACATTCCATTAGCAATTGGCACCCTTAGTACTATATTATTATATACACCTATTGTATTATATATACCTATGGTACATGCCTGCTATGGTCTAAATGTTTGTGCCCCTTTCTAAATTCCCATGCTGCAACTTAACACCCAAGGTAATGATTTTAAAAGGTGGGGCCTTTGAAAGGTGATTAGTTGATGAGGATGGAGGCCTTATAAAAATGGAATTGGTGCTATTATAAAAGAGGTCTGAGGGTGCAAGTTCACCCTTCTGCCACTGAGGATGCAGCAAGAAAGTGCCATTTATGAAGAAGTGGACACTCACTAGACACCATTAGTGCCTTTATCTTAGATTTTCCAGACTCCATAACTTTGGGGAATAAATTTCTGTTGTTTATAAGTTACCTAGTCTATGGTATTAATATTCTGTTATAGCAGCCTAACTAGACTGCTATACCATTATCCAAATAAAGGAACCAAAGTTTCTTAGAGTAATCATTGAATGCAGGACCAGGACAGGGAAAATACTAAATGAAACTAGAATATCTTATGGAGCCAGAAAGAAAGTATTTAAAACATGAGAGGGCTATGTCAAAAGAATACAAAAGCCAACATGAAGGTTTTCCCAATGACCAAATCTGGGACAATTTAAGACAAAATAAATAATAAGTTATATCCCATCAAATAAAATACCCGTGAGCTCATACTGATAAAAATACTGTAATATATAAGTAAATGAGGAAGAAGGAACAGATTTTCTTTATAGTGTTAATAAATAAGTGTAGAAATAATGAGGAAAATAGAAAAATTACCATTTAGCAAATACCACATCAACTTTTTATAAAAGTATATAAATACTGTGAAAAGCTGGGTGAAGATTATACAGGAACTCCATGTGTTATTTTTGCAATATTTTTATAAATCTGAAGTTATTTTATCATAAAAAAGAAAAACCCCAGGGTTCCCCAGGGTTCTTAAAGATTTTAAAAATAAAAGAAGCCTGCATAGGGCAGAGCTAAATTTTGAAGGCTGTGTAAAAGTTAGTTTGGGACCTCTTGAGGTTTAGGACTGTAAGATAGGGGACTATTAGGCTAACGGCTATCTTAGCTTCTGTTTACTGCTTGCTTACTGACCGCGGCTTACCGCAGGGCATTATGGACTAAAATAAAATGCAGGGGAAAGTGCTGATTCTGGAGCCTATTGACTGGAACCTGGGACAAGCTGGGACCAATCAGGGAGAGGGTAAAATAAAACGCTGGAGAAATTGGCAGACAAGGGGCTTACCAATCACTGTAAGGGGCAGTTGTGTGATCAGAATGTAAAACCAATCACTGTAAAGGGCAGATGCATGATCAGCGCATGGACAGCTTATGTGCACTGAGTATAAAAAGCTCACACCCACCCCATTCGGGGTCCCTGCCTGAATAGAGGCCACTGTGTTGGTGCTCTGTGGCTTGGACCCTAGCTAGCTAGATAATAAAACCCCTTTTGGTGATTACAGTCTCGGTGACTCTGTCTCTGTCCTGCGGTCCTGCGGATTTCGGCTCTAACATGACAATGAGTCACTGAAGCAGGAAGACTAGAAAGCAGCTCCATGCAAGATGTAGAGAGTGGAACGATAGACAACTGAGACTCAGAAGGGTGATGGGTGGGTAGGTGAGAAATTACTTAATAATATCATGTACGTTGTTTGAGCAATGGATACCCTAAAATGCCTGACTTGACCACTATGCATTCTATGTGTGTAACAAATTTATACTTGTACCACATAAATTTATTTTTTAAATATGTCAGGGCCAGATAAACATATTTAAAGAGTCCTTGACTCTCAGAGGATAGATAGTAGAAGCCAATGAGTCAGACAAAATCAACCAGGAAGAATGTATGCATGGAGAAAACTGGAAAAAGGAGTCCTAGAGAATACAAACTGAAAAGAAATAGCAAGAAAAATGTTTTAAAAACCGAGAGAAGTGGCATAGAAAAGCAGAAAACTTAAAGAAAGAGAAAGTTGTCTGCTTACCAAAACATTACGGTGGAAGAGGAGGAAAGGAGGAGGAAAGCAGAGTAACAGTAAGAGGTGGAGAGAGGAAGGAAGAGGAAGAGGAAGAGGAGACATGCGCTTAGATATACTGTGGATAAATTTCCAAATTGCAAGAAGAAAATTTTACAAGAATTCACAAAATAATTTGTGAATTCACAAAATCCATTTTGGCTACAGAATTTGCAGATGCCTCAATGGAAGCTAAGATACTGGATAATTATCTACAGATTGAGAGTGAAGCACTGTGTTTCAACAATACTATATCTGGCTAAGGTATAATTTATCTTTCAAATAAAAGAGAAATAATTTGGGCATGAAAGGATTTAACAGGTCTACCAGCCAAATTATTTATTTGAGAAAATATTCAAGCAAACATTCTAACCATTAAAAATGTAATTAAAATACAGATCTCTTGATTGGAATACAGATACAAAATATGTGAAATAGTGTTAATTTGCTTGCAATTCAAATCCAAATGAATTATAAAGTTAATGGGATTCTGTAAGATGTGTTAATTATTTGTGAATTTGAAAATAGATAAAAGGAACAATAGAATAATAGTATAGAACCATTATTTCCTTTTATCTCAGGAAAGCACAAGACTTGAATAGCTATTAGGAAAGGGGGAAATAAAAGCTTTCATTGTGAAGGAATGGGACAGATGCCCGGGAGAAACAAACACATACAATGTCTCGAGGTCATTGCTATTTTCATATTTATATAGTTATATTATTTTTACAATATAAAAATAATTTTGACTTTGAATGCCAGAAATAGGAACAGAACAGAAAATCTTAGTATTAATTATACTACCAAATTAACAAGAGAGATAAGAAAAATAAAAATTTGCACAACTTGGCAAAAGGAGAGAAAAGGAAAAAATAAAAATGGAAGGAGAGGCTTAGACTTCAATAACTTTACTTAGTTCATTTTAAAATAAGACTAAAAATACTGATATATGGAATGAATCCTTCCCTGAATAGCAAGAAAACAGTTTGAAGAGCATGGATAATTTTAAAACAATCAAAATTACACTTTTATTTGCCTGTCTTTGATTCCCTAGATAAGGATTATTTCATATATTCTTCTCCCCCATTTGCCTTCCCATTATATAAAACCATATTATAAATTTCAAAAGAATAAATATTTCCTATGGTGCACAAGTATCAAAATTTGTTATTTTGTAAATATTCACTACAGGATTAATTAGGATTGATCTCTTCACATTTGAAAATACAGAGATGCTGCTTCTGTGTGCTGTTGCTTTGATTATTTCCCGATAAGGCCTCACAAAACTCTGGAGGCTGACCATTCCTTTGTTGATTCAGTGCCTGCAACTCTGATAACCTATTATTATTAGTAATAGATATGACTGTGGAGAGGTTATTCAGAAGTATGAACCTGAAGAAAGTACACTATCTTCCTGATGCTGCTTCTTATGAGCTCTTTAATACAATACCAAAATGCACATTTGTGTACACAATGTATTTATAAAATACAAACAAATAAATGCAATGTAAGATTTAAAGAGACTTATGTGTCTAAGGCTCATTATCAGTTAGCCTTACTTCCCCTTAAATCCAACTGCTAACTGTAGTGCTCAAGTAAATTCTGCCTAATTTTTGCCTAAGAGAAAAATTTGACTTCTTTCGCTCAAATTTGGATGTCCAAAAGTTTCTTCATAATCTCAGTATATTGTTCCCATTTCACCCTTCAGAGCAGACATTTCCACTTGCAGAGCTAGAAGTGACTTTAACTATTATAAATAGCTTCAACCAACCCATTATTTTTTAGCTGGTACTAGCTGCTTTGCTCCTAACTCAGCTTTAACAAAGACCCTAATTGGGCATTTTAGCCTATTATTCCTCACCAAAAAATCTCTCAGTAAATGTAATGGCTCCAGGAGAGAACGTGTTATAATACATCTCATTTATGTTTACACTTCTTATACAATGCTTGGCAGGGAGAGTGGTCAACAAATGTTAATTGAATGATTGAAGAAATGAAGAAATGAATGAAGAAATCAAATAACAGAATTAAAATCCCAATATCTTCTTATAGCTCCTCTCTGATCTTTATTTCAGAGTTCAGAAATGGTACAGAAATAGGACTGTATTTTAAAAACAGGACTTTGGTTAGTTTTCTCCCATTTAAGGGGAAAATGGTTTCTTGACAATGAGTTTATGTAACCCAATTAGCCTCTTATTAAGTTCCTTTATCATGTTTCATTAATATTTTATTCATCCACTTACTAAAACTCTGAAATGGAAAACTTTCATAAAAGAAGTTTATTTGTTTGTGTGGCCAATTGCTTTCCCTTGGAATTGTGTAAAACACAATTTATAAATAATACAAGTTTTAAACAATGTTATAAAATGGAGTCAATTCAAACATTTACTATTATGAGTATTTCTTATTTTGCTCTTAGTATTTATATATGTTTCCTTTTGCTGCCAAAACAAATTACCACAGACTTAAGGATTTAAAACAACACAAATTTATTCCCATACAGTTTTGTAGATTAGAAATCTGACACAGCTCTCACTGGGCAAAAATCAAGGCAGTAATCCTTACTGGAGCTCTAGAGGGGATTCCATTTTCTTGCCTTTTCAAGCTTCTAGAGACCACATGCATTCCTTGGCTCGTAGACCCCTTCTCTATTTTCCAAGCTAGCAACATCAAATTTCTTTTATCCTTTCTTTGTCACGTCTCCCTCTGACCACAGCTGGGAAAGGTTTTTGGCTTTTAAGGATGATGAGATTGGGACCACCTGGGTAAACCAGGCTGCTCTCTCCTGTTCAAGTTTCATAACCTTAACCATATCTGCAAAGTTCCTTTTGCCATATAAGGCAACATGTTCACAGGCTCTGGGGATTACCATGTGGACATCTTTGGGTGGCCATTATTCTGCCTCCTAAAGTATTTATTAAAAGTTTTAAAGAATTGTTGAGAAGATAGGCAGAGATCCCAGAGTGCCTATCCTTGAAGGATAAAGGAGGGTGCAGATTTCAGGAAATAATCTTTTGCTCATTTATAATTCCACCCTGGACACTTTTTCCTATAGGATCTCTTCTTTTGTGGCTAATCTATCTTCTTGTCGTTATGAAGCTTGTGAGATCTAATTCTGTCTCTCAAGTGCAGTTCATTCCTTCCAGTCTTGTGTCACTAACATATTCTGGTCCATAAATTCAGGATACAGATAAAAATAATAATATCAATTTAATTTTCTTCAGGTTCATTTTGAACTCTCAGCAGTGTGCAGTATACAATTATACATAGATACTAAGAGATGAGAATGACAAAGCATTTCAAACAGCATAAATCATTATGGAAATGTAATATTAATATTATTATACCTAAACCTGATAAAAAAAATTGAATATAGATTTTAGATGAGCTATACTGAGGCAATTTTGTATCCTGAGAAGTATTTTCTCATGAATTTTACTCTGAATTACCACTGAAATGAGTCATAAGAAAGTTACTGCATATCTCATATGAAAATTATTGATAATAATATATTCCTTTATACACATTACATATTCTGCATATAATAATCAGCAAGAGCTTCATGGCCTATATTATTATCTAGTTGGATAATTCATTTTTATATTTTGGAGAGGCCTGAATTCAGAATGTACTGTATTTCTTCTACCTTTTCAGAGTGGTTTCAGACAGGGCCGCTGTCACATCTTACCTCAGGAATCTCCAGGATCAAGGATGTTAAGCTGGAAGAGGCTGCATGTTTGTGCAGTATAAATTGACTTAGCCTAATTATTGTGGAAATTCACAAATCAATATTTCTGATAGGTTATTTATATTAGAGGTTTATTACAGATCAGATTTACTCAAATACCTTCGATAGGTGCTTCTCATTTGTTGTTTCCAATTAGACAATGGTAGGTGTGACAAGGAAAAGAGGCACCATTTATACATTTTTTTTCTCACCATCCTGGAGCAAGTAGTACTCTTGGCTTATCTTTTCAATTTATTTTTATTTTTATTTCTTTGGCTGAGCTCAGAATTTCAACTGCAGCCTCAAAGGCTAGTGTAAAACCTAAATGTAACACCACAGAACTGACAGCAGAAATGGAAAAATAAAAAATACGAAAGCCAATGTATTAGACTGTTTGATATTTACCTACTTTACTTCTTAAAATAACATCTTATTTTTCTGGAAAGAAATCTTGCCTATTTGTTTTGGTTTCGTAAGTTATCTGCATGTGTGAATGTCACTAGATTTCTCCTTTAGGAATGATAGAGAGATGCCATATTGAAGAGGTATTGCAGTGTATGCCCAATTAATTATTTCAGTAAAATTTCTTCACGAACAACATCACTCATACTAACTGCTTATGAAGCCATTAAGTTCGGGCTCTGAATCACTTTGGGATGTCATACAGGAGTGTCATTTTAATCTTCTCTTTTCACTGGTCTTGAAACAGTCCCTAGGGAATCATATGAATGCCAGTGTGTTTTTCAAGGATTTGGTTGGACTTGATTGACAAAGAGCATAAAATTGAGAAATATTATTTGGCCTTGAAAATCATGTATTTTGTTTGTTTAGTTGTTTTGGGTTTTTTTTTTTTTTTTTGCTGTCCGCCCCACAACCCCCTGCCCCTGCCGCCCTCACCTGCAATGCCTCCTGTGCTGCCTTCCCAGGGCAGATCTGCCCCTGAAAATCATATATTTTAAAATGTAAAACTCAAAGTTAAAATGCCACAAAATGGGCACCAGAAAGTTGCTTATTAAGCAGAAAATCTAATTTTTTTCCTCACTTACACAGAGTAAAAAAAAAAATGAAATCTGCAGAGGAAATATTTAGGAAAGTGGAGATCCAAGTTTTTGAGTTGGCTCATTGCGTTCAGCAGCGATAGGTGGAAAAGTAAGTAGTAGCTTCAGAGCAGTAACTTAATATTGCTGCTTTCTCCTGCATACACAGTTACTGGAGATTTCTTTTTGTTATTAACAAAGCCAAGAAAATTGTTTTTGTCCTCTCTAGTAAAAAATCCCAGGTCTTATTATGTCCCGTAAGTTAGACATCTTTTCACAATGGAAGGGACACAAAGAGAAGTCTGACTGGTGAGGACATTTTGTCATTTCCATGGACAGTCAATTCCTGATACATATAAGATGGATGAACAGCACCTCCACAATCCAGATAACATAAGGGCTTGGGATGATATCAATGCAGTCATTTAATTCATTGCTAAATTTCATGACCTGCCATGGAAATAAAATAAATTCAATACTATGTTTTAAAAGTTAACAGATACTTAATGTGTATTCATTTTTAGAATAATAAATTACTAATAATTTTAAGTACTAAATTTCACCCTGCTTCTAAACCTTAGCTGCAACTCAACAAATTATTCTGCAAAGTGCTTAGATTCAAGTCTAAAAATGCCATTAATTAAGAAATTCTCAAACTCAAATGCTTTCGAGACATGCCCAGGGAGTATAATCCCCAAAGATCTGTTTTCCAGTTTATCCCAGAGTATGAGCACAGCAAGCTTACTCTCCAAAAAGTAGAAATGTTACAAAAATATGATTAATTTAGTCATAGAAAATGGCATGGATATAGAAAATTACATGAGAATATAATGAGTGTTAAATAGAGCTTAATTAAATGTGAAATTCAGCAGTTACGATGTCTGCTGCATCTAGCAACAAAAGCAGACTGACTTGGAGCAGATGCCACCTATTCTGCTACAAATACATGGAAATATAGATAAAATATATTTTAAAATAAGTAGAATTGAGACTCCAGACCTATAATACTCATCAGTGTTCAATCACGCAGGTTCAGGCATCATAAAGAGAGAAATGTCCATAAATCTCCAGGGCTATCCAGAGCAGTAGGTTCAATCTGATCCATAGCAACATTTTCAAATCACAGGGGATTCCCACAGAATAGACATCTCTGGCAGTAGATAAACTCACAATAAAATCTTATACATCATGCAAGAAAATGAAACACACTGTGAAAGCATCAAAAGATACAAGAAGACAGAATCTAGCATCCTAAGAAGTGGAAGTAAGAAAATCTCAAGGAGACTGTGAAATTAATATGTTTCAAATGCTTAAAGGACCTGAAAATGTAAAACATTTTTAAAAGACACCATAAAATAGAAAAAATTGGTTTGTCAAAATAACCAAATAAAACTTTTTGAAATTAAGAACTTAAATATTGAAATTTAAAACTTAATGGATTTAATAAGCAATGAACTAAATACAGCTAAAGAGATAATAAGGAAGAGGAAGACACATATAAAGACATTACAAAGAGAGAAAACAGTGTAATAAAAAGGCATAAAAGACAAAATGAGTAATTCAACATACTAGAAACACTCCTTGTTTTGGGGAGGAAAATGTTGATCATGTGAAATAAAATTGAGGATGCCAATACCATTTATTATCCTTTTAGGTTTATATACTAAAACCCCCCCCATATGTGCACAAAAAGACACATACAAGGATGCTTATTGTATCACTTTATAATGACAAAAATATCAGAACATAAACATTTATCAACTGGGAAATACAGTCAGCCCTCTGTATCTATGGCTTCCGCATCTGTAGATTTAACCAAAAGCAAAGCAAAACTATTTGGAAAAAAAATTGTATGTGTGCTGAATATACACAGACTTTTATTTCTTGTCATTATTCACCAACAATACAATATAACAACTATTAACATAGCATTTATATTTTATCAGGCATTGTAAGTAATCTAGGAATTATTTAAAATATACTGAAGCATATGACTCAAGGGACATCATTTAAAAATACACATATACTGGAGGAAGTGTATATGTTGTGTGTAAATACTGCACCATTTATATCACTGACTGGAGCATCCTCTGATTTTGGTATCCATGGGAAGTCCTGGAACAAATCCCCCAAGGAATGACTGTATGTACATAAATAAATTAGGGTACATATTGGGTATATTACCATAATTAAAACAATTTTTCTGATATATATATGTGCATATATTGAAATGAAATATTTGTAAGCCTTTTAAATAATCTTTAAAAAGCAATTCACAAAAAGATAGGTAGAAATTTGATAGTAATGGTATAATTGTTAAAAGCACAAAAATACATTATCATTACAAACATAACATCATAGACAGCATGAATATAAACAATTCAAGGCAGTGGCTAGAGATCAGGTAAGAAGGTAGAGAAAATGGATAGAAAGGTTTCAAATTGTGCCTGTGTAAAATTTACTTATTTTAAGAACAGATTTGAAGCAAATGAAGCAAATGTTAACTTTATAAAAATTTTGAGGGCTAACCCAATTCTATTAGGCTTTATTTTTCATAACTCCATTAAAAACAATCTTGTAATAAATCTACAAGAGGTTTATTGTAGGTTGCAAAATCTAGGTTGCAAATTCAGTGGTTACTTAACAATCATCTTGACCTCTCAGCAGGGTTTGACACAGGTGACCACTTGCTACCTCTTTAAACTTGACTTTCAGTGTATTATGTCCCCAGGAAACTTTGCTGTTACTTTCTTTTTGACCACTATTTTGGGGAAACCCAGGGCACAAGGACAGCTGTTTTTCTCTGTGTGTAATGATCCTTGAGTGATCTACCCTCCACCATGGCTTTAAACATCGTCTCTGTTTGCTGACTACACCAAGATGTATCCTCTGGTCCTGACCTCTCCCCGGAACTGATCCATGTGATGCAATGGCCTATTTTACATTGAAAATTTAACATATCTGAAACTGCTTTCACCTACACTTATTCTTTTTTCCCACAGCATGAAGAATAATGTAAATAAGAATATGTCACTTCCATGCAAAAAAACCTATTGGTGTACTAGTACTCTTAACGTCTTAATTCCTTACTATAGTTTCCTGGGCTTCACAAGACCTGGCCTCTAACTACTTTTTCAAACATTTCAGTAGCTCTTTCTCAGAACAGTCACACACTTCCTGTGTGACCTTTGCTCTTGCAATGCCTTCTGCCTAGAAGACTCCTCCAGAGACATTTTCAGTTTAAGAAGTTTTAGTCCAACTTCTGCTTAAATGTTACCTCCTCAAAAATACATTCTCTGATCACTGTGTATGATTTTTCATATTCTATATGCTTAGATTGCTTCATATTTTCTTAATATCATTTTTAGCCTGACATTTTATATTTACTCATTTATTTTTGTGTCTTGTATGTTTCTCCAATGAGAATGTAAATCCCATGAGGTCAGGGACTTTGTGCATCTTGCTCACAGCCATGGTCAGTACCTCAAACAATCTCACACAAAGGAGGTGCTCAGTAAACACTTGTCGAATTGATGAATTGGTTATTGCTCTATGACTATTTTTCAGTATGTTTGAACTCTTCAATTATGGGAAAAATAGTATTAATTGTCTTAGTAGAAATGAGATTTTCCAGTACTTTCTTTTCATCAAAAAATTACTTTCAATAACCATTTATTGAAAATGTTTGTCTGTGGTAATATATTATTGTACTTTCAAGTTACCTATCTCAGCAGTCTATGGCAGGAAATTGGAGAAAAATTTGTAAAGGGCAGATGACATTAATCTTCCTGGGAAAAATAGAGTAACACTCACTTTCTAAAGCAGTCAGGTTATAATTTAATATTGTAAACCTAAAAAATATATCAAAAAATGACCTTCATATAAGATTTAGTTTAATTCTAAAAGACAATTATATAGAAAAAAAGGATAACTTTTAAACTTTCAATCAATTATAAAATACTTTTTATTTATTTAATAATATTTTAGTTAGAGGGGCCTGTTGGAAATAACCTATCAGAAACAAATATTTAACCAAAGGACAAATAAAATCAGAACTTTCAGAGCTTCAATTGATGAAAAGAAAGAGAAAGAAAATGACAAAAGTGAATGTGTGCAGGGCAAATGCATGGCTAATTCTCACCAGCCAACACCTGACATTTTTCCTCTCTTACAAAGCTGAAAGGAGGCAGAAACCTGAGAAGGATGGAGGGAGTATTGCTGACACTGGTGAGTGTTAAAAGAAGTAACCCAAAAGATACTACATTCCCAAATAAAATGAAAGTGAGTCATAAAACAGTTCTCTTTTTTTAAATTCAGGATATTATGGGGGTACGAACATTTTGGTTACATGTAATGTGTTTGCCTTGCCCAAGCCAGAGCTACAGGCGTGTCCTTCCCCATACAGTGCACCCTGCTTCCATTAGCTGTGGGTTTACCCACCCCAACCTGACTGGCACCCAGTGAATATTACTACCACGTGATCACTGTAATGTTGATCAGTTAGTACCAATTTGATGGCGAGTACTTGTGGTGCATGTTTTCCCATCCTTGTGATACCTCACTTCAAAGGATGGGCTCAATCTATATCCAGGAAAATATAAGAGGTGCTAGATCGGCATTGTTTTTTGTGGCTGAGTAGTATTCCATGGTATACATACACCACATTTTATTAATCCACTCATGTATTGATGGGCACCTGGATTGTTTCAAGATCTTTGCAAGTGTGAATTGTGCTGCTATAAACATTCGAATGCAGATGTCTTTTTTTTTTGGAGAGTGTC
>VBSM01002608.1:65631395-65662341 GCA_008086735.1 Cheirogaleus medius
CAGAGACACTCTGTCTGGTGGTGTTTCTTGTCCACCATCTTGCTCTGCCCTCCCTTCTATTGTTTTTTAATCTCTCATTTATTTCTGCTCTGATATTTATTATTTCCTTCCTTCTATTAACTTTGGGGTTAGTTTGTTCTTTTTCTGGTTCCTTAAGGTATAGCATTAGCTTGTTTATTTAATATCTGTGCATAGTTCCATTCTTGATTCTCTCCATAGCTTTACACATAGAATAATGTTACCATTCTTAAACACATACATTTTTACTAGGAATTCTTTTTCCTGGTCAGACTTGTATGTTGAATTTTCCTTCTGCAAGCCATCTTGACTTAGAGAAGGATTCTAAATATTTTGTGGAAAAAATGCTCTCAATATTTTTCAAAGGACTTATGCAGAAGTAAATATTTCAGATAAAGCAATAAATCTATTTTTGTTAATAAGTTTTGATTAACAAAATAAGTAATGTGTGCTAAATCAGTCAGAATCAACTGAAGTGAAGTCCTTGGAGGTATGAGCATTTCCATCTTTTCATTGAACATGCATAATTATCTGTCCCATTTAATTATGAGTGGATTTGGTTAATCACCCATAAGGGCTGGCATGGATGCTATGTTTCATTGTGGTTAACTCCACAGTCTTGCTACTGAAGCACAGAAGAATGTTGTGTGTCACTTGACTTCCTGGCATTTTTCAATCATCCAAGATTGAAAATTGAATAAAAGTAATATTTTTATTGAGAAAACATATTATATCTTATCTCAACTTCCCCTAAATTAATGCTTTAAAATGCAAACAAGCAAAGAGTCCCCATAGTCTAAGAAGAAATTACTTAGAATATTCTGAACATGAACTCATTTAATTCTCACAACAAATCACTGAGAGGGGTAATTATTTCCATTTTACAAGTAAAGAAATTGATGCAGGCCAAGCACAGTGGCTCACACCTGGAAATCCTAGCACTTTGGGAGGCTTAGGCAGGAGAACACTTGAGGCCAAGAACTCAAGACCAGCCTGGGCAACATAGTGAGACTCTGTCTCTACCAAAAAATAAATAAATAGACAGAGTGGCAGATGCCTGTATTCCCAGCTACTCAGGAGGCTGACGCAAAAGGATCACCTATGCTCAAGAGTATGAGGCTGAAGTGAGCTATCCTTTTGCCACTGCACTCAGGCTGGGCAGGATAGCAAGATCCCATAAAAAGAAAGAAAGAGAGAGACAGAAACAGAGAGAAAGAAAGAAAAGAAGGAATAAATTGATAGATAATGTTTAAGCAGCTCCATGGCTTCCCTGAGGTTACACAGGTAATTAAGTGGTGGAAACACACTTCAAGCCCAGGTTTAGTGGGGTTCCAGCACCCAGCAATTAGCAATGACACCAAGGAGGTGGTGCAACACATGGAGCTCTAGAATGTCACTGCCTGGGATGAAACCCGAGCTTCACAATTTGCTACCTTTGCAATCTTGGGCAATTCATTTGGTTTTTTAACTCTAGAGCTTATCCAAATACAAGTGATAGGATAATAGTATTAATTATGTTATTGTGTTGATTTACAACTGTATGAAAAATTCATGCAAATTGCTCAGTACCACTTCCAGCACATCCAAAGTGCTCATGGATTGATTATTTACTGCATTGCATACAGAATAAGATATTATCATAAGGAGAAAGATTTTCAGGGTCTGTCTTAGGAGAAATTGATAGACAGGGTAAAGGAAGCTATAGACGGAAAGCTTTTCCTTGAGAATTTAGTCAACATAAATTCTAATCAATAATGTAACACGTATTTGTGGAATGTTTGATATTTTCCAATTAACTGGCAGGGATTTGGGGATATAAAAATGAAAGACATTGCATCTGTCTTCAAGAAAATCTCTCCCTGTCTGGTTGGAATAGAGGCAAATAATAAGTAGAAAATTATAAATAAAAGAAGTAAACACTATTGATAAAGAGCCAAGAAAGGGCTTCAACGTGGAGCTTGAAAACTCACATATCACTTTTCAGAGATCTACACATCATTTGATGTATTTGGAAAAGGATCTAGAGCTGGAGAGAGGATAGAGATGAAGCTGGACACTCAAACAAGGATCATATAATAAATAGTAAGTAGCAACCTAAAGAGTTTCAATGTTATCCTATAAGCAACAGGGATTCAATGAAGTATTTTAGGCATGAGACAGACATAGTTACATGCACACTTACAAAGGCCTTCTAAGATGGAGATTGGATTGAAGATACATTATTATCAGCTAGGTTGGTGACATGAGATGGCATGTTGGCTTCACCATCACCAGCATCAGGGATCTGGTACTTTCTCTGTCATCTTCTTACTGTGTGGGTAAAATCCTCAAGTTCACCTCCAGATGACAATTGATACTTTATTGACTACTCCAAAATAGAACAGAGTCTGTTATACATGGTTACACTCAACATTTTAATGACTCAGTTACTATAAAGAGGAGAGAAAGAATTATTGAATAGTTAACTAGCTGTCTGCATGGTTAACACTGCTAAATGCTATTTAAATAATTGAGAAGAGTTCCAATGAGAACTGGCACTGAGTTAGTAGCTATGAAAGTACAAATAAGGGAATGAATTTCAGAGATACTAAAAATGTTAATAGAGATTTGTTTCAAACATTAGCAATTTGGTACATGATTGTGATTTTTGTTATTAAGTGAAAATACCAAAAGTATATAAGACAAGAAAAATTTATGTTTTGTGTATGATGAATTTGAAGATTTTATAGGGACTTTTAAATGTATATCTATATGTCTTCATTTGTTTAGCCCATCAAAAAAGAAGGAAATGGGTAGGCACATATACAAATACATAGAATAAAGGAGACGTATAGACGTATTACTAGAAGTATGGTTCAGAGTGGACATTCAGTGGAAGGCAGGCCTGGTGTGAAACACTCAACTTCTTTGTATTGAGTATAACAAAGCTGAAAAGACGTGAAAAATACCAGAAAGGACTGAAAGGTTTAAAGAAAATTGCCATTGCTGTATACTTGTCCCAATCTAGGGAAAACTCTGCACTTGTTAAATATCAACCATGTGACACTTGCTGTGTTAATGCTCTTCATAAATTGTCATAAAATGGTAATAATAACCACAATGTATTTGGTGTCAGTAAGCAGCATCAAAGAGTTTCACTTAAATTTATTTAATCGGTACACTAAGTCTATGAAATAGGTGCCATTATCTACAACTTTCAGATGAGAAAGCTGAAGTATAGAATTATTAAGCAGATTGCCTACATTTATATAGTTAATAGGAGGAATAACAGGAATTTGAACCTACACAGTCTGCCTCCAGAGCTTGTAATTCCAAGTAACATACTACACAGTCTTACCACAGCTACCAGAGGTATTTTATTATAAGGAAAATTTTAGATAAGAAAACTGTAAAAATCAGTAATCTATATTATATTTTTCACATTATAAAATAATACATTCTTGTTATAAGTAAAAGAATGACATATTAGTGAAACTCTAATCATCTGAGCATCCATTTTTCTCCTTGTAGATAGAAAGTTAGTAGTTTACAATACATCCTCCATGCACTTGCAGACAATATAAGCATTTATACACATGTTTTCTGGGATTTTTTGCATGTTTTTTAAAGACATATAATATTACTATAAACATTACCTTACAACTTTAAAAAATCAATTATCACTTATCATTATGTGCATATATTTTTATTTTTATAAATAATACCTGGTTGTTTACAAAAAATCCTAAAACAATCTCATGTCCACCACCAAATGTGAATGAACTCTTTTCTTCCCACTCTTACCAGCAGGAGTTGAAAGCTTTCTGTATAATTTTTGCCATTTCCCTTTCACTACTAGTCAATGCAAATCTCTTATCATATTTTCATTGGCTAATTGAAATTTCTCTTCTGTAACATTTTGTTTTCTTTCCTAATTACTCAATTAAATTAGTTGTCTAGTTTTTATCAATTTGTAAGAACCCTTTGATGATAATAGACATTAATCATTTCTTGCATTAATACACACACATGCACACACTCAAATGTATATGCAACATATACACACAAATCTATGATTTGTCTATTGCTTTCTTGTATGGGATTTTTGCTGTATAACTTTTTAAATAGAGACATATTTCTCTTAATTTTTGTTATGGCTTTGCATTCACAATCTTAGTGAAAATTGTCTCCCCATCCAAAGATTTTACATGTAGTGCCATAGATTTTCTTCATAAATTGTTATTGTTTCATTTTCTACACTTAGATATTTAGTTTCAGAGTTTTTACATTTATGTATTTATTCCACTTCTTTCACCTTTATTATTTTGTTTTTAATGTTACAGAAGTCCTACTTCATGTTCTTCCAGAGGAATGTAATTCTTTCCGCATTAAATTGAAACAATACCTATGAATTTCGCATGGAACTACAGACCGGAGGAGACAAAAAAGACATGAAGACTAAATGCAGTGTGTCTCCTAGTTTGGATTCTGGAACAGAATAAGGATATTGATGGGAAAACTGATGAAATATGAATATAGTTTGGAATTTAATTAAGAGTTAATATACCATGTTTAATTCCTAGTTTTGACAAATGTACCATAATTATCTATGATAATATTAGAGAAAACTAAGATACAGGATATATATACAAAGACTTTCTGTAGTATCTTTGAAACTTTCTCTAAATCTAAATTATTCCAAAATAAAAGTTTATTAAAACAAAATTCACATAGATATTGGAACTCATTTAAGTATTCTATATTTTATATCACTCATTTACTTATCCATTCCTATTCTTATCACATTGACATTTTTACACTGACTTTGGAATACATTCTTACATCTACTAACAAAACATCCCATCTGAGGAAAAAAACTTTTCTCAAAGTATCTCCTTTCACTATTCTTGACTACTTATTCTTCCATATGAACAAAATAATTTGTTTAATCCTGTTCACCCCAAAATATTCTATAAGAGTACCATTTAAGATTACATCAAATTTCTTTCCTAATATCAGAAAAGAATTAATACTTTTGTAATGTTAAGTCTTCTTATCTAAGAACATACGTGTCTCTGTCTAAACTTGTTTTATAATTTTTTTAAAAAAATTATATCTTTTTTCAGATAGATCTGGTGCTTTATATTTGATAATATAATAACATTTGATAATTATTTCCTAATTCTTTTATATTTTACACCACACTTGTGAATTAATTTTTCTCATCACCATATGTAGGAGATTATTGTTCATACAGAGAAAAATTATTAACTTTTTAAATTCACCTTGAATCCAGCCATGTTATTAAAATATATTGTCAATTCTACCAGGGTATTTTTCTTTTTTTTTTCTTTTAAAATATTACAGGGGTACAAATGTTTTTGGTTACATATATGAATTTTGTTATGCTTGAGTCAGGGTTATTAGTGTGCCCATCACTGAGATAGTGTTCATCGTTTCCATTAGGTAGATTTTCTCCTACCCTCTCCTCGTCCTTCTATCCTTCTTGATTTACATTGAGTTTTACTTCCCTCTCTGCACATATATACTCATGAGTTAGTTCCAAAGTAACAGTGAGTATGTGTACCACTTCTTTTTCCATTCTTTAGATATTTTACTCAGGATGATGGTCTCCACTTCCATCAAAATTGTTGCAAAAGGCCTTAATTCATCCTTTCTCAGGCAGCATTGTATTCATAGCATACGTATACTACAGTTTCTTATCCACTCAGGAACTGATGGGCACTTGAGTTGATTCCATATCTTTGCAATTGTGAACTGTGCTTCAGTAAACATTCAAGTGCAGGTGTCTTCTTGATGAAATGACTTATTTTCCTTTGGATAAATACCTAGTAGTGGGATTGCTGGATCAAATGATAGGCCCATTTTTACTTCTTTGAAAAATCTCCATACTGCTTTTCATAGAGGGTTATAGTAATTTGCATTCCTTTCTCTCTGCATCCATGACAGTATCTGTTGTTTTCTGGAATTTTTAATAAAAGCCATTCTAACTGAGGTAAGTTGGTATCTCATTGTGGTTTTAATTTGCATTTCCCTAAGGATTAGTGATGTTCAGCATTTTTTCATTGGCCATTTGTCTATCTTCTTCTGTAAAGCTTCTGTTCATGTCTTTTGTCCATTTTTAATGGGATTGTTTGATTTTTTCTTGTTGATTTGCTTGAGTTCTTTGTAGTTTATGGTTGTTAGCCCTTTATCAGATGTATAGCTTATGAATATTTTCTTCCATTCGGTAGGTTGTCTGTTCACTCTGTTGATTATTACCTTAGCTATGCAGAAGATTTTTAATTTAATCAAGTCCCATTTATTTATTTTTGTTGTTGCTGTGGTTGCCATTAGAATCTTCTTCATAAATTCTTTGAGTAGGTTGAATCTAGAAGAGTTTTTCCAACATTTTCTTCTAGAGTTCTTATGGTTTTATGCCTTACATTTAAGTCTTTTTTCCATCTTGAAGAAATTTTCATGAGTGCAAAAAAATATGGATCCTGTTTCATTCTTCTACATGTGACTATCCAAATTTCCCAGCATTGTTTATTGAATAGGGCTTCTTTTCCTCAGTGTATATTGTTGTCTTTTTTGTCAAAGATCACTTCCCTGTATGTGAATGGTTTTATATCTGGGTTCTCTGTTCTGTTTCATTGGTCTAGGTCTCTGTATTTGTGCCAGTCCATGCTGTTGTGGTTATTATAGCCTTGTAGTGTAGTTTGAAGTCTGGTAACATGATACCTCCAGATTTGTTCTTTTTGTTTAAGATTGCTTTGACTATTTGGGCTCTTTTGTGGTTCCAAACATAGTGTAGAATTATTTTTTTTAGATATGTGAAATATGACATTGGTATTTTGATGGGGATTGCACTGAATCTATAAATCCACTTTGGGTAGTATGCACATTTTAACAATGTTGATTCTACAAATACCTGAGCATATGTTTTTCCATTTTTTTGTGTAATCTGCAATTTCTTTCTTCAGAGTTTTGAATTTCTCCTTGTAGAGATCTTTCATCTCCTTGGTTAAGTATATTCCTAGGTATTTTATTATCTTTGTAGTTATTGTGAATGGTATTGAATCTTTAAATTGACTGTCAGCTTTACTCTTATTGCTGAATATGAATGCTACTGATTTGTGTTGACTTACATTGATTTTGTAACCTGAGACTTTGCTAAATTTATTTATCAATTCCAGGAGTCTCTTGGTGGAGTCCTAGGGATTTTCTAGATACAAGATAATATTGTCAGCAAAAAGCAATAATTTGACCTCCTTTTTCCTGATGTGGTTAACCATTATCTTTCTCTTGCCTGATTATGCTAGCTAAGATGCCCAGACCTATGTTAAATAGAAGTGGTCATGGTGGGCACCCTTGTCTTGTTCCCATTCTTAGTGAGGATCCTTCCAACTTTTCCCCATTAAGAATGATGTTGGCTGAGGATTTGTCATACATGACTTTTATAATCATAAGAAATGTTACTTCTATGCCTAATTTGTTGAGGTTTTTATCATGAAAGGGTGCTGGATTTTGTTGAATGCTTTTGATCTATTGACATGATCATATGGTCTTTGTTTTTGCTTCTGTTTATGTGGTGAACATTTATTGATTTATCATATAAAACCATCCTTGAACCCCTTGGATGAAGCCTACTTGGTCATAGTGTATTACTTTTTTGATGTCCCATTGAATTCATTGTGATAGTATTTTATTGAGGATTTTTGCATCTATATTCACACGCTGTATGAATTTTGCATCTATATTCACACACTATAGATGTCTATAGTTTTCTTTGTGTGTGTGTGTGTATCCTTTCCTGGCTTTGGTATCAAAGTGACACTGACTTTATAGAATGAGTCGGGGAGGATTCCCTCCTTCTCAATATTATGGAATAGTTTCTGCAGTGTGGTTACCAGCTCTTCTTTGTAGGTCTGGTAAAATCTGGCTGTGAATCCTTCTTGTCCAGGGCTTGTTCTTTTTAGAAGATTTTTTATGACAGCTTCAATCTCATTGCTGGTTATTGAACTATTTGGGAGTTCGATTTCTTCCTGAACCTTGGAAGCTATGTGTTTCCAGGAATTTGTCCATTTCCCCTACATTTTCAAGTTTATGGGAGTAGAGATTTTCATAGTATTCAAAAAAAATATTTTGTATTTCTGTGATATCAGTTGTAATATCTCCTTTTTGATTTCTGAGTGAACTTATCTGGGTCCTTTTTCTTCTATTTCTGGTTAATATAGCAAGAGGTCTATCAAATTTTGTTTATCTTTTCAAAGAACAAGCTATTTGTTTCATTGATCCTTTGTATTGCTTTTTTGTTTGTCATTTTGTTTAGTTATTCTCTGACTTTATTTGTTTCTTTTCTTCACCTTGCTTTGGGTTTGGTTTGCTCTTCCTTTTCTGGTTCCTTGAGACACGTCATTAAATTGTTAATTTGTGATCTTTCTGTATTTTGGATGTAAGAATTTAAAGCTATGAATTTTCCCCTTAGTATTGCTTTTGCTGAATCCCATAGATTTTGGCAGCTTGTGTCTGCTTTGTCATTCAGTTTGAGGAATCTTTTGATTTCCATCTTTATTCTATTATTGACCTAATAATAATCATTCAACAACAGGTTATTTAATTTCCATGACTTTTTATAGAATTGAGTATTTCTCTTGGAGTTGATTTCTATTTTTATTCTACTGTGATCTGAGAAGATACATGGTATGATGTTTATTTTTTTAAATTTATTGAGACATGTTTTGTGGGCTAAGATATGAGAAATCTTGAAGAATGTTCCCTGTGCTCATGATAATAATGTATATTCAGTAGTTTTGGGGTAAAATATTCTGTAAATGTCTGCTAGGGCTATTTGTCCTAGAGTCCTGTTTAAGTTCAATGTTTCTTTATTTACTTTCTGCTTGGATGATCTGTTCAGTTTTTTCAGTGGGGTGTTGAAAATCCTAGCAATCATGATGTTGCTATTTATCTCTTTGTTTAGATCTAGGATAGTTTGCTTTATGGATCTGGGCACTCCTGTGTCAGGTGCATAAATATTTAGGATTGTTATATTTTCTCGTTAAATTGCTTTCTTTAGCATTATATAATGACCATCTTTGTCTTTCTTTAGTATTGTTGACTTATAGTCAATTTTATCTGATACGAGAATGGCTATACTTGCTTTCTTTTGGTTTCCATTTGGATGGAATATTTTCTTTCCATCTCTTCACTTCAGTGAGGCCTTGTGGATTAGATGTATTTCCTAGAAACAGCAAATACTTGGCTTGTATTTTTCCATCCATTCAGCTAGCCGATGTCTCTTGAGTGGAGCATTCAGACTATTCATGTCAATTGACAGAATTGATATGTGGGATGCTGTACTGTTCATCCTGTTTGGTAGTATCTTACTGCTTTTTGATTTTATATGTTGTCCTACTGTTTTATATGATTCCTGAGCTTTAGTTTTTGGGTAGTTTTACCCTGCTGGGTGTCTAATGTGCTGATCTATGTATAATGCAGTTCCTAGTATTTTCTGCAGGCAGGACTATCTTGACAAATTCCCTCGGTGTTTGTTTGTCTGAAAAAGTCTTTATTTCTCTTTCATATATGAAACTTAGATTTGCTGGATACAAAATTCTTGGCTGTCAGCTGTTCTGTTTAAGATGACTGAAGATGGGGATCCAATCCCTTCAGTCTTGTACAGTCTCAGTTGATAAGTCTGCACTTAGCCTGATGGATTTTCCTTTGTAAATTACTTGATGTTTTCACCTCACGGCTCACAGAAGTTCCTTCTTTGTGTTGACTTTGGCCAGTCTAATGACTATGTGTCTTTTTGATTGTCTCTTTGCAATGAATCTCCCATGTGTTCATTGAGCTTCTTGTTCCTGGATGTCTAAATCTCTAGCTAGATCAAGGAAGTTTTCCCCAATGATTACATGAAATAGGTTTTCCAACCCTTGTATGTTTTCTTCTTCACCCTCAAGTATGTCTATGAATATTATATTTGGCCATTTTACTAATCTCATTTTTCTTGTATGCTTTATTCATTCCTATTAATTCTCTGCTCATTGTTTTTGACTGATTTAATTTGAAAGAGTTGTCTTTAAGCACTGAGATTCTTTATTCTGCCTATTGTAATCTATTCTTAAAACTTTCCACTGTGTTTTGTATTTTCTTAAATAAATTTTTCATTTCCAGAAGTTCTATTTGTCTTTCTTTAAAGATGTCCATCTCTTTAGTAAATTTTTTGTTCAATTCCTGATTTGTTTTTCTGGTATCTTTGAGTTGATTTTCCATTTTCTCTTGGTTTTTATTGAGCTTCCTTATAATACATATTTGGAATTCTTTATCTGTCATTTCAATATTTTCATTTTTATTGGTATCAATTGCTAGAGAACTGGTGTTCTCTTTTGGGGGTTTCCTTTTTGCTCTGATTTTTCATACTTCTGGAATTCTTTTGCTGATTCTGTCTCAGCTGGAGCAGCTGTCACTTCTTACTTTTTGATTTTCTTTGGTTTGGATTTTTTCCCCCTCACTCATAAGGTTGTGACTGTAGCATATGTTGGGTAAGAACCTTTGGTTTTGATATAGCACCTTTTGTATACTCCTGGATACAGCTGGAACCCATTCTACTAAGTGAAGTATCTCAAGAATGGAAAAACAAGCACCACATGTACTCACCAGCAAATTGATATTAACGGATCAACACCTAAGTGGACATGTAGGAATAACATTTGTTGGGTGTTGGGCGGGTGGGAGGGGGGAGGAGGGGATGGGTATATACAAACATAATGAGTAAGATGTGCAATGTATGGGGTATGGTCATGCTTGAGGCTCTGCCTTGAGGGGGGAGGGGGGCATGGGCAATATACATAACCGTAATATTTGTATCCCAATAATATGCTGAAATAAAAAAAAATTAAAAAAAAAAGAACCTTTGGTTTTGCTTGTGCATACTTGATGGCAGTCTATTTCTGGACGGATGCCTTTTTTTATAGATATCCTCAGTGTGGTGTTTTTTACAGGTGATAGTTGTTTGTAGCCTGCAGCAGTGGTGAGCTATGTATGTGGGCAGCTTCCCTGTCTCTCTGTGATGAGGGAGGAAGTAGGTCTTTGAAATCCTATCTCTTTCCCCAGCCCTGTGGTCATATTAACAGTGTGAATTTTAAAGGTATGCCCAGTATAATCTGAGCCAGTAGATGGTGCTTGTGTGTAAGAATCAACCACAACCTGTATGATAGGTAGCTGTCTTTGCTGTGTTCAAAAGTTCTCCCTCAGTCCTGCAGGGAGGGATTAAAGTGGCCCCATCCATCCAGATCATGTGATTTGGGTGGAGGGGCCATCTGAGTTTCAGGATCTGGCTTTAGGGAGCAAGTTCACTCTTCTCCCTTCTCCCTTGTTCTGCTGTCTCCTCAGGCATCTGTCAGCAAAGAGAAGCTCAAACTAGCTGAGCTCCCCCATGATGGCACTGTGGGTTGGAAGCTTCCTTGTCTAGGGTCTTGGCCTAGGTTGAGAGTGTGACCTGCCTGTGGGGGGAGGAGTACTCTATGAGTACACTGTGGCTGGGACTCATGCTACCCTCTCCTCTCAGTTTTACCCACATGAGCTCCTTTTTTCCCCTGAGGTTAGTTCACAAATCTCTCTGCCATGCCCCCAAGCAAAGTGGTTGAGTCCTGGGGGTACAGGTTCTGGCCTGCAGGCCTCACCCTGGGTCCCTGAAGATCAATCCTGCACTGTGCCAGGGAGAAGCATGTTGGTCCTGAGTTGCCTATAGGGTGCTCAGGCAGGTTTGACGTAATTCTGTTTCAGGGGATTCAGTGAGTAAGGAGATCAGAGTCCAAGTATCCCTTAGTCCTCTCTAGGTCTTTAAGAGGAAAGGTTTAAACCCCACTCTCTTTGGAAGCCTTGGTGTGGTTGGTGCACCAACAGGGGATGGAGTGGCTCCTGAGAGCCCTGGCTTGATCCTCTCTTTTGGCAGCAGCAGGCAGGAGAGGAAAAGAGTCTAGCACTATGATCCTTTCTGTCTCTTTCTCTGAAAGTCAGCCCATCCAGAATGTCCAGGCTCTGGGGTCATGCAGATCCCCTGGGACCCACCAACCCCTAGGGCTTTTGCAATCTGGGCCAGAGTTGAAAAATGTTTGTGTGGTAATGAGCGAGATGAAAACTGAGACACTGAAGCCCCCTGGGGAGGACAAAGGCACATGGTGGGTGAAGAAGCAATATGGCACTTGCCGTCTCTGGTCTGCAGTGATGGGAAGTGGCGCTGAGGGCACTGGCAGCCTGGTGCTTTCTCCTCAAGAAGCTCCCAGTTCACTGGCTAAAGCTGCTTTGGTGCTTGTGAGGGTAGAAAGGCTCTCCAGGAGCTCAGAAGCTTGATGACTGCCAGAGATGTGAGGGAGGGAGAAAGAAACTACTCCACCTACCCTTCACTGGACTCTAAGCCCCTCGGGGGTTGACCTCTGCAAGCTAGTATCTTGTTTCTTGTTGTTCTTCTCTGCAAAATCTTCCCATGGAATCTGTTGTAGGTTCTGGTACTTTTACCTCAGAATTATACTCAATCTGTGTATGTTTCTTTGTTCCTTTCTTTCTTTTTCATCTAAAACATTTTCTTCTTTCTGAGATGATCTAGTAGCTGGTGTCTCTGAGCTGACATCTTCTTCTTCCCCAAGTTCTACCAGAGTATTTCTAAAATTGCTTGGTTTTTCTAGAAATAAAAGTGTATTACAGTAAAAGGAAATCTCTTGGCTCTTCTGTTCCTACACTTATACTGTTATTTCCTTTTGTCATACTGCACTCACTTGAAACTGCATTTCACTGTTGAAATTTAATGGGCATGTCTGTTTTGTTTCTGTATTTTATTTTAATATTTTAGTATTCTATCATTTAAAATTTATATTGTTGATTTGTAATTTTAAAAACGATAAGTATTTCTTAACAAATTTTATACCACTTTTTTGTTCCTTGAAGATGTTATTAATAGCTGCTGAATTTTATTAAATGCCTTAAAGCATTCTCGGTCATTTTTTAAATGAAATTCATTATCATGACACATTTCCTGATATTTAAACTATTCTTGTATTCTTGGAGCAAATGCTGATAGGTCACAGATTATTATTTTTTTTACATATTGCTGAACTCAATTTGCTTCTATTTCTAATCTATATTCATATGTGATTTTTAGCCTATATTTTTTTTTTACTATCTTTGCTGCATCTTGGTATTAAATTATCTTAAACTTATAAAAATAATTGAAGAATTTTCTATCTTCTCTAGCCTAGATTAGTTTAAATAACACTGGAATTACCTGTTCCTTAAGGATTAAACCTGATATGAATGAAGCCGTATGATCGTTATGCCTTTTTCATTGGTAGGTTTTAATGACTTTTCCAATATCTTCTCTGATAAGTGACCTATTTAAGCCTAAACAAGGAGTAAAGTTGGGAGCCATGGGACTTTAAGAAACATGTGGGCTTGTGGAAATAAAGACCAGAGATAGAAATAACTTTTCTAACGTCCTTCTTTATAAAGATGTTTGGGGTCTTTGCACACCCTTGGGCAAGGGCATGGGTAGGAGTAATAATAATGGCTAAGATTATTCCATCTCCCTGGGTAGATATGAGGTCACATTAAGTCAGACTTAAAGAAATAATGAAAAATAAAGATTACTATGCCCTTTCTTGCATACTCAAGCTCATGAAGAGTTATATACCTGTATTCATCAATAACAACACCTGAATTGGATAACTCAACCAATTTACAGAGCTCCAACCTTTGTTCTGCCTGCTTATGCAGGATTTTAGCCCTTGTTCATAAACATCCCCATCACACACACAAACATGTGCATGCAGACATACATCCTCACTTTTTTACTAATATCACATTATTTTGGAATAGAATTTCTATTATCAGACCCTAACAATTCCAAAATCAACAAACTAATGTCTTAAAATCCCTAAAACAGATAGCCAGTGTCACATTTGATAATTAATTTAAAACTTAAGAATAATGTATCTCCTATTTCTTTCTGTTCTCTTGTTTTCTCCTCATTCCTATGACAATTTCATTTATTTCCTCAGTAACTCCCTGCCTGTTTACATTGATTATCATAAAATCTGCATGTATAAGCCAAAAGAAACAAAGGGTGGGGTGATAGAGGTATTGACTGTGAACATAAAAATTTGCTGCAATTTTTACCAATAGGCAAGTTGTTTGATTGAAATAGCAAATCAATTCATTGAAATTGTTCAATCAAAGTATTGAGGCTTTCTAAAAAGCATCAACCCTACTTCACTATACCAGAAAACAAAAGCGTTGTCACTCTTCACCCCAGAGGTATACACTCCCTGGAAAGTTTGACGATGTCTTGAAGACACAATACTTCTGCAACCTTAATGAGATTTGTGGAAATTTAGACAATGGATATATGATCCCTCAAAGGCAGCAGAAACCAAGTTTTCCAAACCTAAATCCTCTGATATAGCCATTAATATCAAGTCCTTTTTTCTCACAGAACACTGTAATATTTTCTATCTAGATAAGTTTATACAATAAGCAATTCAAAATTAACATGTTTAAAACTATTGTGCCAAGAATTGTTCTAAGTGCTTTATATTTATTAACTCAGCCTTACAGGAACCCTATGAGGAATCCATGTAGGCAGATATTGCTTCATTATTACTATTCACACTATATAAATGAAAAATTTATAAAATAATCATTTAGCAAGTAATTTGAATGAGGCGTCCAACCTAGGCAATCTGTCTTAAATGTGCATGTGCTTCATCACTATAGTATACTACTTATGTGGACAATAATAACTAAAAGATATAGCAACATTTAAAAGTTTCTGGAAGCTTCCTTTGGATTAACTTTTTATGCGTGCAATCAAATCAAAGTCTCTAATAAGAACAATAATAACAACAGTGCAACAACTAAACCTCATATCAGAAATACGTAGTGACTTCATAAGAAAAGGAGAGAAGAAAAAAATGTGAATGCCTAGATTGCTGGACAGTCTGCAGTAGTCTGATTTTTCAGGCCACAGCAAGCAAGAATGTGTGGGTTAAGAAATTGTCTCCATCGGTACAGAGATTCTGAGTTATTTTATTTACTTTTATTCTTATGATATTCATATGCTTTGCATCAAAAATTATACCCCTTGACATATTACTGTTTTTCTGGTGATGATTTTGAAATAAATATTCTGAAAATTCATAAGTAAAGAAATGCCACTTTACTGGTTAAAAATATATAAAAAATTAAAGCTATTTGTCCTCCTCCACTCATTCTCTCATTGAATTAATATGTACTGAATACTCACTCTGTTTCTGGTCTTACCCTAAGAACAATGTCCCTGCCTATCATGGCATTTGCATTCTAGTGGGAGAGACAGAGAGCAAAAAATCAGATAGTATAAGGCAGTAATAAGTGCCAGAAAAGGAAGGAAGGCAGAATAAAGGGATAGTGAGTGCTGGGGGAAGGACTCTGAGAAAGTGGCATTTAAGTTTAAACCCTAATCATGAGAAGTAAGGCATATAAAGATCTGGGCAGAAGGGAAAGTGTAAGTGAATGCGCTCTGAGGTGGTGACTAGTCTAACATGTCTAGAGCAGCTCAGAGGGCAGCTCACCTGCAGGAAAGAAAGGGAGGAAGGGCACTGGTATGTAGGTGATGAGGTCAGAGACGTGAACATGGACCACATGAGTGGGGACTTATGAGACACTGTATGGATGATATGGGTTGAATGTATCACTGAAGAGTTTCAATGAATAGTTTTGAATATGGCTGCTGTGTACAGACAAAGCTGTAGGGGCAGTGAGAGTGGGGAGAGCAGTCAGGAGGCTGCCACCGGCATCCAGGCTAGAAATGATGTTTGCAGAAGAGCGTTGGAAATGGAGGTGGGGAGTAGAGATTCAGAATCTATTTTAAAGTAGAGAAAACAGGACTTGCTGATAGATTGAATGTGGAGTGGGAAGAAAAACAAGAGATCAAGATTGATCCATCTGCCTATTTCATTGTGTGGGAAAGAAACAGCAAGAAGAACTAAAATGAACAGCAAGAACAGCCTGAATTCAGATCACAGTTATTACAGAATTGAAAATATAAGTAACTTGTAAGCATCATAATGTTTCCATTTCTCGAGAAGTTTTTATTTCCACATGTGCTTTCAACAACATTTCCATTGATTTCCTTATCTTTCCATTCAATAATTTCAATTTATTCTGCTTGCATAAGAGGGAACCTCCAGACAATAGAATCTACTACTATTAAGTTTTCTCTAGTCCATTTGGTTTTCCTTTTTTTTCTGGCTAAGGTAATTTTTAAAAGCATAACTGAACAATCTTAGAAATCTTTAAACACATTTCACTTCTTATGTTTCTTTAGCTGGGTACCTTGCCTTATCAAATTTTCAAAAGGATATTGTACTTGATTGGTTAATACTTAAAATATTTTGAGTCATCTTTATCTTCAAAAAAATGTTCAACTGGAGAAAAATGCATTTTTAATCACACAGAATAGTGAAATTCCTAAAAGAAGGGAAAAAAATAAGGCATCTGATTACCTTCAGCCCCGACCTTAGCAGTAAACTTGTTATCCACCTGCAATGAGAAGGTCATATAATATGGAATATGTGACAGCCAAATGAAAGCAAGTGGCACCAGAAACGTGAGGCTATTCTCAGACCTGTAATGTCCTATTTATTCTATGCCAGAGACTTGGAACTGACATTTTTAATTGGACAGCTCAGCTGAACTAAGAGGAGAGAGCCTAAAAAGCATTTTGGTTTAAGCATGAGAACTTTAAAACAATTTCAGCAATCATCTCAAAGCATAGTAATGCTTGCAATATTAATGCAATCACATTTTGTGGCTATGGCCAACAGTCTCTGCATATTGAATGGGTTTTTAGTACTCATCTCAAGTGAACCAGGGAATTAAATATCAGGTTTCCGTTATTCAAAAAAGAAATTCACTTCAACTATTCCTGAAACCCTTCCTCTCTGCAGGTAAAAGTGCTAGATTTGATGTTCTAGGAAGTAAGATAGATTTTTTTTCTAAGTGGCTCAATCTTATAGCAACAAACAAGGCTGTTGTAGCTTCACATGGTGCCTCAGTATTCCTTTCAGCTGGTGAAAACCGCATTGCAAAACCAGATGAAGATGATTTGCCTTAGACTCCGAATGTTTGGTCTGGAGTTTTGCCAATCGACCCTCTTCATCAGTTTCTCCAGTGTACTGACCTCACTGTAAGCCTCAAGTCTTTTGGGTGTTTGTTTTACCTGCCATATTTCATAATTTTGGCTGTGATTGGCAAAGAAATTTTACGTTTATTAGGAAAGAATTCCAAACTGAATGAATTTATATAAAAAAGTGCCTCAATGAGGGCTTTCTTGATGAAGAAAAACACAGTTCTATGGGTCTGAATTACTCAAGACACCATGTAAGATCACAGTGGGAATAGGAGGAATGGGCAAAAGGAAACATGAAGAAAAGTAAAAAGAAGAGGAAGATCAAGCACAGAGGGCCAGGGATGACGTGGGCGAAAAACGTCCATGTGCTGACTGTGTAGACAAATGTGGCATGGATGACTGCTCAGGAAAATCAGCAACAAAGAGTAAGTTACTTTTATTTCTCAACGTTTTTTTTTAAATATTCAGTATACCTCACATGTACTTTAGTGGCATTAATTTGTTGAGAAATATGAAAACTTAATGAAATGTGGCTCATAAGACCATTATTTTATTATATCGCCCTATATTAAAGACAGAAACAGGAGTTTTCAGGGTTTTACCCTGAAGGAATGTGTGAACTCAGTGGTTCACTTATTAGAGGCTGCTATCATGGGAGAGCTCTCAAATCTCCAGTAGGGATGTTTTCCAGGAAGGCTTCTCGGTATCTCAAAATCTGAGCTTCCGTGTGTCTTGAAAGACAAGACGAGGCAAATATGGCCCACAGGATGGGAGCCAGAGACAATGAGTGCTCTTTGCCCCGAGATGCGCCCCAGTGGTTATAAATAACCTGTTTTATAGAGATGGGCTTCCTGCTCTCTCCTGTCTGTCTACCTTTAAGTCCACCATAACTAATCAAAGAAATATAGAGTCACTATACCTCTTTTGTTATACCTTTGTTAATTGACAACTACCTCTTAGAACTTAGAAGTTAGCCCCTGAAAAACTTTGTACCTGTTTGTTCACCTAGATAGATTAGAAACCCCTTGAGAGGACTTTTGACCCCAACCCATTACCTATATCCCCTAGTAACTGCATTCCCTGATATGCAAATATGTTACCCTGACAACTGACAATTGATGTCTGTGATTATAAAAACCTGTATGAATCTAACCCTACTGCTGGACATTCATGAGGATATGTCCAGTCTCCTGAGTAACCCCACTGTGTTATATCTGATCTTTTTATATATTTATATAAAACTATAAACTATACGTTAATCTCTGTGTATTCTTTTATTCTCTCTGTTTCCTATCAATTTCCTTATCCTCTGTGGCGTCCCCTATCTTAGGGACTTGGTTCCGTGGGGAGAAGCAGCTGATCTCCTCATGGGCCTGCCTCAACTACTCCCCCGCATTAATTGACAATGATTTATTTTATTAAGCTGCCATATTTACCATTATGCTGCCTTGAAATTCAATTATAAAGTTGCACTGGCTGACCTGCTCATATGGGTTTGTTTGTGCCATGATCATTTTCAAGAGAAGGAATGAAATAAAAATTAATATATTTGCACAGCTGTCATTTAATTATTTTAAACTGTGCTAAAATATCATTTTCCTTTTGTGTTTCACTTTAGGAAAATTCTAAAAGAAAAGAGGGAAAAATGTTTTGTTGATTTAAAAAAATAATTCAATAAATTCAATACACAGTTTTAAAAAATATGATAGGAAATAAGATTCCTTAACACATAATAATTTCTCATAATTATACACATACTCTCCAAGGATATTTTCTTTGTTTTTGTTTTTTTTTTTTTTTTGGAAATTTTTATGTATTGGCTGACAAATTGATTTTATAATATAAATGGACCTTTAAAGTTGTATTTTTCAGAGGCTATTTTAAAAAATCTTTCTCAAAATGTCACACTTAAAACTTTGACTTAAACTGTACAAAATCAGTTCATGTAAGGATATTTTATTGATAATTTTCCCCTCTCTGAGCTCACTGTAAGCAATATCCTTCAGATTCACAACTTTCACTCTCACTTTCTAATGGGTAATTTAAATTCCCTGCTCCAGGACCTGAGCTCTAGACATAAACCTAGAACTACAGTCTCCCTCCTACCTAAAATCAATGTTGTAAATTTCTGCAGTATTCTTCTGCAAGACAATGTGAGGTATTACTCTTCTATTTAAAAAATCAAACTTGTATGAAAGATTGTTCAGTATAAACTCCCCATTTTATTAGTTAAGATTGTTCAAGTTTTATTTTAGTCTTGGGCTACCCTTGTAATTTCTTCCCATCACTACCTTTTCTGTACATTCTATTCCACACCATCTGATGTTGCCATTTGTCATAGACATCTTGCAGTTTCTCTGATCGCCTTTACTCCCTAAAGCAGCCATGAGCATATGCCATTCAGATCTCTTTAAGGAAACCTGCTATGGGAAGCAAGGTTAGCTGGGAGCCTGAAGCAGCCAGTCCTGTCAATGCTAAGGCCACACTTTCCCTCCTGTGGCCGAGCACAGCAGCGTTTTGAGTGCGGGCCCATTTCTGCCCTGTGCAGTATTTCTCAACTAGGCAACTTTGATTCAGGGAATCCCATCATACTGCCTGAGAATTTCTCAGAACTGTGCTACAGTCTGGAGCTCTTCATATCCAATCCTTCCTTCCCTCTCTCCTTTCAAAAGGGACAGACATGCATCGTGCTCTGAGGCTCTCCCTGTCAATGGCTGCTTTACCCTTTATTCTCCATAAGTGTCTCCCCAGTAAATGTCGAGCATGCACAGTCCCATGTTGGCGTACTCCTCGGAGGACCTCAACTGACACACAAGTACTATCAGGAGTTGGAAGACACAAAAGACGTGGAAAAGAATAAACTCCCTACACACTTTTTTCCCCCCGGAGACAATGTCTCCCTCTTTCGCCCAGGTGGAGTGCAGTGGTGTGATCATAGCTCACTGCAGCTTCAAACTCTGGACCCCAAGCCACCCTCAGTAGCTGGAACTACAGGTGCCTCCACGAGGGCTAGCTAATTTTTTTTTCCCCGTAGAGGGGGTCGTCTCACTATGTTGCTACTCTCGAATCATGGTCTCAAGGATCCTCTTGCCTCGCTTTCTAAAGTGCTGGAATTGCAGGCATGAGCCATCACACCCGGCCTACATACCTATTTTTCCCAAATATATTTCTTTGGTAAAGAAGGATATTGAAGAACAGCTGGTGGAGCGGATTCCTGGATTTGACATGGCTGCTTTCACAGTAACTTCACAGCACCATCGAGATCAAGCGGCTGGGGATATATTAGGCATGCTGCTAATATTTACGGATCTTCTGGCTTTTAAAGAAATGTTCTTGGACTACAGAGCAGATACAGAAGGCCGGGGACTGGACTTAAACAGTGGTTTAATGGTGACTTCACTGTACAAATATCTGCTATGCCAGCTTCCCAGAACAATCTGCAATACCAGGTTGTACCCCGAGTAGACACATTTCTCCGGTGCTTCTGAGTCAGACTCCTCTGGAGCAAGCCATGTCCAGCATTCCACCTGAGGGGCTCCTTACTCCAACATACATGTTTGTGTGTCAAATACCTACTATCATCTACCCACTTAGTCCCAGGAGACTTTGAGTCTTTCTGCGCACTCACAGCTCTTTTTTACATGGGCCAGAGTTTCAGTTCTTCACCTCAATGAGGTTTTTGAATTTTGGGGAGTATTTACCTAGGGTGTTACACAAGCCAGCTGCCTGACTTAAGATTTCTGAATTTCTATGAGCACAGCTTGTCTTGGCTTGTAGGAATCACCTGAATGAGATGCCCTTTACCAAAAGGATACATGTGAAAATCAACTCCTAGTCTATTATTTGCAGTTATTGTATTACTCTGTCTTTTGCTGGTCCTGGTGTAGTCTCACTGTTTCTAGAAGTTTCTTTTAAGCACCATTTTTGGAAAAAATAATTTTATAGATGAATACTGAATATAACTTAGTATATATGATCATGGAAATTCCACAATTACCCACTTAAAGATCAAAGTATTATATGCTGTGTGTTTTTTAGTTGTTAGTGCTATGAAGGCAAAAATGCTTTCTACATTGGTGTTCATTCATATTTTACTGAGCACCAATGAATGTATACTGTGTGCTGGGAATAGACTAAAAGGTATCCTGTTCTTACAGCTTGTTAAGTGTGTTTGTGCATGTTTGCTTAAAATCCTTTCTGTGTAAACCAGTGTGTTAGATTTTCTGTTGGGGTAGGTTGACTCTGTACTTTCTTCTTCCTATCAAAATCTCTCCTACCAAGATGGTATTCCACTGAGTCTAACACAGCATGAGTAGGAGGTAGTAAATGGCTTTACTGGCCATCTATCTGCTTTGGTTTAGTATAATGTTTGATAGAATATTACTTACCAGGAAATATATACATTACTTCTCTAGAAAGAAGAAAAACATAGTAGTTCAATTTCCAATGTGTACCTCTGATTTTTTTTTTTAAGTGAAAAAAGAATCTGTACTGATTTTTCAGTTGGCTATTCTGGTTTTAAAGGATAAGCTACAAGCTTTATGTTTTTCTGTATTGATGTGTTGCTCATAATACTTTGGTGCATGATTTTAAAAGAATTTATGAATATGTCATCATTGAACACTAAAGTAAAATAATCCACTTTTTGCAATCATTGCATCACAGCTATCCCTAGTAGAAGGAGAGGGTGAACACACAGGCCGTGTCAATAAAAGAGATCTGCAGAGGCAAAGGAGAACTTTATTTTCTAAAAAATCTACCTGCAGATTAGGGAGGCACAGCCTTGGGTTGAAGTCTAAGTGTGTTCTCCAAAGAACAAAGAGGGTCTGGTTTAAATAGGGAAAGTTCAGGCCGGGCGTGGTGGCTCATGCCTGTAATTCTAGCACTCTGGGAGGCTGAGGAGGGCGGATCGCTTAAGGTCAGGAGTTCAAAACCAGCCTGATCAAGAGCGAGATCTGTCTCTACTAAAAATGGAAATAAATTAATTGGCCAACTAAAAATATATAGAAAAAATTAGCCGGGCATGGTGGCGCATGCCTGTAGTCCCAGATACTCGGGAGGCTGAGGCAGGAGGATCGCTTGAGCCCAGGAGTTTGAGGTTGCTGTGAGCTAGGCTGACACCATGGCACTCACTCTAGCCTGGGCAACAGAGTGAGACTTTGTCTCAAAATAAATAAATAAATAAATAGGGAAAGTTCTTAACCGGTTCTCACCCAGGTATATTTATGCAAATGAAGGAGTCAGACTTCTTCAGTTCTGATTGGCTGAAATAGTCGAGCACTGATTGGATGGTTTCCAAGCCCCAAACCAGAAGTTTTCGTCAGATGTTTCAAATAGTCGTGAGAAGGTTTTCCCACTGCAGATTATCTTGACACCCACAACAGGAACTGGTTTGGCTTGATAGTAGGAAGGTTCTGTGATACTTTTATAATATCTTTCTGAGAACACAAAGTATCTGACTGCTCCCTCACCCAGCGTTAGCCTCCTGGACGTGTTTTAACTTTGAGCACCTCAGCTGCAGGGAGTCCGGTTTGTCTTTCGGAGGCGTACTTTAACGCACGGTTTGGAAAAAGGATTGATGAGTTTAGCTTGTAAAAACCTGGGTATGCATAAAACTAATTTGAATATAATAATGATTCCTTCATATTTGATATTCTCCTGTATGAAATATGATATGATTACCTATAAAATATTTTAATATAGTTTTCAAGGAAAATTGACGTTCCAGGAACTAGTAACAATCCTGTGAATTCTCATTCTCTTTGCACTTCAGTGCAGTCATGGCAGTATGTGTATTCTACTTTGAGATGAACAGTACATGGTTATAGTCCTTTTGGACACCAAGATTTATAGAAGAGTCTTTTCTCTTTATCTCATCTTGCTCCCCCCCGCTTTCTTGCCTATTGCAGCCTATCACTCTATCATTGTCTCCTTTCCCTCCTTCATTCTTATATTTCACTTTCATCACTTTAAGATAATATATAAGATAGCATGAAAAGAGCTCAAGTAGAAGTATGGCTATGTGACCATCGTGGACAAGGAAATTATTTCTGAGCAAGGGATGGAGGAAGTAAATTGTGAGTTTTGTCTTAAAGAAAGATTATGAAAAAGAAGGAATATTCTAGGCAAAAGTAACAACATTTGCACTAGTGGAAATAAAGGGGCATGTTATTGCTGTTACTAGTGAAGACTTAAGTATGGTAAATGGAGTTTATGTTGCAAACAAAAGAAGGATACACCTTTTATGTCATAATGGTACATTTGAAAATTTTTTCTGATGGTAACAGTGAACTGATGGAGACTTTTTAAGGCTGGTAGCTAAATAATAAAATTTAGTTTTAGGAAAGATAACTCTGTTGAATGGTGGACTATGGGAGAGGGCTTGACTAATATCTGGCATAATGCATATAGTATACATATATATTTGAATAGGTAACTAAATCTCCAAATGAATAGATTCACAGTCTATTCATAAAGGAAGTTATTGACATCCAATGAAATGCTTAGCACCTATAGAGAATGCTACCATTCAAATATTCTCAAATTACTACAAAATGTTCACTTTCATATCATCTAGACTTAGAAATTAGTTCATAAATTCAAGTGATTACTAAGTTATATGAAAGGTGGACCATTTTCATAACAGTGGTTATAAAAATATAATAATCAGGGAGTATGAATCAATTCAGAATGTTGTCAGGAGTCAATGTTAGCAGGAGAGCCTGGCAACTCACATGAATGAATCAGTTTATTATTGAGCCCAGCCTTGGCCTGCAAAGAATTATTTATAGGGAAATTTGGAGGACTTTTTTATATTGCCACTAAAATGTGAGGCAAAAAGCAGCAGCAGTATTAGTAAGGAATCCTCAAACATGCCTCCTGAAGTCATACCATTCTAGCACAATTTCTGGACCATGCACGCAGTCAAAATTGTTACACATTTGAACCTCTAGGGCTCTCGCTAGGACTTGTGAACTAAAGTCTGGGTGTCAGAGCCTCTCTACCAGATGTGGTTGCTGCCTGATGATGCAATTTTGGTAGCCAGTAATACTATTCATTTTATTTTTCATCCAATAAATATCCATCAGCTTCCTTGCTAAATAGGTGCTTAGCAAGTATATTTTTATTTGAGCTTCACAGTAACTCTGTGAAATATCTATTATCATTCCTATTTTATCAAACACTGAATCTATCAGCAAATCTTGTTGGACCTACCCTTAGAATATATCCAGAATCCAGTGACTTCTCACCACCTTGACGCTTAGCCTAACCTAGGACTTTATAGCTGTAATATAGGTTACTGAAATGGTCTCTTCCCTTGTCTCTCTGCTCCACTATAATCTATTCTCCACACCATACTCGCCAGAGATCCTGTTTAAACATAAGTCAGACCCTATATGCTCTTGCACAAAGCCCTCTATTGACTTCCCACCTAAATCAGAGCAAAAGCCACGTCTCCTGCGATGGCCAACACTGCCTTTCTAGTGTCATGTGTGTGCCCTTGTGCATTGTGTTCTGGCCACACTTGACTCCCTCAGTGTGCCTTGAATTCATTAAGGACTCAGGGCATTTGTCCTTACTGTTCTTCCTTCTTGAAACATTGTTCCCTGATAGTTGCATGGCTTACTTCCTCACATACTTCAGGCCTTTGTTCAAATGTCACCTTTTCAGAGAGGCTAACTGTGTCTATAGTCTATGAAATGACACCCTCCCTGGCACTTATCCCCACCCACTACATTGCATATTGATATAAAACATTTTTCTTTCTCTCCTTGATGGAAAGTAAACGAAAAGCTGGCAGTGAATTTTCTCTAATTCTTTGCTTTACCTACAGTACTAACCTAGAACAATGCCTGGCACATGAAAGCATTTAATAAATATAAATTGAATAAATTATTGAATAAGCCTTATTTAGTCACTAGAAGCATGAAAGAAAAGCAAACAGCAAGTATAACTATGTCGATACATTTTAATGGTATGTTAACTCCAATACCAATAAAACCATGTACTTATCATTAATTAATCATCTTGCTGCTGATTTCTATACTCTTAACCACTTCGGTTCGCACTCACCAGCCGCGAAGCCTTGCCCGCAGCCGGCACTCACAGTCCGCGCGGCAGTGTGTGCTGTGCATTGACGACGCATCCGTTTTGCTCTTGTGTGATGAGGAAAGCTTTAAAGCATTGAAAGTTTGTTTTACTTCGCAGGCAGCTTTACTCGTAATGTAAATCAGAATAGGTAACACATACATATATGTTTTCATTACATTATTTGTAAATGTTCACAATTTTATTTTGATAAATGAAAAATTAGAAAAGTAATATCATGTCTGTCGGCTAAGGTATCAAGGATGACACTAAGGGCTGGACACAGTGGCTTACACCCTTAATCCTAGCACTCTGGGAGGCCCAAGCGGGAGGATCGCTCAAGGTCAAGAGTTCAAGACCAGCCGGAGCAAGAGTGAGACACCATCTCTACTAAAAAATAAATAAATAAATAATAATAATAAAAAGAAATTAGTTGGACAACTAAAAATATATAGAAAAAATTAGTCGGGCATGGTAGCACATGCTTGTAGTGCCAGCTACTAGGGAGGCTGAGGCAGAAGGATCAATTAAGCCCAGGAGTTTGAGGTTTCTGTGAGCTAGGCTGACGCCACAGCACTCTAGCCCGGAGAACAGAGCGAGACTCTGTCTCCAAAAAAACCGAGGATGACACTAAGGATTTGGGCCTGAGAAACCAGTTAAATGGAGGAGTTTCTATTTACTGACTTGGAGAAGACCATGTTTAAGGTAGAAAAGTCAGTGTTCAATGTTACACATTTTAAGTTTTAGTCATGTACCATACACCCAAATAGAGATATTAAGTAGAGAGTTGGATATGTGAGTCTGGAGTTCATGGGGGAAGTTCACACTGGAAACAGAAATTTGGAAATAGAGCAAAAATGGCATTTAAAAGCAAAATATTAGATGGAGTGATAAAGAAAGTAAATATAATATACACTTCCATGATTAATTAATATTGTTTAATTATCAGAAATTTCAGTTATTATTTCATATAAAGTGATACTCTAGATATTTATTCAAAGTTAATTATATTTACTAATTAATTTTAATAATATACTCAGCAAAAAATTACTTTTTATTTTCAGGTGTTTTTCCTTTTCTTTTCCTAGATTACTGAATGATTTTTAAACTCATTTATGATAGGGGAGTGTCTTAATTCTTTTGCATCTTCCCATAATGCTTAGTAAAATATTTGACTTTAACTTCAATAAATGCATTGAATTCACAAATTTATGGATATGAAAAATCAAAATGAAGAATACTTAGAGCTTGGAGCTGTTATAAAAATGGAAATTTAAAAATGTGACCCTACCTTGCACTCCAGGAGTTTCATATTTGTTATACTCCCTTGCAGAGTCTATTTAAAAACCAAACAATTTTGTGTTGTGGTAGAATTACAACTGCTTCTGTTATTGGGACACTGAATGGCTGTTGCTGTTACCACAGTTATAATAATTTATTGAACATCTACTATGTGTTATTTGGCATGCATTGTTTCTAATGTTTTTAGAAGCCCTGTAAGAAAAGTTGTATTATGACCATTTTATCACTTTAAATAAAAAGAAGACTAATTATGTGTGCAGGATTATAGACTAACAAGTTGTAGGACCTGAATTCAAAACATTATCAGTTTGACTTAAGAAACCTGAATTTTAGTTTTATTCTACCATTACTCTTATCTGAGCAGTCTCTTTAAATTGTAACTAATAGATATGTGAGACTGAGTTATAATAGAAAAAAAATATTTATTTTGAGGAAATTCAAGAGAGAGAAAGAGAAAGAAAGAGAGAAATTCAAACATATAGATAAGATATTGTCTTGGTTCTTACCAGCATGAAGAGAAGCAAGGTAAAGAATTGTCCCCCTGTTGCTTAATATTGCATAGACATGCTTCAAATTTATAATAGCCAGATTTAGAAAGTCAAGTCTTTGCTCTTATCACTCATTCCAGATATTGACTTAACAGTTGCCAGTTACCTACTATGTGCCACCTTGAGTGCTAGAAGCTGAAAGCAGAAAGATAAATAATGCACGGTTCCTAGTAGGAAACGAGCTTACAGTTTATTGAGAAAGACAAATAAATAAACAAAAATGATAATAAACTGAGATGAATGCTTATGTAGGAGGTTTGCACAGTTAGTTTATTACATTGTAGCAGCAACTAACACACTTCCCTGAAAATGTGCTGCCTGAGCTGAATCTTCAAGGATGGAAAGTATTAACCAGGCAGGGAAGGTAGTCCTGAAAGAGGGATGGCAAAACCAAATGCTTGCTCGAAGACCTACCAGCAGCTCGCTCTGACTGCATCAGACAAATGAGGGTCGGGCAGGGGGGAAGGTGGTGATTAGTATTCAAGGATGAGAACGGGCAGGTAAATGGGTGACAGATCACAAAAGTCTGTGTAATTAATGCTAAGAAATTTGGATTTTGCCCTTGAAGAATTTCTAGTTTGGGAATGACTATAAGATTCATAGTTTAGAAAGCCAACTGGCTGTCACTGATAGAATTTATTTGAATAAAGGACAAGGCCATTCATCCATAGGAAGTAATCCAGGTGAGCAAAGATGATGGTCTGTACCAAAGGATATGGAGAGACACATACAGCTTAGAAAATTTAGAATTGATTAGAATTATTGACTGGATGAATATAACAGTAAGGATAAGCCCCAATTTCTAGGCTTTGGGAAAAGGTTGTACCATGCTTTGAATTGGAATATAAGGAAGAAGAACTGATTAGGGAAAGGACAGTTGAATAATGATGAATTTAGTATTTGATGTGTTGATATTGAAGAACACATGAGGCCTCGTTGCATAGGGCTGTAGCAATTGTATTTAAGTCTGAATCTCAGAAGAGAAATCTGGGGTGGTGATATAAACTTGGGAGTCAAAATTGAAACCATCAGGATAGATGAGATCACCTCCTAAGTGTAATCTAAGATCACCTTCTCTAAGAAAAGAAAAAGAAAAGTAAAGAAGGATAGGTATAGATAAAGAAAAGTAGTATAAGGGAAGGAAATGGAAGAGAATGGAACAAAAGGGAACAAGGGAAGGATAGAGTATTGGGAACTCCCAATATTTACGTGGCATTCTAGTGGCCTGAGAAGGAGTTCTAGAGTGATATATTTGAAAGCTCAAAGGAAAGGCGGAAAGTGTGGTGTGAAAAAAATCTAGAGAGGAAATTACTTCAAATAAGCCCTGCACAGAAAGGCAAATACTTCATGATCTCACTTACATGTGGAATCTAAGAAACCTGATCTCATAGGAGAGAGAAGAGTGATGGTTCTGTGGGGCTTGAGTAGTTAGGGAGGAGGGAGAATGGGGATAAATTCATCAAAGGATATACAAGCACAGTTAGATATTTAACTAGAGTAGGCAAGCATATAGAAACAGAAACTAGATAGATGATTGCCTGGGGCCAGGGGTGGGGGAGGGGATAATTATTGGATGATGGTTGCACGGCTCTGTGAATATACTAAAAACCAATGGATTGTACATTTAACATGGGTGAATTGTATTGTGAATTATATCTCGATAAAGCTGTTAAAAAAGATTAAGAGGAAAATTAGAGATGCATCTTTCAAAGATGTATTAGTTAAGTCCCTCATTCTCAAGCTACATGAGCCCATCCCTTAGAACTGATAATATGTGAAATTAACTCTTTAATAAATTATAAATGCAATAAAATCCAAGAGAAGGATGGCAAGTAGAGGAATATTGACCACAAAGATGGTGTGGCTGAATTCAGTAAGCCTCCAAAACAATTCGAAAATTGTGAACTTAAAGTTTCAAACAAATTATTTGTATTTAATAGCTACTAAGGCTACCCATTCGGTCCTGAGAGTTTTCCACTTCTAGCAGAATATTTTTTCATCCTGACATTGCTCATTGCTCTGGGGTGGACAACATTTCACACCTGCCCATTTTAACTTAGAAGTGTCCTAAAATTTAGATGACATTCTTATATCAAAAATGTGCTGACACATGAACTTGTAGTTAAACAGGCACAAACGTTTAAGGGCATCTTAATTTCTCCTGCTTGATCTTCTGTTTTCAAAGATATTTCCATATTCTTTCTCTTTGTTCAGTGCTAGCATGGCCAACTGTCCCAGACTGTCGAAAATTTAGTACTGTAAGTCTAGTATCCCAGACAACCTCTCAGTCTGGAGCAAATTAGAAAGGTTCTTCACCCTAGTAGAGTGCTATACTCTAGCAGAAAATGTCATGCCTAAAAGATCTGTACTGACCACTCAACTGAGGGAGCAGAAAATTGACACATACAAAAGTAGACCTCAATAAATAAAATCAAGCTAAAAACAAATAAATGAAAAAACAGGATTACAAAATAAAATGATAAGAACCAACCACACACTCAAGCTGCTACTAATTATGCAAAGTACCCATGTTCCGGCAAGTGTTAATAGCTCTTGACCAGCTCTACGTCAGCAATTGTTAACAGCTCTCACAACAGCTCTTGGTGCTGAAATAACCGGGCGAGACATGGAGAGTGAAGAATAGCCTTTATTCCGTCAGCATGCTCCGCTGACTTCTGATCTTCTGACCCCCTTCCCCGTTCTCCTCCTGCTTTTATACCTTTGGTAGGACTCAAAAAGCATCCAATCAACAACAAGCATTAACAGCCAATCAACAACAAGCGTTAACAGCCAATCAGCAATGAGCTATAACATCCAATCAGCAACAAGCTGTAACATCCAATCAGGAACAGTGGGATTCAAAAATTACCCAATCAGGATCACCCAAGCAGCGCGACCGGGGGATGGGAGCAGGCAGCCGAGCATAGAGGGCGGGCCCGGACGAGCACACGAGGCCCGGCTCCAGCAGCGCGCACCCGCCTGCCGCGTCCTCCAGCCAGCCCAGCGTGACACCGGCCCGCAGGGATGTGGAGCTGCAGGGAGGCAGCGAGGGGCTGTGTCCCAGCGCCTGATGCTTTTCCCCATCACCCATGCAAGAAGAATTAAGAAAAGTAGGGTTGTTGTGTTTTTTTTTCCAAGTAGGAAGAATAATAAAGCAGAAACGTGAACATCATGGTGTTTAGACTAATTCTTCATTTGTAATATACACTACTTTTTTGTTCTTTTTCAGCTGTTGGTGTGTCTTATATGATGACTTTAATTCTAATGTTGAATGGTTATTAAATCTTTATAATTCCCTTCAAGTCCTTCAAGTGCTTTGTATTATTTGTATGAGTTTTTCCCATTGTCAACTTATATTCTAGGTGAGATATCAGACAGCAAATGGTAATATAATGTTCCTTAGGGCACCAGGAGTGTTTTTACAAGTGCTGCAGATGAGACAGCAAGATAATTAAAGCTAAATAGAAACAGCTCTCTTTCCTCTGAAGTTATGGATACCACAAAGGATACTTCAATATTTCCATAAAATAGCTAACAAGTCAGGAACAAATAGATCTTTTCCAAGAATTCATAACCTCTCAAGACTTGCCTATAAATTTCAAACTAACAGTATTGATGGGGGAAAACCGTGGGGCGCTGGGAAGCGGCCACTTGCCACCTCCCTGCCACTCCGCATCCCCATGGGCCCATGCTGTGCGGAGCAGGCTGGAGGCAGCGGCGGGCGGGTGTGCAGGTGCGCGCTGCTGGGACCCGGCCTTGTCTGGTCCGAACCCGCGTTTGGTGCTTGGCCGCCTGCTCCTGTCCTTCTGGTGTGATCCTGATTGGGTAATTTTTGAATCCCACT
>VBSM01002608.1:65662441-65675375 GCA_008086735.1 Cheirogaleus medius
GAGCTGTTAACACTTGCTGACGTAGAGCTGGTCAAGAGCTGTTAACACTTGCTGTAACAGTATAAGCAGCTAAATATTTTTTAGAAAAAGATATTCAGAATTTTATATGAGTAAAATATATATTCTCAATTATTACCTATCAATGATTACATTTCTGAATTCTTTTAAACCTACAGACTAACCCATCATTCCATGGTTCCTCCATTTACCTGAATAAATGGCCTTCTTTTGTTAAATATTAGGCCTCCCAATATATATTGTAAAGCACAGACATATTTTTCAGCTCTATAACTTGCAGCTAAATAGAAAAGGAATTCTTTTTAAAAATATCTTTTGAGATGTTCTCCCCTAGATCCTGACCGTGAACTAAGATTTATTATTTTCTAAATTAGAGAACCTAAATAATGTGCTTGCAAATTGCTTTTCTTCAGCAGCTTGAATTACTGCCCAAACTTAATTTATCCCCCTCAAGTACAAATTTTAGAACTGTCTTCCAATATGTAGTCTCCTGTTAATACAACTAATTAGACAAAATGCACACCAAAGCTGTAGGACAAAAAACATTAGAGGTAAAATTGCATTTCTATTTCATCTCTTCCCAAATAAACTAAAATGTCATTATTTTTGCTTCCATCTTCCTTGTGTTAAATCTAAACTAATTTCATTTCATGTGGTCAGGTCTTAATTTATCTTTTTGCTCTACAGGCTTCATTCTTCATTTATATTCTTGCTCACACTGTGTTGTAGAGAAGTGGCTAAACAAATAAAATGTTATATTCGGAACAACAGTTTCAAAGATAATTTCTGTGAATTAATTTACTTACCATTTACTAAACCTTTTTTAGATGCTGGGGATACACTGGTAAATAAAGATACCAAAATCTTCACTCTCATTTTACTTACATTTTCATTCATTCAGAGGTTGAGGGGTAAACATTAACAATAAAAATAAATGAATAGTACAGTTTACAGAGAAGTGATCTGAAGAAAATACATTTGAACTTGTGATAAGGAGAGTGTGAAGACTACTAGATTGGTTGGTTAAAAAGGCTGAGACCCAAAATGCTAGAAGGAACCACACATGCATCAAATGGTATGATTAGAGAATTCCAGATAGAGATAAAAACAAGTAAACTATTTCTAAGTTTAGAACAGTATTTATATATTTTAGAAATAGAAAAAAAAGTTGAGGATAGCTAGAACATAATGTTAGGTAGGGATGAGGGTATGCAGGTAGCAAAGACCAGTGAGGATAAACAGTAGAGAACACAACAGTGGGAAATGGTAGTTTAGGGACTTTCACAGTGCTGGGGCTTACACAGAGAAATAGAGAACCTGTCTGCGGTAACCTTTCCCCATCAGCATAGTGAAAAATCACACTCCCTAGTGCCATGACAGTTCTGGAGCCAGACATACAAGGGCAGAACATGGGGGAGTACATGATTCTGGAAATCTCCCTCCTACTTCCCTGAAAAGACATGAATATTCTACCCCCAACTTAACATATTATTAGGGATTAGCATAAAGGACTGACCCTAACCCTGGGATGATGCTGTTCCTTATTGGAGCAGTCTGCTCTCTACTGACTTTGAGATTATACTATATTTTCTATACTCTGTCTTTAAACTCAGGGTCTTTGCCACCTGCAGGGACAAACCTGTTCCTCTCTCTCTGGAAGGTACTTTCACTTTGCAAATAAAGGCTATATGTGTGGAAGTGCTTCATGTCTGTCATCACTCTGTCACACCAGCCCTGCTTGTGATTGTTCCAAGCAAGGATCCAAAGATCCAGGACAGCTCTCTCCCGAAATCAACCCTGATGCATAATATAGGTGACCACGAAATGATAAGAACTGAGAGAGAATAGAGGCTTAAGATATTTAGGGACCAAATTATTTTCAAGCTTACATATTATAATAAAGAGCTTTGGCTTTATTCCAAGAGCTGTGCAATGTCACATGTGGTCAGGTGGGAAGAGGGGTCCAAGGAGAAGAGTGACAGGAATTAATTCAGATTTATAATAACCCTTCCCAATTACTGCTTGGAGAGTGGACCGTGGAGGAGCAAAAGGGGCAGCAAGGAGACAGTTGGGAAGATATTTTAATAGCCCAGGCAAAAATAACTGTGCCTAGAACTGATGGGGAAAACTGTCAGGCACTGGGACGCAGCCGCTCGCCTCCTCCCCGCTGCTCCGCATCCCCACGGGCTGGCGGGCGGGTGTGCGGGTGTGCGCTGCCGGGGCCAGGCCTCGTCTGGTCCGGACCTGCACTGGGTGCTCAGCTGCCTGCTCCCATCCTCGGGCCACATTGCTCGAGTGATCCTGATTGGGTACTTTTTGAATCCCACTGTTCCTGATTGGATGTTAAAGCTTGTTGCTGATTGGATGTTATAGCTTGTTGCTGATTGGATGTTAACGCTTGCTGCTGATTGGATGTTAAAATTTGTTGCTGATTGGACGCTTTTTGAGTCCTACCAAAGGTATAAAAGCTGGAGGAGACCAGGGAAGGGGGGGGTCAGAAGATCAGAAGTCAGCGGAGCATGCTGAAGGAATAAAGGCTGTTCTCCACTCTCCACGTGCTGCTTGGTTATTTCCGTGGTCAAGAGCTGTTGCAAGAGCTGTTAACACTTGCCGGAACAGAACTAGGAGGCTTTTAGTGAAAACTGAGAACCAGTCAGACTTAATATGCTATTCTTTTTTTGAAGGCCTAAACTATAGGATTTGCTGATGACTAGGTATATAGGGAATGATTTATAGAGAGAGAATCAAAGGTTACTCCTGATTTTCTGCTTGAGCAACCAAATGGAGAGCTGGCTTATCAACGGAGAGGAAAGTTGGACAGGGAGGAGAGCATCAGGCTTTCTTCTTGGGCCATTTCAGTGTAGGCTGCCTCCAAGGCATCTAAGTGGATATGTTGAGTAAGCAGTTTGGCTACATTATTTCTCACTTAGTGAGGAAGTTTGAGCTGGTGTTATAAAAAGAAGAGCTAAGAGAAGAAAATGTTTTGAGTTGAAAGGAGTAAACAACTCCATGGAATTCTGCTAAAAGGAAAAGTGTGAGCACAGAGAAATAAGCACTGGATTGGAAACACTGATTATACTGACAAGCATTTTTAGTGGGTAGTGGGGATGGGATCCTAACTGGAGTGAATGGAGGCAGGAATGGAGGTTGCAGAAGAGAAGACAGTGCCACTATGATTTTAATTTGCAGTTTCCTGATGCTGAGTGCCTTTTCCATGGCTTATTGATAATTTGTATATTTTATTTTATGAAAGATCTATTCAAATATTTTATCCATTTTGGGTTTTTGGTTTTCTAAATTGAGTTGTAGGAGTTCTTTACATATTCTAGATATAATTCTTTTGTGAGAATTTTGATTTTTTTTCCAATTTCTGACTTGCCTTTTTATTTTATAGATGGTGTCCTTTGAAGAAAAAAATTTTAATTTTGATGAAGTCCAAATTTATCAATTTTTCCCTTTTATAGTTAATGCTTTTTTTAAACCTGTCTAAGAAATCTTACCTACCCTTAGTTCATGAAAATATTCTCCTGTCTTCTAGGAGATTTATGATCCTGATTTTATCTTTTATATATAGTATACAATCCATTCATTTCTGTTAATTGTGTATATTTTTTATCTATCAGCTTATTTATCTATTCTGACAGTCTATATCTTCTTTATTACTTATGCTTGCAATACCTATATTTTGTGTCGTGAAGATTGCCTTATTTTCAAACTTTCTGTGTGTCATGTAGAAGACATATTGTTGGAGTTTTATGTTATCCATTCAGAGGATGAACCTTTTATAAAAATTGGCAAGTTTAACTTTTTACGTGTTTTTTAATAGTGTGATATTGGTACCATTGTATGATCTTATTTTATATTTTATGTACTTCTAATACATTTTTTCTCCTTTTCTACTTTCTATTGGATAGATTTATTTTGGTTTAATATTTATATATACTAATTTCCTTTATGTTGGCTGTCTTAACATAAATGCATAATCATATTTACTCACATCAATTTCTTAAAATTATAAAAATCTATATTTTCTCCCTAAAAAGAAATATCCTTTTTTCACTCTCATGTCTTTTTGGTTTCAAAAGCCTGTGTTTATAATGTCTACAATTATAGTATTAGATTACTAGGAATTTATTTTCTCTTTATTTATTTATTTTTTTGGTCTCAGTTTTATTTATTAATACTTTCTTGTTAGCTTGTTTGTTTTATAGTATAATAAACTTTACCAAGACATTTTATCACCCATAATTTCTTTTAGTATCTCTAGGATCTGTTTCTCTTCTAGTATGAACTTCCTCCAAAATGGTTTTCAATGTGGGTTTCTATATACCTGTAAATGTTTTTTATTATGTACTAATATTTTGAGTGAAAATATGACCAAATATAAAATTCTAAGTTTAAATTTATTTTTTATTTTAAAATACCACTTTTATAAAGTAGCAGATACATAGGATGAGCAAATCTAGAGATCTAATGTACAACAGGAGGGATAGAGGTAATAAAATTATCATTGTATACAGGATTTATGCTAAATGAGTAGATTTTAGCTGCTCTTGCCACAAACCAAAAAAGGGTAACTATCTGAGATGATGGATACATTGATTTGCTTCACTATAGTAACTTTTTCACTATCTACTATCTATATGTATCTCATAACATCATGTTGTATACCTTAAATATAAATAAAATTTATTATAAATAAATAAAATATCACTTTATTGTCACTTTTTTATTAAAGTGTGACACACATATGGAAAGGTACAAAATAATAAAGGTACAGCTCAGTGAATTATCACAAAATAAATGCACTCATGTTCCCATCACTTAGGTGAGAAACAGAACACTTTTAACAACTGAAAAGTCCTGTCATGGCTCCTTGCAATCACCACTCTATTAAAGTGCATCCACTATCCTACTTCTAACATCACAGATTAGACTTGTGAAAATGGAGTCATACTATCTCTATTCTCTTATGCCTGATTCTTTTTCTCAATGTTATGTTTTTGAGATTTGTCCTTGATATTACTTATATAATGATTTATTTTGTTGCTATATAGTATTCCATGTGTGAATATACATCAATTTAGTTATCTGTAGAATATTTCCACTTTTTGCCTATTATAAATAAAGCTGATTTGAACACTCATGCACTTGGTACACATGTATCTGTGAATCTGTCGACTAGACATATGGGTGTAAGTTTGCTAAATCATAGAATATACCAATGTTTTTATTTCAGCTTTATTGAGGTACAAAGGACAAATACAATTATGTATATTCTAGACGCATAATATGGTGTTCTGATAGATGTATACATTGTGAAGTGATTACTACAATCAAGCTAATTAACATAACATATCCATCACCTCACATGGTAACTTTTTTTTGTGGTGAGAATACTTAAGATCTACTCTCTTAGCAAATTTCAAGTATACATTATTTTTTCCTTGCTACATTATTTTTTGAGCAAAAATATGGCCCAACATAAAATTTTCACTTCAAATCTGGACCCCTGGTAACCATAATTCTACTCTCTGCTTCTGTGTATTTGACTTTTTTTAGATTCCACATATAAGTGAGATCATGCAGTATTTGTCTTTCTGTGCCTAGGTTATTTCACTTAGCATAATGTCCAACAAGTTTATCCATGTTGTCACAAACAGCAAGATCTCCTTTTCTAAGGCTGAATAATATTCCATTACATATCTCACAAAATTTCTTCACCCATTAACCTGTTGACAGACCCTTATTTGTTTTCATATCTTGCCTGCTGTGAATAATGCTGCAATGAACATCAGAGTTCAGATATCTCTATGAGGTACTGGTTTCATTTATGTTGGTGTATACACAGAAGAGACGTTACTGGGTCATATGATAGTTTTCTGTTTTTTAGTTTTTTGAGGAACCTCCATACTGTTTTCTATAATGGCTGTACCAATTTACATTCCCACCAACAATGTACAACTGTTCCATTTTCTGCACAAACTTGTCGACACTTGTTATCTCATTATGGTATTGATTTGCATTTCCCTGATGATTAGTGATGTTGAAAAACTTTTTATGTACTTATTAGCCATTCATATGTCTTTGTAAAAATGCCTATCCAGTTCCTTTGCCTATTATTAAATTAGGTTATTTGTTTTTATGCTATTCAGTTTTATGAATTCCTTATATATTTTGGATATTAACTACTTATCAGATATAATGGTTTGAAAATACTTTTTCCAATCTATAAGCTACCTTTTTGTTGTGTTGATCATTTTTACTGTGCAGAAGGTTTTGAGTCTGCACAAGTAGTCTTACTTGTTTATTTTTGCTTTTGTTGTCTGAGCTTTTGCTGTCATATCCAAAAAAGTCATTGGCAAGGCCAATGTCAAGGAGCTCTTCCCCTATGTTCTCTCCTAGGGGTTTTACTGTTTCAAATCTTACACTTAATTCTTTACCCTATTTTATTTGATGTCTCATGCATGGTGTGAGATAAAGTTCCAATTTTATTATTTTGAATGTTGATATCCTGTTTTTCTCCAACACCATTTATTCAAGAGGGTATTCTTTCCCTGTTGTGTATTCTTAGTCCTCTTACCAAAAATTAATTGAGCATATATGCTTGGGTTTCTCTCTGGGTTCTCTACTCTGTTTCATTGGTCTGTGTGACTGTTTTATTGTTTAGAATGTGTCAATGTTTAACTTTAGTAGCCAATACAGAAGAACTTACCTGTAGTTTTGCCTCCTGAATTTTGGCCTTTTTAGTCCCTGTTACTATAGCAGCTTTCAAATGTCTTTAAAAAGAGAATTTTGCATTTTATCTGGCTTTTTTAGTTATGCTTAGTAGAAGTGTTGTTCTGTTTTAAAGTACTTCAGAATATCATCAAGCATAACTATATGCATTTTAATTGTCTTTTAAGTAATAAAAATAGTTGACTAATTAATTTGCTTATAAATATATCCTTGAATTTTTCTACATGCCATATTTTTATATAAAATATTTTTTATTTTTGTCATTTTCTTATATTTTTTTCCTTTTTGAACAACTAGGGGAACAATTTTAACTTTTACATGTTTAATTGCAGCCTCCTAATCCTACCATGCTTGTTAGTTTTGGATTTAAGAATTCAAAATGAAGTAATTTTATTACTAAATCACTAAAGGCAACCAAATTCCATACCACAATAAATGGAACAATTTCTAAATTGTCATATTGTACATGATTAATTCATATTCATTCAACATGATGGGAAGAACAGTATCTCATATGTCAATACTACCAATGAATGTAAATGGTCCTAATGCTCGCTTGAAAAACATAGGTTGACTAAATGGATGAAAGAAACACAACCCAAATATATGCTGTCTCCAAGAAACCCATCTAACTTGCAAGGATTCTCAGTCTTAAGGAAAAAGGGATGGAAAAAAATATTCCATACAAATGGAAACCAAAAGCGGGTAGGAGCAGATATTCTTATATAAGATAAAGTAGACTTAAAATCAACAATGATGAAAAAAGACAAAAATAGTAATTATATCATGGTAAAAGGAGTAATTCAGCAAGAAGATATAATAATCCTAAATATATATGCACCTAACACAGGAGCTCCCAGATTCATGAAACAAATTCTACTAGATATAAGCAAGGAAATAAACAATAGCATCATAATTGTTAAGGACTTCAACACTCCACTGGCAGAACTGGCAGAAAATCAACAAAGAAACACTGGACTTAGATGAGATACTAGAACAAATGAACCTAACAGACATTTACAGAACATTCTACCCCAAAACTGCAGAATATGCATTCCACTTATCAGCACATGGGAAAGTTTTCAAGATAGACGATGTGTTGGGCCACAAAACAAGTCTCAGTAAATTCAGGAAAACTGAAATTATACCATGTATTAAATATCTTCTCAGATCACAGTGGAATAAAACTAGAAATCAATTCCAAGAGGAAATCTCAAATCTACACACAGTCATGGAAATTAAACAACCTGCTATTGAACGATCCTTGAGTCAATGATGAAATTAAGATGGAAATCAAAAAAATTTTTGAACTCAGCAACAAAGATGACACAAGCCCCCAAATCTCTGGGATACAGAAAAAAGCAATGCTAAGGGGGAAGTTCATAACCTTAAATGCATACATCAAAAAGACAGAAATATCACAAATTTACAATCTAATATCACACTTCAAGGAAGTAGAAAAAGAAGAACAAACCAAACCCCAAAGTAGCAGAAGAAAAGAAATAGCAAATCTTAAAGCAGAACTAAAGGAAATGGAAACAAAAAAAAATACAAATGATCAATGAAACAAAATTGGTTGTTTGAAAAGATAAACAAAATCTATAGAGCACTAGCTAGATTAAGCAGAAATAGAAGAGAAAGGACCCAAATAAGCTCAATCAGAAATGGAAAATGAAACATTACAACTGATACAAAATATCATCTTTGACTACTATGAAAACCATATCCACTTATAAAATCATAAATTACATAGCACATTTTTGTTAGACTATAATTCCTTTTGCAAGTATACTACTAGATTTTGCTACTGGGCATTTTATCTTACTGGTTGTCACTGATGTCTTCAGGCCCTTAAAAGAGGAAGGTAAAATGAGAAAGTGGAATAGCTGAAGGTCAGGTGACTCTTGGATCTCAAATAAGAATTTTAAAGAGGAGATAATAGAGGAAGACAACACTGGTTTGTCATCCACCTTTCAAAATAATTAGATTTAATTTCAAAAAGAAAGTTTGGGGTAATCTAACTCAAATTCTTTTACTAACAATACTTTGGACAGGAGACAATAGCAGGAAGCATCTTGAACTCCCTGGTGCTCTGTGCCAGGACTGAACTGGCCAGAGGAGGAACTGGTCTGAGCTACCACTCAAGGGAGTTAGGAGACAAGCATCTCACCTCTGGCAGTCAGTGGGAACAGAACAACAGAGGTGAACACTGAAAAGGGAACTCTACCCTAGAAACCACTGATAATTAGGATGGCTCAGGGGAGGTCAGAAAGAGCAAGACCTCCTGCCAGACACACACAAGATTGCAAGATGGGGACACACAAGAGAAAGTGGGCATCCTGTTGACTCAACTCCCTGATCTGGTATCCGTCAACTCCTGAAAAGTTGCCCCCAGTGCTAGAGCTGTGTGGATGGGTGGCCCCCATTTTGGGGGTTCACAGCCCAGATGCTGTGGCATGTTACGGTTTTGAGCAGCACTCCTCCTCCAGCCTGGGGACTTTTGTGGCTGGGTATGACAGGCTCTGTCCTCCGCAACCTGTTGTAGGCTAGTCGGGCTTTTATTGATGGGCGAATTTTGATTGCTTCTCCAAAACATTAATTCTCCAGTTTTGGGAGGCTAAAACCTGCAGGATTACCAGGTGCTAGGGAACTGGGCAGTTTCCGGCACCACCCGTCCCCCTACTGCAGCGATTTTCATGACAAGAGTGGTGGGCTCCATTTCTGAAGGTAGGGAGAGGCAAGAAAAGCCACTTTCTCCATGTGACTGGCATGAACCTCCTGGACCTTGGGGAAGATCAACAGTTGACAGCCCAGTGATTCAACCTATAAAAACTGGCTTAGATCATCTAGAAGAATCATAACTCTAGGGCCTGGTCTCCATGTCCGGTGGCTGCCAATAGTGGGGTTCATGATCAGAAAAGGAAAATACTGGCCAAAGGCCACAGCAGGTGCACAAAGTAACCCCTCCAATCAGGTGCAGCCTACCAAGTGTGGTGGAACAACCCTAAATAACATATTAGTGTCTCTTCCTAGAGGCAGATCAAACAAACACAGAAGCATATGCATCCGGGCTTGTAGGCAGCAGCTGCAATCTGCCTTGCTCCTGCCACCACTTTAACCACTTCGGGTCGGTGCTCACTGGCCGGGAAACCTTGCCCACAGCCGGCACTCATAGTCCGCAGGATAGTTTGTGCTGTGCATCGACAACGAATCTGTTTTGCTCTTGTGTGATGAGGAAAGCTTTTTTTAAAGCACTAAAATCTTGTTTTAATTTACAGGCAGCTTTAGGAAAATAACTATAATAACTCCTACTCAGGACTTGTTAAAAGGTCACAGATTCGTAGTAACTTATTAGCTGAACATACACAGTGCAACTACAGAGATAAAAGCAAAAGCTTTTGGCTGTCGACTAAAGTCGTTGCTCGGCTGTGCGCCTTCATATCATGGCTGTCGGCTAAAGTTGATGCTGGGCTGTGTGCATTCATCTGTGGCTGACGACTATAGTCAACACTGGTACTGAAGTGGTTAAGGGGGAATAGGGTCCAAGTAACCCTTGGAAGTGACAAGATCTTTCCTAAAGATCAGGGCATTAGTATTCCTCACGTGGGACCAGAAACCAACACAGAGGCATCAGATTACCTTGATAACTGGCTCCTCCATGCAATCTACCATCAACAACAGAGAAGATAACCCCATTGCTTAACACAGTACCCTCCATCTCAAGCTATTAGAGGGCAGTGGAGTTATACACACAGGGGCGATTGACCACATGGGAGCTTAAGCTGGGGGACCAAACTCATTAATCTCTACTGGCAAGAGGTGAAGACAACAGGTCAGAGGTAACTCAACTTGCCAAAATACCTCTAAGGCAATAAAAGACCAGCACGCCTCCTCCCACCACTGTTAAGTAATGTCCTTTGAGGGCTTGAAGTTGAGAGCACAAACCAGTCCTAGCACTGCCAGTTCTCAATTAATTACCCTAATGAGAAAGAACCAGAGAAAGAACACAGGGGATATGAAAGAGCAGAGATAAAAGTCATGCCCCAAATAATTGTGAGACCCCTAAAATTGGAAACTAATTTAAATGAAATGATTACATTGATGGAGGAATAATTATGAATATGAATTGTAAAGAAACTCAATGGAATTGAACAGAAAATAGAAACCCAACACAAAGAAACCATGAGAACAATACAGGAAATGAGTAAAAAATTCTCTAAAGAAATTGAAATATAAAAAACAAAACAAAAAACAAACAGAAATCCTAGAAAAGAAAGAGGCATTCAAGGAACTTCAAAACACAGTGGAAAGCCTTAAAAACAGAATGGACCATGCAGAGTAGATAATCTCAGAGCTTGAAGATAATGCTTATGTGCTAAGCAAATCAGATGAAGAAAAAGAATACAGAAGCAAGAGACAAGAGCAGACATACAAGAAAAGTGGCATTGTGTAAAGAAACCAAATACAAGGGTATGTATCCCAGAGAAAGACGAGGAAATACACAAGGGCTAAAAAATATATTTCTTGGAATAATGGAGGAAAATATGTGTGGCCACAACCTAGATATCCAGTTACAAGAAGCACACAGAACTCCTTGGAGACTCAGCCTGAAGAGGGAAACACCATGTCACATAATCATTAGACTGGCCAAAGTAAACATGAAACAGGAAATCCTTTGAACAGTTAGATGAAAACAACAGATAATCTACAAAGGAAAACCTATAAGACTCACTGTAGACTTCTCAAATGAAACCCTTCAAACCAGAAGGTACTGGAGACCCATCCTCAGTCTTCTTAAACAGAATAATGGCCAAAATAGAATTCTTTACTCAGAAAAACTGAGCTTCTTCTACAAGGGAGAAACAAAGACTGTCCCAGACAAGTAATCACTGATGGAATTTGGGAAGACCAGACCTGTTCTGCAGAAGTACTCAGACCTGCATTATACACCTAACAGCATGATAGACACCCACCAAATTAAAATCACTCAACAGTTAACGTCCAGAACCCAGATTCCACAATGGCTCTAGAGGTAAAACAAAACAATAAGGACTTACCCAACAATATGAACAGAAATCTACCCCAAATATCAATCCTCTCAATAAATGTGAATGGCTTGAATTGTCCTTTGAAGAGACATAGACTAACTGAGTGGATAAAAAATTATGATCCAAGTATGTGCTGTCTCCAGGAAATGCATCTAACCCACAAAGATGCTTTCAGACTCAAAGTCAAGGGTTGGAAAACAACCTTCCAGGCAAATGGAAACCAAAAGAGAGTGGGCATAGCGATCCTGAATTCAGACAGCATAAATTTTAAAACAGCAAACGTAAAGAAAGACAAAGATGGTCACTATATAATGGTGAAAGGATAAATCAAACAAGAAGACTTAACAATTCTTAATATCTATGCACCCAACACAGGAGCACCCAGATATATAAAGGAAACCGTGTTTGAACTAAATAGCATGATAAATAGTAATGCCATAGTAGTGGGGGATTTTAACACCCCACTGACTGAACTTGAAAGATCCTCCAAACAAAAATAAGCAAAGAACTAATGTACTTAAACAGAACTATAGAACAAATGGGCCTAACAGACATCTACAGAACATTCCACCCCCAAAAAGCCAAATATACATTCCTCTCATCAGCTCATGAAACTTTCTCCAAAATTGACCACATCCTATGCCACAAATTAGACCTGAACAAAGTTAAAAAACATAGAAATTGTACCATGTATCTTCTCAGACCCTAGTGGTATAAAACTAGATATTAATTCCAACAGAAATGCTCACCGCTTCACAAAGTCATGGAAATTAAACAATCTATTGCTGAATGACTGCTGGGTGAAGTAAGACATTCAGATGGAGATCAAAAGATTCTTTGAATTAAATGATAATGGGAACACAAGCTATCAAAATCTATGGGACATAGCAAAAGCATTCCTGAGAGGAAAACTAATAGCATTAAATGTTCACATCCAAAAGACAGAAAGCTCACAAATCAACAAACTAATAAACCATCTCAAGGACTGGAAAACAAAGAGCAAATTAATTCTAAACTTAGCAGAAGGAAGGAAATAACTAAGATCAGACAGAATTAAATGAAATTGAGTACAAAAAAACTATACAGAAGATCAAGGAAACCAAAAAGTGGTTGTTTTTTTTTTGAAAAAG
>VBSM01002608.1:65683931-65693941 GCA_008086735.1 Cheirogaleus medius
GGTGCGCATCACGTGGGGGTTGGACAGGTTTGAATCTCTGGCATGGTGGGGGGGAGGAGTGGCAGGGGCAATATATGTAACCCTAACTATATCTGTACCCCCATAATATATTGAAATAAAAGGAAAAAAATCATCAAATTTCAGATGTTCATCTATGAAATGGTGGGTACCCGCATGTCCTCAAATTCAAAACAAAATATATTACATGTTCACTATAAAATGCAGTAAGTGTAAGTAATGGAAAATACATCTTCTGGGATAGAGAATCACTTTTATTGAGCAGCAGGAAATGGGCTCTGCTGCTTCATGAGACCAGCTTAAAAACTCTGTCACTGACACTAAGACTCCTACTCAACGGCTCAAGCAGATGTGCTGAGCTGTGCAATCACAGCTGGAGACCACTGACCAGTGTAACCAAGAGCAGTGCCGCAGAAATTATTCTCCCCTTGATTTTTGGCCTTGCCTTATCTTGATTCTTTCATCTTATCATCAAATCATATTAGTTTCCTTCACTGTACCGTCTTTTCAGGCAATCTAATAAAACGTGTATCCTTCTCCCAGTAAAATGCATATCTCTGCTCCTCTGCTCTCCTATTATTTTCCCTCCTCCCCTTCCTTGCCCTCCCATCCTTCCTTCTTGTTATTTAAAATACAACCATGCATCATCACTTAATGACAGGAACATTAGGCAATTTCATCACTGTGGGAACATCACAGTGCACTTACACAAACCTAGATGGCATAGCCTACTGCACACCTAAGCTGGATGGCACAGCCTACTGCCCCCAGACTACAAGCCTGTACAGCATGTTACTGTACTGCGAACTGCACACAATTATAATACAATGGTAAGTATTTGTGTTTCTAAATATATCTAAACATAGAAAAAGTACAGTAAAAATACAGTAGTATGATCTTATTTGACCACTGTCGTATTATCCATTGTTGACAGAAATGGTGTGTGCCGCATGACTGTATTATCTTGTAAGCATCTACTGGACATTTACAATATCCCAAATATTTTTCTGTGTGCTTTATATGCACTACCAATTCCATTCTTTAATTAACCCTCCCAACAATCTTATGAGGTAAATACAATTATTTATTTCCTTTAAAGTGAAGACACTGAAATATAGAATTTAACATCCTTGTCCACGGTAACAAAGGTATTAAGTGACAGATCTAGGCCGGGCACGGTGGCTCATGCCTGTAATCCTAGCACTCTGGGCACTCTGGGAGGCTCAGGCAGGCGGATCGCTCAAGGTCAGGAGTTCAAAACCAGCCTGATCAAGAGTGAGACCCTGTCTCTACTAAAAATAGAAATAAATTAATTGGCCAACTAAAAATATATAGAAAAAATTAGCCGGGCATGGTGGCGCATGCCTGTAGTCCCAGCTACTCAGGAGGCTGAGGCAGAAGGATTGCTTGAGCCCAGGAGTTGGAGGTTGCTGTGAGCTAGGCTGATGCCATAGCACTCACTCTAGCCTGGGCAACAGAGTGAGACTCTGTCACAAAAAAAAAAGTGACAGAGCTGAGTTTAAGATACAAAACTATGGGGGAGAAACATGTTTGTGGTGAAGATGTGATTTTATTTTTCTCCACACCTGGTTCCATGATTCCTGATGCCCAAGGTACTAATTAGTATATTTTCTGTTTACAAAAGAAAAAAATCTGCAGAAAGACTTTTTTTTTTTATGTTTTTGACCTCCTTATTTCCCATCTGTTACTGTGTACTTAGGTCACAGTTCTGAAGTCAAGATACTTAAGCTGGTTCAACAGAGTCTAACATTTATAACTTAATCTAATGTATCATCTCTAATGTCCTTTGTCATAGACACAATAACAATCCTGATAAGCACTGTAGGGATTTAGGGTGAATCAGCCTAACCCATACTCTGCTTAGTCAAGCAAGCATAGCTATAGGGTTGACATAAACTGCTTATGATCCCCAAATTATAGATTCTAATTTATGCTCCCAAGTTGGCAGGAGTTATTCATTTTCTAAAGTTCAACTTACAAATTCCTAATTAATTTGACTCTTGTATGCAAGATGACTGCAGTAAATATTAATGGAAGGAAAGCATGACACAGAAGAGACAAGTCATCTTTATAGGTCATTTTTCTTCCCCAAAGCTTGTGTCTTTTGCACTTCAGGCATACTGGTGGCTGTGTATTTATATCATATTGTGATTTAAACTTGCATTTGGCTAATAACTAATGACGCTGAACACTTTCCATGTGGTTTTTGCTATGTGAATTGTAGTTTTATAAAATGTCAGCTCAAAACTTTTGCCTATTGGGTTGTTTGGCTTATCAATTTGCAGTCATTTTTACATATTCTGGATATGATACATATATTCTGGATATGATAAATAACTCAAATATCTTTTTCTACTCTGTGATTTGCCTTTTCACCTTTTTAAGAATATGTTTTAACAACATCAAATTCTTTTAAAAAGGGGTTCTTAATTTTAATGTAGTTCAGGTTATTTTTCCTACATTCTTAGATAATTTTGTGTCCTATATTTAAAAAAATAGATCACAAAGGCATCCTATGTTTCCTTCCAAATGTGTTATTATTTTACTTTTTATATTTAAATGAATAATCCATCTGAAATTGATTGGTGTGTATAGCATAAAGTTTATTTTTACCCATGTAGTTATTGAGTTGACCCAAAGATTCTCTTTTCTTCACAGCACAACAGTGACACCTTTGTAATAAATCAAGTGACCATATGTGTGAGTTTGTTTCTAGACCCTAAATTCTGCAATATTCTTGTCCGAGATACATGACTTCAATCTAACCATGAAGAAACATCAAACAAAAATGAAGAGACATTCTACAAAATAACTAACCAGTATTCTTCAAAAGAGTCAAGGCCATAAAAATAAGGAAAGACTCAGGAACTATCACAGATTGAAGGAGACTAAGGAGACTGGACGATTAAATGCAATGTGAGATCCTGGATTGGATCCTGAAACAGAGAAAGTATAGTGGGAAAGACCAGTGAAGCCTGAGTTAAGTTTGTAGTTTAGTTAATAATATCATATTGATATTAATGTTTTGGTTTGGATTAATGTACTGTGGTTGTGCAAGATGTTAATATTAGTTACACTAGATGAAGAATACACAGGAATCTTTGTACTTTCAAAAAACTTTTTCAGTAAGGTGAAAATAAAAATGGATCATAAAATCTGATGGATTTTCTTTTCTTATCCCTCAAAATCCCTCAGAATCATGCCAAATTTTTATTTTCTTTATGTTTCAGAATATTAGTTTTTATAAGTTGTTTTCTGTTACTGTTGGTGCTTTTCTGGAACATCTCATGGTCTACCTTTTTTCTTGTAATAAAAATAATAGTTCCACTATCACCAAATTTATCCAGAATCTCTATCTTATTGTCAAAAGTTTGAAAACCTGTTTCTCTCTTTTTCAGAAAACGGAACATGTACAGATTGCAGCAGGAGATCTCAGTCTATAGTGTAACTTGCATCTTTTGTTGCTAATCTATCTAGAAGATGTAAGTTCTATCTCCTCTGGTATTAGTAAATATTATACCTGGAGAATGTCTCTCTATGTGAGTCTTTTTTCATTAATCTTAACTCTTTTTAATCTGAAGGTTTGTGTTTTCCTTCACTTTTTAGAAATTGTCAATTACATTTTAACACGCTTATATTATATATTTTGAGGTTTTCTATGAATTCATCTTATCATTAAGTTAAATTTATTTTATTTTGTCACTCACTATTCCTTTTCTGGTAACTTTTTCATGTTCCTCTATGTTCATTTTTTTATTACATCTCATTCTTTTTTGTTACTAAAGTACAACCCATATTTCTATATTTCCTGAATAATCTATTTTGCTTTCACAGTTGTTATTTTTTTTATTCTGGTCTTTCTATTTTTCATTGATAATTCTCCTTCTCTTTGGTGATTCTTGATTGTTCATATTATTTCTATATCATAGCAGTATTCTAGAAAATGGAGATGAATTTCCTTGTCTGCTCTTGTGAATAGAGCTGTGTCCCTGGCAGCCTTTTCCACTGAAAGGTCCCTTTAGGGTTTATATGCCTATAGCACAATATCAGACTGAGCACTTCCTGAATTGCAAAGTGAGGAAACCTTTTCTGTGAGAGCACCATGTCCACATTAGAAGCTGTTAAAGAACAATCCTCAAGTTTTCCAAATAAGGATAAAACTCATTCTCCCAGAGAGTCTAGTGATGGGAGTAAGTAAATGGAGTGGTGGTGGAAGGAAAGGAGAGAAAGGAAAGGAAAAAGTGTGGAAACTGACTGATTTACCTGTCATTCAGAAAGACCTTCTGTTAATGTCCGCTGTTTGTTCCTCTTCTCCCTCCTGGACACATACTCATAACTAGGATTCTGCTTGAAAGAGTTGCTGTCACCTCTACCATGGCTCTGGCTTCCACTGCTTGGTTATTCCTATAAACCTTCTTTAATTCACTTATCTTCTTCCCAAAACATTAACATTGCTTCAGTGATTACTTCCAGTCTCCCTGCTATTGAAGGTTCATTTTCTTTTTCTTTTTTGTATTTCTGTAAGTCTTTTCAACAGAGTCTCAGAAGAGTGGAGAGGAGTAGCCACTCTACCATATTAAACATGAAGCTTTCTAATATGCATCTTAAATCCCCAACTTCCATATGTATATATTACATGCAATGTACTAGAGGTTAAAGCAATAAATAATATAGATAAGGTGATTATAGATCATTGTGAAAGTACAACATATCCAGAACAGTAATTAAGAGTAACATTAAAATATAAAACATTAAGAAATTAAATCATGTAAATCAAATATGAATCATAAATAGTAAAATGCAAAGGTAACAAGGAAGGTTTTTAACTTTTATTTTATTTTTTTAGGTACTCTTTTTTTAAATTTATTTTTATTTCAGGAAATTAAGAGAGTACAAACATTTTATCTTTGCCTCTCCCTAGCAAGGGTGAGAGGTATGCCCCTCCCCTCTACAATGCGTCCCTCAGTTGTGAGTCTACTCCCCCAACTAAGGAAGAATTCTGAATATGGATTGTTAACTTTTATTTTTTAAGAAAGGCTATGCATATCTTTCGAGAATGTGTTGAGCTGGCTGTTGGCTGCAACATATTCACCATAAGTAAATTCCAATTCCTTGTTACATCATCCATGAGCAGATGTAAACAGGACACATGGGCCAGCGTGAGCAGAAACTAAACAATTTCTAGGCCAGGGAGTTAATACCTTCTAATTTCTTTCCATTATTGTTCTCATTTGCCATTTAGCTTGTTGAAAGGGATACATGAGTGAAAGTTGTGCCAGCTTAGAAATATCTGTGTATCATTTCTCATAGTGCTGCCAACATCTCGAACCCAGGTCTTTGTGTCAACCTTGGGATGTTGTTACTCAGAATAATACAACACTTATACATCAATATATTAAGTGCCTTTGGAATGATGAGTATCTATCACTTAATTACTTGACAGTTCAGATGCCAGAAGTTCTTCATTTAACCACTTCAGTACCAGCGTTGACTACAGTCGACAGCCACAGATGAACGCGCACAGCGACTTTAGCCGACAGCTGTGATATGAAGGCGCACAGCCCAGCGTTGACTTTAGCCGACAGCTCAAAATAAAATTGTGAACATTTAAAAATAACGTAATGAAAACATATATATATGTGTTACCTATTCTGATTTACATTACAAGTAAAGCCGCCTGTAAAGTAAAACAAGCTTTCAGTGCTTTAAAACTTTCCTCATCACACAAGAGCAAAACAGAGTCGTTGTCAATGCACAGCACACACTACCGTGCAGACTGTGAGTGCCGGCTGTGGGCGAGGCTTTGCGGCTGGTGAGCATGGTACCAAAGTGGTTAAAGATAGTTAACTGGAAGAGATATGATGAGAAGTTTTCCAAAATTTCATCCAGGGATGAATCTCCGATCTAAACACACATACAAACTAAATAATAAACGAATGAATCTTGCATTTAAACACACACATACAAGAAATGGAATTCATAATTATATAGTTTAGAACTGATCACCTATTCATTAATGATAATTGGTGCTTCAACAATACTCAAAAAAATTATGCATAAAAATTTAATCTCAGAATTAGTATTATTAATAATTATTTATGTAAATGTTTTGGCCAAAGCTTTATTGGAATTTAGAGTGGTTCATTAAAAAGTCTTTATGAAGAAATTGATATTTAATGGCTTTATGAGTCTTATTAATGCTTCCGGCCTGTGATTGGCTTCCTGTGGTTTCTAACAAACTAAAATCAATAGTGACCAATGAGTACCAGAGCAAACATAATGTCCTATTATTTCTATAATCATTTAAATGTTTGAATGCTGACTGAATTTTGAATTTTTATTCAGTTGGCTTGTAAATACTTATCACCATAACTCAGTTAAGCTCTGGTGATTTAATAGTTTAAGAAGAAGAAAAAAAGCATAAAAGAGTAAAACTTCCAGTGTTAACTTTAAAAGGCAAAGTAGGAGTAAATATTCTTATGTCATGAAATTGCTAATTTTGAATTTTAAGGGAAGACATTGATTTTTATTCATTGTTGTCAATTCTCTACTAAAATATGTAGAACTGTATAGTTCCACATAAAGAAAAATATTGATACTTTATAACACTTCATACTTTACAATAGAATTTAATAGCATTCATTTTTAAGGTTCACAATAAGCCTATGGGGTAAATTTAAATATATTCATTTTAGACATGAGGAAAAGAGTTTAAATAACAATAGTAATCATATCTGTGTTTCAAAACCAGAGAAATTTTACCACTTGCTGTGGCTTGAATATTTATTCCTTCCTAAACTCATGTTGAAATTTAATCTCCAATGTGGACAGTGTTGAGAGATGGGGCCTTTAAGAGGTAATGGGTTATCACAAAAGTGGCTTTAGTGGCTTTATGAGAGAAGTAAGAAAGACCTGAGTTAGCATGCTCACCCCCTCACTATGTGGAGCCATGCACTGCCTTGGGATCCTGCAGAGAATCCTTACCAGAAAGAAGGCCCTCACGAGATGCTGCCCCGCAACTTTGGCCTTCTCAGCCTCTATAACTTTTATTTATAAATTACCCAATTTCAAGTATTCTGTTGTAAACAACAAAATGGACTAAACACAAATTAACAGTAAAATATATTTTCCATTATTTTAAAAGTATCTTTATATTGAATATCATTACCTGACGTAAATCATCTCAAGTCTATTTATTTTTCAGGATCTGTCTGAATATTTTATAAAATATTATAAAACTTGAGTTAAACTTTCTACATACTATCCTGATGGAGTGAATGGAGCACAAGATTTATATCATATGTTGACACAGCTCATGCTACACATAGCTAATTTTTATAGAAATGCTCCTGTATAGATTATGCAAAATGTAATCCATTATTTGTGGTTTTCATCTTTTGAATTCCAGATGTGTAATACTAAACAACTCCCTTCCACAACTTTCCCTGATTATTTGTGGAAGCCTTATCTGGAACTATCATTTTGCTTGTCCTATCAACATATAGTCCTCAAAAACTAAATTTATCAAAGCCACAAAAAATCTTTTTTGGTGGACATTACAACATCTGTTCTTGAATTTCTTCAGGCATGGATTTTAAAAATAATTTGTATTGTAAGATTCTGGAACTTCAAAAGAACCCCTGTTGAGGATACACAAATGTTAAGAAAAGTTTAGACCTTGTCTCTAGGCACTCCTGAAGCCCATCCCCACGAGGATGTTTCCTTCTACCTCAGTAAGACAACTTAGTATTTTTTGCTTAATTTTTATGAAGTTTGTCTTTGCTCTCTAAACACCTACTACTTAAAGAATACAAAGCAATTAAACAATGTACAATGTCTACACTTCAACACTTGGCAAAGATCTTAACATTAATTTTCTTTATATGGTTCCTATAAACATCTCCTTAAGACAACTTGTCTTCAGTAGAGATAATCTAGAAAATATGATCACCCTTTTTATTTCTTCATCCAGATAGTTTCTCATCACAGACAAGGAAAAGTTTACATTTCCTTGTTTGGCATAGCAAGACTTTCCTTTGAAACTTTCCAATTTCATCTCTGAGAATTATTCTCAGCTAAAACAAAATTCTGAAGTTATTTTGACACACAGTCATATATAGAGTATTATATTTTTCTGGCATGGTCTTTCTCCTCATCTTTGTCATACTTGAACCTAGGAATTTAGTCAGATAATATACATCATTCTACTCAAACAGGGTCTCTCCAAATAGCAGCAAACATAGCACTAGACAGTTACAAGAGTTACAATCACTTTTTAGTACTCTTGAACTCTCAGAAAGAGGGCTACTTTTACTTTCTGATACATTCAAAGTAATTCCTAGACAAAAAACTTAGATTGGCCTTACCTGCATTGTGCCCATTTCTGGACTGATGCATGGGGATAGGGGACTCTCACTGAATCTGTGGTCTCGTGTTGACTCCTGTGGCAGGGAGGCAAGATTCAGTGATTGTCTAACCAGATGAAAGAGGAACAGTTATCAGAAGAAACAGAGAAATTCTTCTATAAGAAAGAGGGAAAATAAGAATGAATAGGCAAAACCTTTTGTCTACTCCATGGAAACATCTTTCAAGGACCAATGAGTATCGCCTCCCGATATGATGCCTTCCCTACTTGTTCTCCTGATATATCTATGAAACAAATTTAAGTGAACATTTATCACAGCACAGTGTACTATTTTGTATATTGATCTGTCTCCCCATCTAGACTATAAATCCTTGAGGACAGAGCCCATATCTTAGCCATTTCTATATGCTCAGTGCATAGATAGTGTTGAGCACAGAGTAAATACTGAAGTTGTTCCTTATGTTAGTAACATTAAAAGCATGAATTCCTCTGTAATCTTCTTCTACATTTGTGCATATTCAGAAAAAAACATGCACGAACAATTACTTTAGCACTGCAAGAAACAATTATTTGCAGAAATATGATTTAAATATAATGGTTTTGGCTTCAAGCAATAGATGACATGAAATACATTTCTTTATCTTTTGTAGAAAAGCTCCTGATGACACAGTTAATTATGTTGATCAATGGTCTTACTTAATAACTTATTTGAAAGCGTATTTAAAATCTGACAGTGAAAATTAGTCTTCACATGCATTTTCATACAAAATATGTTTCTCCTTATCTTCTGCTATATTTCCTTTTGCTAGATAATGAGAATTCAGTAATGTCTGCTTCCATTTTGCCTTGACTGTCAAGCAACAAAAAGGTAAAATTTAAGCTTAATTGCCTTAGTCTACTTTAGGGTATTTTTCTGGTGTAATTCTTTCTTAATCTAGTTTTCCAGTTTATCACGAATAAAAATCACCCAAGACCCTTGTTTAAAATACATGCTTGTAGGCTCTATGCCCTGAGATTCTGATACTACTAGTTATTACCTTGATCAATTCATATATTGATAAGTAAATATGCATGTTTAATTCTCAGGAGAATATAGGAACAAGGCACATTTCCAAATAAACAGAATGACAAAGAAGACATTATGAACATTAGTCAGTCAAACTAAAGGAAGGCAAGAAGAGAGGGGCAAAGAAAAATAGATCTCCATTGGATAAAAGAAGAAAGAGAACTTTAGGCATCAGAAAAGTTTCCCCTATAGTGCAGTTTTTCAAGCTTTATTGAGATTTAATTGGCATATCAAAAAAACTGCTTTGTTAAGAATGTAGATCCCATGTTAAGTCTTCTTGCCCCCTAAAGTATTCAGCTGAATATAGATTAGTGCTTGTGTATAAGGAAACTATCAGAGGTTAGGGAAAGAATTATTGGAAAGGAATGTAAGTAACAATGGCTCAAAAAAGATAAACCAGAAACTTATGAGGTTATTTATCTTATTTCTCCCTTTAAGAGAAATATTCCTTTTATTTTTAAAAGGAATCTTTTACCTTTTTTGAGTTTTGTTTTACTAAAGTGTGTGTGAGTTTTCTCTCCTGTTTTTTTTTTTTTTTTT
>VBSM01002608.1:65696153-65723647 GCA_008086735.1 Cheirogaleus medius
GCGTGTAGGAGACCAAGATCTATGTCTCCTTCTCTGGGAGCAGGAATCCTGGGGTTACCTTTACTCTGCCATTTTTCTCCCTCTCCAATGAGCAAGTTTTGAATATGCAATGTATTTATATAATACTATTATATCGATATCGACTTTCCTCAATTTGAGCATTTTATCTTGATTATTTAAGAGAATATCCTTTTCTCAGGAGTATTATGCCAAAGTTTTTAAGAGTGCAAAGTTATGATATCTGCCACTTATTGTCAAATGATTTGGCAAAAAAATATTAGAAGGACAATTGTATACATATGTATGTATGTATAAACACACAGGACTACATATACACACACATACACATATATACAAGACTTTCTTATGTTCTTCAACTTTTATGATAAATCTGTTCAAAATAAAAGCTTAAAATTTTACCATATTATAAACAAAAAGAGGATGTCCACTATTGTCACATGTGCTTACTATTTTTCTCAAATGTCTTAGTTAATGTGATAAGACAATAAAAATATTTAAAGTATAAAACTTTAAAAGAAGAAAATACAATTCTATCATTTTCATATATATAATGATATATATAGAAAGCCTACAGGAATATACATATGTATATAATTACTATATTTTAGCGATCTGCATATTACATTTCTATAAATAAGCCACAATTCAAACATATTATTTTAAAAAGCATCATTCAAAATGGCAACAAAGTCAAAAAATACAAAATATTATTTTATGTCTTCCTTATGATTTTCTTTTTTTCAATCCTTTATTTTTTTATTTCAGGAATATACAAGAGTACGAACATTTTGGTTACATTTTATATCTTTACCTCTCCCTAACAAGGGTTAGAGGTATACCCCTCCCCTCCACAATACTCACCATGTACCTCAGTTGTGAGTCTACCCCCCCAATCCCCTAATCCCTGGAGAACACCACCACCATGTGAGCACCATAGAGTTAATCAGTCAATACCAATTTGATGGCAAGTACATGTCGAGCCCATTCTTCCGATCTTGTGTCACTTCACTTTGGATAATAGGCTCAAGCTCAATCCAGGAAAATATAAGCAGTGCTAGATCACTGCTATTTCTTATAATTGAGTAATATTCCATTGTATACATATAGCAAATTTTAATAATCCACTCATGAATTGACAGGCACTTGGGTTGCTTCCACGTCCTTGCAAGAGTGAATTGTGCTGCCATAAACATTCGGGTGCAAATGCAATCCTTTTTTAAAAATTTTTTTCCAGCATATTATGGTGGTACAAATGTTTAGGTTATGTATATTTCCCTTGATCCACCTGAGTCAGAGCTTCAAACATGTCCATCCCTCAGACGGTGTACACCGCACCCATTACATGTATATATACCCATCCCCTCCGCACATCTGCCTGACACCCAATGAATGTTATTACTATATGCACTTAAGTGTTGATCAGTTAATACCAATTGATTGTGAGTACATGTGGTGCTTGCTTTTCCATTCTTGGTATACTTTGCTTAGTAGAATGGGCTCCAGGTCTATCCAGAATACAAGAGGTGCTAGATCACCACTGTTTTTTGTGACTGAGTAGAACTCCATGGTATACCTATACCACATTTTATTAATCCACTCATGTATTGATGGGCTCTTAAGTGCACATATAGTAATAACATTCATCAGGTGTTGGGCAGGTGGGAAGGGGGAGGGAGGTTGGGTATATACACACCTAATGGGTACAGTGCACACCGTCTGGAGGATAGACACACTTGAAGCTTTGACTCAGGCGGGGCAAAGGCAATATATGTAACCTAAATATTTGTATCCCCATAATATGCTGAAATTAAAAAAAAATAATGAAAATTTACAACACACACATACAGAAACCAGAAAACATTTCAGGAAATGAATGAAAAATTTACTAAAGAGGTTGACATAATTTTTAAAAACCAAATAAAATTTCTGGAAATGAAAAATTTATTTAAGGGAATACAAAACTTCGTGGCAAGTTTTAAGAATAGACTAGACCAGGCAGAAGAAAGAATGTCAGAGCTTGAAGATAACTTTTTTGACTTAACTCAGTGAGTCAAAAATAAAAAACAAAGAATTAAGAGGAATGAACAAAGCCTACAAGAAATATGGAATTATGTAAAACAGCCAAGTATAAGAATCATAGGCATCTCTGAGAGTGAAGGAGAAACCACACAAGGGAATAAGTGAGGAAAATTTCCTTGGTCTTGCTAGAGATTTAGACTCCCAGGGACAAGAAGCTCAAAGAACACCTGAAAGATTCATTGCAAAGACACAATCACCAAGACACATGGTCATCAGACCAGCCAAAGTCAACACTAGGGAGAAACTCCTGCAAGCCATGAGATGAAAATATCAAGTAACTTACAAAGGAAAACCCTTTGTAAGGGCTAAATCTGCAGGCTAAGTGCAGATTTCCCAATGGAGACCTTACAAACCAGAAAGGATTGGGGCCCTATCTTTAGTCTTCTTAAACAGAACAGCTGCCAGCATAGAAATTTGTATCCTGCAAAACTAAATTTCATATATGAAAAAGAAATAAAGACTTTTCCAGACAATAAACACTGAGGGAATTTGTCAAGACCAGAACTGCCCTTCAGGAAATACTCAGAACTGCATTATACATGGATTAGCACAATAGACACCTATCAGTGTAAAACCAACCAAAAGCTCAGAACTCATATAAACTGATAGAACAACAGGCAAAAGAAAGCAATTAGGTCCTACCCAACAGGATGAAGAGAACAGCATCCCACATATCAATCGATGTGACTGCCCCACACAAGAGACATTAGCTGGATGAATGGATGAAAAAATAGAACCCTAAGTACCTGCTGCCTTCAGGAAACACATCTAACCCACAAGGATTCATAAAGGATCAAGGTGAAGGGATGGGAAAAAATATCCCATGCAAATGGAAACCAAAAGAAAGTGGGTGTGGTGATTCTCATAACATATAAAATTGAATTTAAGTCAACAATAGTAAAGAAAGCCAAAGATGGCCATTATATAGTGGGAAAAGGAGCAATACAATGAGAACACATAACAATCCTAAATATTTATGCACAGGAGTGCACAGTTTCATAAAGAAAACCCTACTAGATCTAAGCAAAGATATTGTAATTGCTGGGGATTTTAACACTTCACTGACAGAACTGGACAGATCATTCCAGCAGAAAGAAAAATAAAGAACCACTAGACTTAAATGGGACTCTTAAATGGGACTCTAAATGGGTCTAACAGACATTTATAGATCATTTTACCGCCAAACTACTGAATATACATTCTTCTCATCAGCACATAAAACATCCCCCAATTTTGATCATATCTTAGACCACAAAGCATGTCTCAATAAATTTAAAAAGAAAATAAACATTAAACCATGTATCTTCTCAGACTACATGGGAATAAAATTAGCAATCAACTCCAAGAGAAACATTCAATTTTACACAAAGTCATGTAAATGAACCTGCTGCTGCACAATTATTGGGTCAGTAATAAAATTAAGATGGAAATCAAAAGATTCCTTAAACTGAACAACAAAGGGACCCAAGCTACCAAAATCTATGGGATTCAGCAAAAGCTGTCCTAAGGAGAAAATTCATAGCCTTAAATGCCTACATCAAAAAGACAGAAAAATCACAAATTAACAATTTAATGACATCTGTCATGGAACTAGGAAAGGAAGAGCAAACCAAACCCAAAGTCAGTAGAAGAAAATAAATAACTAAAAACAGAGCAGAACTAAATAAAATGACAAACAACAAAATAATGCAAAGGGTCAGTGAAACAAAAAGTTGTTTCTTTGAAAAGATAAACAAAATCTATAGAACACTAGCTTGATTAACCAGGAATAGAAGAGAAAGGACCCAAATAAACTCAATAAGAAATATAATGAAAGAATAAAGAAAATAATGAAAAAGGAGATACTACAGCTGATACCACAGAAATACAAAATGTCATCTGTGAATAGTATGAAAATCTCTATACACATAAATTCCAAAGGGTAGAGGAAAAGGACAAATTCCTGGAAACACACAACTTCCCAAGACTCAATCAGGAAGGAACAGAACTCCTGAACAGACCAATAATGAGCAAAGAGATTCAAACAGTAATTAAAAAGAATTTCCCAATGAAAAATGTCTCAGACCAGGTATATTCACAGCCAAATTTTACCAGACCTACAAAGAAGAGCTGGTACTCATACTGTATAAATTATTCCATATCACCGAGAAGGAGACGATCCTCCCCAACTCATTCTACAAAGCCAGTAACACCTTGATACCAAAGCCAGGAAAGCACACAACAGAAAAAGAAAACTATAGACCTATATCCCTTATGAATATAGATGAAAAAAATCCTCAATTAAAATACAAGCGAACTGAATTCAACAGCAAAAATATAATACAATTAAAAAAATAAAAGAACTGTATCATTTTTTAATAATTTCTTGATCAAAATAAGTGGCAGGTATTTGCAAAAATATAGACACATTAAAGGCCAACTTCAATATTTTAGGGGGCTACACCATATTTTATTATTATTATTGTATGTCTAAAATTGTGTCAAGTAACTTTACTTTGACTCTCACAGAAACTCTCAACAAGTAATTTTCTCCTGGATATTGACATAAGTGATAATGAGCCCAAAAGGGTTCTAGACTTCAGAGATGAGTAGCTGACTTGCAAAAGCAAGGTAAAATTCTATTTAGTTCTTCCAATGAGCACAATAGTGCATATAACCTGAAGATAGCAATTTAATGCCAGCTTTTATATCCTGGCTTCCTCCCTACTTGTGTCCACTCTTGTAAATGAACATGAAGGCATGGGTATACTCTAAGCAGAATAAAGTCATTCTAGAGAAAAAAAATGTGCAATTAAAATAATTTATAGGGGATGTTTTTGCAAATGTTTATTTTCTTTCATAAACATGCTCCCTAAGAGTTTATTAACACCTTTGTATTTATAGATACCATCAAGAGAAGATAAACTGTTAGGTCTCCACACAGGTGTGATAAATGGTAGCATAGGTGATGATGAGAATGCAAGTCAGACCTTCTGCCATTTATTTCAGGCTTTACTGTTCTTACTAATGTCCTTTGGTGATTAAAAGTATCCACAAGGGACTAAAGATGATTTGAAGCAAGAGAGTTCAGAATACTGATTCTTCTTTCACCATATTTCATATTCCCTCCTTATTTTTGGTAAAAGTTTTGATAAACTCATGGCCAGTGTTATGAAACACTGTTTATCACTTTGATGATTCTCATGAATATAATTTCAAATTTTTTTTCCAGTTGGTGGTAATTCTATCCAGATTAGTGGTGAATAACTTTTTAAAAAGATACTAACTTCAGAGGAATAAAAACACTGCATAGTAAGATTTTCACTCTTAAAAAAGACTCCAATTTATTTTGCATATCAGGCACCCTAAAGTATAAAAGAAAACATCGCAATTTTGAGAGCTGAGAGTTGTTTTTAGATCTACTAATTGGTTCAGAATGAGCTGTTAATAAATGAAGAATAGATTTAATATCCATATACATGATTTGTCATGTAACCCCAAATAATTTTCTTCTCAGATGGGCAGTCTGCTGACTATCACTTATATTTTCTTCTCATTTATGCCTAATCTTCTCAACATCCTAGATAAAGTAAAAACATTTTCCTGCTTCCCATCCACAAAGCTACGAAGTTTGAAATTCATTTCCCTATGCATTTTGCCAAAGGTCAGTTTAAACCACAGGTGGGCGTATGCATGAGTTTATGTGTGTAAGTGTGTGTGTGCATGTCTCTTTACAGAAGGACTGACATTCCCCTGGAGTAGACCATAGCACCACTGAGGCAGCATCTGCAGCCTTCTGTAGCTCATGAAGGGTACCAGCTGCTGCTACACAATAATGGATCTGACGCAGAAGGAATTTAGTGTATAGGAGGGCAAGTGTCATACTAATAAGCATTAACACAAAATTGTTTGGTGTCTGCCATCCAGACAGAGTGCCCTAACTTATCCAAATAAAGGCTAGATATCTTTTAGGACCAGGAAGAGAAGAAAATCTGCAAAAATGAAGGTTCCAATTATCACTTCCTTCTTATAATATGTTTTCACTTTAGCCATCTTCATTGGTGATGTAACTGGATGAGGCACACACAAATTCTCTCAACTGGTGTGCATTACTGAGCTTGTGAACCTGCAATTTAGTTATGAGGAAATTGTATCACAGGTCCCTAATGCACATGCAGATATACACAGAAATCCAGGCACGGGATTAAGTTGGGCCATACTCTAGAGAAAGTAATTAAAAGCTTGAGCAAGGTTGTAAAAGAGGTAGTCTTGCCAGAGCAAACATAGATCTACCACATACTTGGGTAACTGAGTGTAGGAAGCTAATGATGTTTACTAACTGCCTGTATCCAGTCTTTTAAAATGTCAATTCCATAGATGTTTAATTAGGAACATTTGCCATGGTCTGAATGAAATAGCAACAAAAAAAATCTATCTCCCATAGAACTAGGGCAGAGGTCATTTTTGCCTATATTTTGTGAGGTAAGCAGTACAGATACCATTTGCCACATGTTATGATTGTTCAAGAATCTGAGTTTCAAAGAATTATATGACTTGCTCAAGGTGATGAAGCTAGCGTCTAGACACCAAAAGTGATTTTTTGGCTCTAAATCTCATGTTCATTGTTCACTCTACCTGTCAGAACTTTTTCATCCATTCCACCAATTTGCAGTTCTCTTTTCCAGTTGTGTCATCATCGTCAATCTGAGTGCCCTAGCACTTTCTTCACTGACATCATGATGACTTCACTTGTGGGAAGCCTCCCTTTTAAGATTTTTCCTACTGTAATATTTGCCTTCAGTTAACTTTGCATCACCACCACTAATTACATAGAAATAAGATATGCTCTTTTACTTCACAAACCTTGATTCACAACATTTTCTCACGTATTCCTCCAGAAAGATAATTCCTTTACTTTATTTATGGTAGTCCAGATTTACAAAAAAAAATTACATTTACTTTTAACTAAATTATAAATAAATATCATGAACTGGCTATATATATATTTTTTTTTTCCCCAGAGGTTCAGGGAACTTCCTGGACCAGAATCTTGCTCAAATCGGTATCATTCTGAGTAGAAGTGATAGGATATAATGACTAAGATTTCCATCCACCTTCCAACTCAGGGAGTGACCCGGGCATCAGAAAGAATCTATCAATGACTGGAATTTGTACCAAACTTCCTGAAAGTCTCAGAGCCACTCTCTGGGGAGGCTTTGTAATGTAAACAGGGTTTACAGGAAGAGTTTATGAATGAGAGAAGCCTGCTATGGTCCTATGAGACCAGGCTGTTGCGTGTGCTTTCTGGGTGAGATCTATTTGCTTCTTAAGCAATGAATGAATAAATCACCCACTGATCTCACAGGTGAGGAGCCTCAAATGAAATCAGAGACCATCTGTTTTCTCCATTCAGATGAGTAGATAACATTTTTTCCTGTTCACAGTGTAAGCTTGGGTAGAGATGAGGGTGTGTATCAGCATCCAGCTGAAATCTGAATTTATACAACAAAGCAAGTGATGAAAGAGTCTGAACTATTCCCTCCTATGGGGAGGAATAACAAACACACCTGGGGGGTGTCTTAAAAGAGGGTTGTGAAAAGAGGCCCAAGGATTTCAGTGACAAGAAGGACAGCTTGGCAAAAACGGAGTATTTGTGTGCGATACCTTCCATCTGAAGGCCCAAGCCTGTGAGGCCTCCAGCCCCTTGTGGTACAAAGGCTAAGCTGTAAAGGCACAGCCTCTGGTTCTCCCACACCATCATATTCTGGGAGGACTGACTTTATCTCCGTCATTATACAGCCTGTGTCTATTTGAGGAACTGGGAAAGGCTAACAAGGCAGGAACTACTTAGGAAACGGCTGTTACCTGTTTCCTGACCTTTTATTTATTTATTTTTTCAGGAACAATGTCTCATTCTGTCACCCAGAGTGGGGTGCAGTGGCACAATAATAGCTCACTATAACCTCAAATTTCTGTGCTCAAGTGATCCTCCTGCCTCAGCCTCCCAAGTAGCTAGGAGTACAGGTACTGTGACCATGCCCAGCTAATTTTTTTTGGTAGAGTTGGGGGTCTCTCTATGCTGCCCAGGCTGGTCTTGACCTCTTGGCCTCAAGCAATTCTCCCACCTCAGTCTTCCATAGTGTTGGGATTATACACCTGAGTCACTATGGCCAGCCCAGTAAAGCAGAACCAGTATAAGATATATAGAGATATCTCCTGTGTGAGTAGACAATTGTGGGGCTAGCCAAGCACGTCCAAAGTCTGTAGGCCAAGCAGTTAGGAAAAAATCACAAACAGGCTGGAACCTCAAGGGCACAGATAGAAGCTTGTTGTCCACAGGTGGTCCAGAAGAGGAGATTAAAAGCAGGCCAGAACCCATAGGCACCAGCATGTTCACACTCCCTTCTCCACACCTCTCTCTCTCTCTTTCTCTTTTTCTCTCTCTACTCCCTTCCTTTTCCTCCCTCCTTCCCCAAAGAAGCTCTATGTCTTCTTTTAAAGCTTTATAACTGATCAGATCAGACCCACCCAGGATAATCTCCTTAATTTAAAATCAACTGATTAGGACTTCACCTTTCCAAAAGCCCTTCACAGCAGCACCTAGATTTGAATAACTGGGAGACGTTTGTATATGCTACAAAATGGCTGCTGATTCCCCTCACTTTCCAACTTTCACAAAAGAATATCTCTTGTAGCCCACCTTATCCAGTACTACGCTAGGAAGGGAATTCTTTCTAGTAGTTTAACCTAGTTAAGTGGGCACACCACAAAGCCATCACAGAGGGAGATTTGGCAGAGGTGGTACAAGGCACCATTCATCCCTGTGAATTACATGATGGAGTTACCCGTAGGTATCACCCACCAAAGAAGGACCTACCAAGAAAAACAACTCTGTGGAGGTGTGAGACTGTTAAGACTTAATTCTCTAAACCCCTTATATTAGGAAGAAACACCCCTTCATGATCAAAACAATGGGCTCGACTACAACCTGAATTAGGCATCCTTGAATAGGTGAGGAGTGAAATGTTGTTAAGAAATATGATTGAGGAATTAGTGAAATGTGGCTCATAAGACCATTATTTTATTGTATAGTCCAATATTGCTATATTAAAGACAGAAACAGGAGTTTGCAGGGTTTTGCCCTGAAGGAATGTGCGAACTCAACGGTTCACTTATTAGAGGCTGTTATCATGGGAGAGCTCTCAAATCTCTGTAGAGACGTTTTCCAGGAAGGCTTCCCGGTACCTCAAAATCTGTGAGCTCCCCTGTGTCTTGAAAGACAAGGCAAGGCAGATATGGCCCACAGGATGGGAGCCGGAGACAATGAATGTCTTGTGCCCAGAGATGCGCCCTGGTGGTTATAAACAACCTGTTTTATAGAGATGGGTTTACTGCTCTCTCCTGTCTGTCTACCTTTAAGTCCACAATTACTAATCAAAGAAATATAGAGTCAATATATCTCTTTTGTTATACCTTTGTTAATTGACACCTACCTCTTATAACTTAGAAGTTAGTCCCTAAAAGACTTTGTTACCTGTTTGTTCACCTAGATAGATTAGAAGCCCTTTGAGAGGACTTTTGACTCTAACCCACTACTGGTATAATCCTGTCTCCTCTAGCAACTGCATTCCCTGATATATACCCTGGCAACTGGTAATTGATGTCTGTGATTGTAAAAACCTGTATGAATCTAACCACATTGCTGGACGTTCACGGGCATACGCCAGTCTTCTAAGTATCCCGCTATGTTATATCTGGTCTTTTTATATAAAACTATAAATTATACCTTAGTCTCCATGTATTCTTTTATTCTCTCTATTTCCTATCAATTTCCTTATCCTCTGTGGTGACCCTATCTAAGGGACTTGGCTCCGTGGGGAGAAGTAGCTAATCTCCTCATGGGCCTGCCTCAACTACTCTCCCCGGCAAAATGTCATTCATGAGATCAAATGCAAAGGCCCAGTGAGGGGACTCATTCTGAATGATTGGTACAGTCCTTCCCAGGGGTCCTTACTCTCATCTGATAAATCATTCAGGTTTTAGTGTAGAAATTAAATCTCTAGTGTTTTTTTTTAAATTATCTTTAATTGTGGTAAAATACACATAAAATTTATCATCTTAACTATTTTTAAGTGTACAATTCAGTGACATTAAGCACGTTTACATTATTTATTATACAAACATCACCACCATCCATCTGAGCACTACTCATTTTGCAAAACTGAAACTCTGTTTCCATTAAACAATAATTCCTCATCCTCCCTTTCTCCAGCCCCATGATAACGATGCTTCTACTTTCTGTCTCTATGAATGTCACTGCTCTAGATATTTCATATAAGTGAAACAATAGAGTATTTCTCATATTGTGACTAGCTTATTTCATTTGACATAATGCCCACAAAGTTAATTCATGTTGTAACATGTCAGAATTTCCTTCCTTTATAAAGCTGAATAATATTCCATTCCATGAACACTCTGCACTTTGTTTATCCTTTCATCTGTTGATGTACACTTGGGTTGTTCCTTGGTGATTATGAATAATGCTGCTGTATATATAGTTGAATTACATATATCACAATTTGTAAAGCTTTCAACATTTCCTTCCAAGTACTCCTTAACAGTTTTTCCTTTCTCATTTTGTAACCCCTTCTCCTGGTCCTAACCTCTGGGATTCCAATGCTGTTTATTATCCTGTATGCCCACGTCACAGTGCTGACATGCTGTATAAGAGCTATCTAAAACCCCAGTTCCTTAAAATATTAGGAAATTTGGACCCTAGATCACCACTATGTGGACCTGAGATATTGCTTAAACACTTATTTTAAAGGAATTGAGATAGTTAATTAAAAACTAGCTAATAAACTTAAAGTTTTTTTTCACAGACATGTTTGGGTCACTCAATTCACATGCTTGGTTTTAATACTAAGTAATGATGTTTGTTTTCACTACCACAGGACTGTCATTTTTATACAGAACTGTATACTACTAGGGTAAAGAAAATTTGAAAATTACTAATACATGTTTGTACTTTAAGATGAGTTATTAAAGTCAAAAGATAATTTCATTTAAAATGGATGTAACCCAAACAATATTTGTACCCCCATTACAAGATGGAAAAAAATTAAAAAAAATAAAAAAATAAAAAAAAATAAAAAGTAAATAAATAAATAAATAAATATAAAGACACACACACACAAAAAAATAAAATAAAATGGATGCCAGAAAAATGTCATTCAGACTCCTTTCAGTCACAGTTACAATCTTAGTAGTTGAGAAGGAGAGGCGATTAAAAAATAAAAAATAAAAAGAAATAGAAGTATTCTGCTCAATAGATTTCACTTTAGAAAAGTAGAACACCTCACTCAGCTCTTTCTGTACCCAGAGACTGGCACTTCCTGCTGAGTCATTTCTCAGCCATCTACAGAAACACAAGCAGCACCACAGGCACTTGTCAATCAAGAGCTGATTTGATCTGATGTGGCTTAGTCAATGAGATGGAGATTCTCCAAAGTGGAAGAAAGGTGACAGTTGTGAATAAATATAGACTCATTTCTCAGAAGCCTCATCTTACACAGTGGATGGGCAGCATTGATGTCATTACTTTTTAATTACTTCCCTGAGTAGACAGGTGTCACCTCTCAGCCTAGAATAACTCTGGAGATTGAAGATTCCATAGCCTCTCTTCTGACAGTCTCATCTTGCAGAAGTATTCTTATAGTTTAATGGATTTTTAATATTTCAATTATGTTTTCTTTGCTTCACTTTAAACTAATTACTTACCATTTCTAACTAATTAGCACTTGTGCTCTTAAACTTATTCCCATGTGCTGGACTGCTGTCACTCCCTTCTTTGTAAAAGTTTTTCATTTCAAGTTGCCATCTGTGTGTGTATGTGCTTTTTATGATGACTCATATGCTCTCTGATAACACGCTGATTATAGATTATCAGAAACCTATATAAGACAGCATTGTTGGGGGGAAGGGCATACCTCTAACCCTTCTTAGGGAGAGGCAAAGATATACAATATATCCAAAATGTAAAAAAAAAAAAAATTTTATGTTGGATGGAGGGCAGGCGGGAGGCGGGAGGAAGTGTAGAGTTACTAATGTGTGCCTTGCCTGGGCCACCTGGGGATTGGACTTGCTTGAAGCTCTGACATGTGGTGGGGGAGGGGTGGTAGGGGCAATGTACGTAACCCTAACAATATTTGTACCCCCATTATATGATGAAATAAAAGCAATAAAAAAAAAAGAGTGAATGTAATCCATGAAAATGATGATTTAAAATAGATTCACTCTTCCTGCCTACAATGTGAAGGAAATATTATAAGTAATAGAAACACATCTAGACTCAGTTTTCTTATTGAGGTTTGTGGCAGAAATCCAAGAAATTAGCAATGGACCAATGTTATAATGACCAACATTGAATAATTTCTCAATTATTGCTTTTTTCAAAATATGACATCCTGACCAACCTCAAGTGTTAATTGGATTCCATATAGTAGAGACCTACAAAGGATGCATTTATATTCACTTTTTTCTGAATTTGTAACTGTTATTAAAACTATAATCATGCAATGACAGAGGAAAATAGAAGCATCAGTAAATGAGTTGTATCAACAAATTAGTGGATAATGATACATATAAAGCAAACTGTAAGAGGCCACTATCTAGAATGTTCTTGAGGGGAGAGAGCTCTGACTAGGTGGAGGAAACCTGTCTGGTAGAAATCTAAGGAGAGTCCAATAGGAAAGAGGCAAATATTATGATTATTAGAAATAAGTATGGCTGAAAATAAAGGTATTGTTGTCTTAAATCTATACATATAAAAATCATCCAAACTCCTTCCCATAGATATAACAGCTTCTCCAAATACATGCACAATGTGTTTACTATCTAGGGCTTTACTGTCAAGCAAACAATGAAAACAATGCCAAGAAGCAGGTTCTTCTATGTTAATATTGAATACACTTTCTGAAGTCAGAGAAATGTGACTTGTTAACCCAAAGCAAAAGCCTCTTCTTTCTAAGTACCAGTCAACACCTGATTTGCTCCTAAAGGAAAATAGGTATGTGTATATATATATATATATATGAATGATTGGAAAATTAGTAATTACTAGATATTTGAGGAAAGCCTGTAGTTAAAAAAAAAACACAAAAAAACCAGAAAGAGCATGATAAACACAAAAAAGTGGACCCCAGAGGAAGCAGAAATGATTCAAGGAACAGAAAATAACTTTAAATACATTTAATAATTACTCTCAGTGAGCTTCAAGAAAATATTAAGTCTATAAAAAGACCAGGATTCTTTTTTAAAAAGAAACGCTTTAGAAAAATATGAAGGGATTATTGGAAATATAAAATATGATAATAAAATTTAAAATGTGGAAGGAAAATACAATTAAATATGGTAGAACATAAAGCAGAAAGAATAAGAAAGAAAATATGAGACAAAAGACAAACATTTTATTCAATCCAGGGGATGGAATTTATTATTTAATTTCTGCAGAAAGGCTTAATAAACAAAACTGAGTGAATAAAATTGTTAAAGATGTGCTTTTGAAGAGTTGAACTGGAACACCATTCTTCAAGAAATTCAAAGTGATATAGCAAACTTTCTACACCTTTACTGATGTTTGTTTTTTCTATCAATGACTAAGAATGTTAGAGTCTCCTGCTATGATTAGTCTGTTTCTCCCTGTAGGTTTGCAATTCTAGACTTATTATTTACATATAATAAACAAACTTAAATGTTTGTATCTTAAAGAAATAAAACTTTAATTATTATATTTTCCCCTGGTATTGATTTTTGCCTTAAAGTTGATTTGCCTTATACTAATATGACTACACAACTTTTTGTGCTATTATTTACAAGGTATAATTTTCTATTCTTTCTTACTTTCAAACTTTTTGTTTCTTTATGTTTTGTATATATCTTTTATAAGCAGCATATAGTTGGATTATTTTTAATACATCCTGAAAATCTTTGTCCTTTTTGCTTTTACAACTTTATTGAGGTATACTTGAACAACATATTGCACATATCTAAAGTGTACAACCCTGTGAATTTGGACATGTGCATGCAACGCAATCAAGATAATGAACATTTCTAACATACTCAGAAGTTTCCTTCTGTCCCTCTATAATCCATTTTTCCTTTGGCTTGATCCTTAGGCAAACACTGATCTGTTTTTCTGTCTGTAAAAATTAGCTTGAATTTCTTGGAATTTTATATAAAAGAAACCATATCCTATGTACTTTCTTTTGTCTGGCTTCTTTATTCAGATTTTGAGACTCACACAAGGTGTTGCATGGATTTGTCCTTTTGAGAGACATCTATTTTACGGTTCTATGACAATGTGTTTATGAGTTCACCTATTGAGAGACATCTGAGTTGTTTCCAAGTTAGAGTTATAACAAATAAAACTTCTATGAATATCCATGCATAAGTCTTAGTGTGGACACGTGATTCATTTATTTTGAGAAAACAACTAGGAACAGAATGGTTGGGTCCTATTGTAGGTATATATTTAACTTTTTAAGGAACCACCAAACCTAGTTCCAAATTAGTCATACCATTTGCATTCCAACCAGAAGGTATGAGAGTACCAGTGGTCTTTTTTTTATTATTGAGTTTTGTGCCTTTTTTTAATACTAGATAGACTCCTTTATCAGACATATGACTTGAAGATATTTTCTCCTCAGTCTCTGGCCTGTCTTTTAATTCACATAGCGGTTTTTCAAAAAGCAAATTTTTTTTTAATTTTTTTAAATTTTTTATTTTTTTTTATTTCATCATATAATGGGGGTACAAATATTGTTAGGGTTACATACATTGCCCCACCACTCCTCCCCCCCCACATGCCAGACCTCCAAGCAAGTCCAAAATGTTTTTAAATTTGATCAAGTCCATTTTATTTTATTTTTTCTTTTATGGATCATGTTCTTGGTGTCATATCCAAGAAATCTTTGCCAGAACCAAATGATAAGGATTTTCCATGGTTTTCTTCTAGGTTTTACATTTAGATCTATGATCCATTTTGAGTGGATTTTTGTATACAGTGCAAGACATGGATTTAAGTTCATTGCATAAAGATAGTCAATATATCCAGCACCATATCTTAAAATGTGATCCTTTCTCTATTGAATTTCCTTTGCACCTCTTTAAAAAAATCAGTTTTTCATCTATGTGTGGGTCTATTTTTGGAGACCCTATTCAGATCCATTGATACGTTGGTCCATCTTGAAACAAATACAACATTGTCTCGTTCACTATAGTTTTATAATATATCTTGAAATTAGGTAGAGCTAATCTTTCAACTTTGTTCTCTTGAAAATTGTTTTGACTAATTATAAGTCCTTTGACTATACAGATGAATTTTAGAATCAGCTTGCCAAATTCTACAAATGGCTCATTGAAATTTGTATTGATATTACACTGAATTTCTGAATAAATTACATTCATTTATTTATTTTTTTATATTGGAAAGGAAGAAATAAAATAATGTTCATTCACAGATGATATGATTGTGTATGTAGACAATCCTAAAGAATCTACAAAAAAACCTTTGGAATTAATAGGGGAGTTTAGCAAGGTCACAGAATACAATGGTAATATACAAAAGTTCATTATAATGAAGAACTGGAATTTGCAATTTTTAAAATATCATTTACAATCTCACCACAGAGACATGTCTGGGATATATCTCACAAAATATGTGTAGGATTTGTATGCAAAATACTGATGAAATAAATCAAAGAAAGCCTAAATAAATGAAAATATGAACACTCTTGTTTCTTAATGCTTCTTTCTTTTATTTCCTTTAATACCACCAAAACAAAAGCCAGGTCTCCCTTTGTCGTCCGGGCTGGATTCGAATGCCTATGCTCAAGTGATCCTCCTGCCTCAGGCTCCCAAGTACCTAGGACTACAGGTGCACACCACCATGCCTGTCTAAAAACCATACTGATCATTCATGAAGGCTGGGGAGATGGAGGAGGTGTGCAGTTATGGAGGCAAAAAATAACTTGATATAGGTCATTAGATTACACCACTAGAAGTTTTTCACTGGCTCCCTTTTTTGTCGAGTTTTGTGCCATATTTTTCCCCATTGTCTCCCTCAATTCTACCTAATTTTGTATTTTCCTTTTTGTTTTATTTTTATTTATTTTTTATTTCAGCATAATACAGGGATACAAATGTTTATGTTACATATATTGCCTTTGCCCCAATCGAGTCAAAGCTTCAAGCATGTCCATTGTCCAGACAGTGTGCACTCATCCCTTCCGCATCCCTAACATCTGCCCAACACCCAATGAATGTTGCTACTATATGTGCCCATAAGTGTTGATCAGTTAATAGCAATTTAATGGTGAGTACATGTGGTGCTTCTTTTTCCATTCTTGGGATACTTCATTTAGTAGAAAGGGCTTCAGCTCTATCCTACAAGAGGTGCTAGATCACCATTGTTTTTGTGGCTGAGCAGAACTGCATGGTATACATATACCACATTTTATTAACCAACTCATGTATTGATGGACACTTGGGTTGATTCCACATCTTTGAGATTGTGAATTGTGCTGCTATAAACATTCTAATGCAGATATCATTTTATAGAATTTTTTTTCCCCTTTGGGTAGATGCCCAGTAATTGGATTGCTGAATCCAATGGCAGTTCGACTTGTAGCTCTTTGAGGTATCATGATATTACTTTCCCAAGAGGTTGTACTAGTTTGAAGTCCCACCAGCAATGTATGAATGTTCCTATATCTCTGTATATATGCCAACATTTATTGTTTAGGGACTTTATGATAAAGGCCATACTCACTGGATTAAGTGATATCTCATTGTAGTTTTTATTTGCATTTCCCTGATGACTAGAAATGTTGAGCATTTTTTCATGTTTCTTGGTCATAATCTGTCTTCTTTTGCCCAGGTTTCAGGCTTGTGTGTCAAACTTGATTTCTGTCCCATACCACTGCAAGGCCAATGTCAGGGACCCTGGGTTACAGACAGCACTCAGAAGAAGGCAGGCTTTAGAAGCCCCTGGGTTCTGGTCTGCCCCAGTTCCATGCCTGCTGTAGCAGGCTCCAGGCTTCTGGTAGTGCTTCACTGGCCACAGCTGCACCAGGCCTCTGGCAGGCCCCAGTAACATACTGGCTACCTTTTGCCCAGGCTTTTGGCTTGTCCCATCACTGTGTCTGCCATAGTAGTCCCTAGGAGTCTGACAGCACCATGCAGGGTACAGCTGCACTGGGCTTCTGGTGCATTCTAATACTTTCCCAGACAAAGCCAGTTTGTGATGACTGGAATAAGTACGTACTTCTTGAAATGTACAGACATCAACACACAGCCACAAGGATCAAGAACAATCAGGAAAGACTGAAATATAATTATAGTAAGGGAAGGCAACACCCACTTTCAGCAATGGACATACAGATCATCCTGACAGAAAATCAACAAAGAAACATCAGACTTAAACTACACTCTAGATCAACAGACATATACAGAATATTCCATTGCACAGCTGTAGAAAACACATTCTTCTCAATTGCATGTGGTACATTCTCCATAATAGATTATATATTAGGCCACAAAACAAGTCTTAACAAATTTAAGAAGATTGAAATCATATCAAGTATATTTCCTGACCACAATGATATGAAACAAGAAACCAATAACAGGAGAAACTTTTTAAAATTCAGCAATACATGGAAAATAAACAAGTGCTATTGAATAGCCATTGGGCCAAAAATTAAAAGGGTAATTTAAAAATTTCTTGAGACAAAGGAAAATGGAAACATAACATGCAGAAGCCTATGGGATACAGTAAAGCAGTTCTAAGAGAGAAGTTGATAGTAATAAATGTCTATGTCAAAAAATACAAAAGATCTAAAATAAACAATATTCCACCTCAAAGAACAAGAAAAACAAGAACAAATTAAGTCCAAAGAAGAAGAAAGAATATAATAGGGACCAGAGAAGAGATAAATGAAATATAGACTCGAAATACAATAGGAAAGATAAACAAAACTAAGAAAAGTTTTCTTAAAAAATGAATAAAATCAATAAATTTTAGCTATCTTAGCTCCCCCAAAATGGAAAAGACTCAAATGAATAAAATGAAAAATGAGACATTAAAACTGATACAACAGAAAGGCCAAGGATAAGAGATCATTATGCCAAGCATCATGAAATACGAACAAAATGGACAAACCACATTAAATGCATAAATTCCTTGATGCATATAACCTACCAAGACTGAATTATGAAGAAATATAAAATTTTAACAGACCAAGAGTGAGTGAGTGAATAAGTAATAAAAAGTCTTCAATCAAAGAAAACTCCAGGATCTAATAGTTTTGCTGCTGAAATCTATCAAATATTTAAATGAGAGCTAATACTAATTCTAAAACTCTTCTAGAAAGTTGAAGGGGAAGTAATACTTGTAAACTCACTTAGAGTGAGTGCCAGTGACACCCTGATATCAAAACCAGAAAAGACATTAGAATAAAAGAAAAAGGCCAATATCCCTGATGAACATATATGAAAAAATAATCCTCAAAAAATACTAGCAAGTAGAACTCAACATCACATTAAAAAATCATATATCATGATCATGTGGGACTTATCCTACAAATGAAAGTTGGTGGTCCCCAACACACATAAATCAATAAATATGATATATCACATTAACAGAATGAAAGAAAAAATTATATTATCATTTCAATATATGCAAAAAAATCTTTTGAAATAAGTCAACACTCTTTCATGATAAAAAACTTTAAACAAATTTGCTATAGAATGAATGTACCTCAACACAATAAAGACTATATATGACAAATCCACAGTTAACATCATACACAATGAGGAAAAGTTGAAAGCCTTTCAACATCTGGAATAAGACAACAATGCCCACATTCACCACTTCTATTCAATATAGCACTGAAAGTCCTAGTCAAAGCAATTAGGCAAGAGAAAAAAATGTAAAGCATCCAAATTTGAAAGAAAGAATTTTAAGAGTCTCTGTTTACAAACAATATGAAAATATATATCAGTCAAAAAAACTGTTACTACTAATAAATTCAGGAAAGCTGCAGGATTCAAAAACTAGCCTACAAAAATCAGTAACATTTCTATACACTAATAGTAAACTCTCTGAAAAACAAACAAACAAAAAATCCTCACTCACAATAGCTATAAAATATGAAATAAAATACTTGGAAATAAATTGATATCTACACTGAAAAGTAGAAAACACTGATGGAAGAAATTGAAGGAGACACAAATAAATGGAAGGATATCCCATGTTCATGTACTAGGATAATTAATATCATTAAAATGTCCATACAATCTAAAGTGATCTGTAGATTCAGCACAAATCCCTATCAAAATATCAATGATATTCTTCACAGAAATAGAAAAAAAAAACAATCCTGTACTTCCTACAGAACCACAAAAGACCCCAAATAACCAAAGCAATCATGAGCATAATGAACAAAGCTGGCAGCATCATGTTACCTGACTTCAAAATATATTGCAAAAGCATAGTAATGAAAACAGCATGATATTGATAGAAAACAGACACATAGACTGATGGAACAAAAGAGAAATCCCAGAAATACATCCATGCATTTATAATCAACTGATTTTTACCAAAGGAGGCATTAACATGCAATGGGGAAGGACAGTCTCTTCAATAACTTATGTTAGGAAAACTTATGTTAGGGAGATCCAAATGCAGAAGACTGAAATTAGACCCCTATCTCATGTCAAATACAAAAATCAACTTAAAATGGATTAACAACTTAAATGTAAGACCCAAAACTATGAAACTACCAGAAGAAAACATAGAGGAAAATCTCCCTGACATTGGTCTGGGCAATGACCTTTTGGATATGACTCCAAAAGCACAAGTGCCCAAAGCAAAAATAGTCAAGCGAGATTACAACAAACTAAAAAACTTCTGCACAGAAAAGGAATAAAGAAATAATCTACAGAATCTGAGAAAATATTTCAAAACTATATATCTGATAAAGGGTTAATACAAATAATATTTATGAGACTCAACAACCTAATAGCAAGAAAGCAAACAATCTGACTCCCAATTAGGCAAAGGATCTAAATGGACATTTCTCAAAAGAAGACATACAAATGGCCAAGAGGTATATTTTTTAAAATGTTTGACATCACTAATCATCAGAGAAATTCAAATTAAAACCACTTCACCCCTGTTAGAATGGCTATTACCAAAAAACTAAAGATAGGTGCAAAGATTTGGAGAAAATAGAACCCTTGCACACTGTTAGTGGGAATGTAAGTTAGTGTCACTATTTGGAAAACAGTATGGAACTTCTTGAAAAAATTAACAATAGAGCTACCATGTGATCCAACAATACCACTAATGGATATATATCAAAAGAAAATGAAATCATTATGTCAAAGAGATGTCTACACATCCATGTTTACATTGCAGCATTATTCACAAAAGCCAAGATGGAATAAAGCTACACGTCCATCAATGGATGAAAGGAAAAAGAAAATGTGGTATATATACACAATGGAATACCATTCATCCATTAAAAAGAACCAAATCTTGTCATTTGCAACAACAGTGATGAACCTAGATAACATTATATATTTTTTCTCATTATTTTTTATTTCAGCATAATATGGGGGTACAAATGTTAAGGTTACATACATTGCTCTTGCCTTCCCTCTTCTCTCAAGTCAGAGCTTCAAGCATGTCCATCCCCCTGACAATGCACATCGCACTTATAATGTATATATATACCCATCTCCTCTTACCCCCTCCCACTTGCCCGACATCCGATACATTTTTTTTTTAAACTTTTTGTTAGATTTTATAACTTTGCCTTTACCTAGCAAGAGTAAGAGGTATGACCTTCCCCTCCACACTGTTCGCCACATCCCTCAGATGTGGGTCTACTCCCTCACCCCTCAAATCTCTGGTGAACACCACCACCCTTGTAGCACCATATAATTGGTCAGTACCAACTTTATGGCAAGTACATGTGAAGCCCATTTTTCTGATCTTGTGTCACCTCCTCACTTTGGATAATGGGCTTAAGCTCTATCCAGGATAATATAAGTGGTGCGAGCTTGCTGCTGTTTTTTAAAATTGAATAATATTCCATTGTAAACACACCAAATTTTAATTATCTACTCATGAATTGACGGGCACTTGGGTTGTTTCCATGTCCTTGCAATAGTGAAATGTGCTGCCATAAACATTTGGGTACAGATGTCTTTATAATAGAATGTCTTATGCTCTTTGGGGTAGATGCCTAATAATGCTATTGCTGGGTCGAATGGTATTTCTATTTTTTAGCTGTTTGAGGTATCTCCAAATTCTTTTCCACAAAGGTTGCACTAATTTGCAGTCCCACCAGCAGTGTAACAGTGCTCCTGTCTCTCCACATCTTCACCAGCATTTGTTGTTTTGGGATTTCTTTATAAAGGCCAATCTCACTGGGGTTAGGTGATATCTCATTGTGGTTTTGATTTGCATTTCTCTAATGATTAGAGATGTTGAGCATTTTGTATATGTTTTCTGGCCATTATTCCATCTTCTTTGGAAAAGTTTCTGTTCATTTCCGTTGCCCATTTCTTGATGGGGTTGTTTGATTTTTTTCTTGTTTATTCTTTTGAATTCTAGATAGATTCTTGTTATCAGATCTTTATCAGAAGTATAGAGAACAAATATTTTCTCCCATTCTGTAGGTTGTCTATTCACTCTAGGACATTATATTAAGTGAAATAAGCCAGGCGCAGAAAAACAAATACAACTAGTAAAATCTTAAAAATTTTATCTTATAGACATAGAGAGTTGAATGGTGGTTACCTGGAGCTGAAGTGTTTGGGGGAAATGGATTGAGGAGATGGTCAATGAATACAAAATTTCATTTAGATAGGAGGAATAAATTTAAGACATATATCATACAACATAGTGGTTATAGTTAATAATATTGTATTCTTGAAAAATGCTAACAGAGTAAAGTGATATAAACTTTCTCACCAGAAAAATAATAAGAGTGTGAGGTAATTATCCAGATTTAGTCAATCTAAAATGTATATATATTAATACTTCAAAACTTCATGTTGTACACTGTAAATATATACAATTTTTCTGTCAATGTAAAATTTTAATTTACATTAAATTTTTAAAAATGTAATCCTTTAACTTACTCTTCACTTTTCTATAAATCTCCTTAATATGAAAATTGGTTTTGAAAGTTGTAGGGGTACACAAGACATTATCTTCAGGCCAAAACATTTCACTGAAACACAATCAGAATACCCAGAGTTTCCACATAAATATGAGACAATATATATGGACCAGGAAGGGATCATGAAAGAAATGTTCATGGGATATGATTCAAGTTTTATTGAAGAAAGAATGAAGAAATCCAAAAGCATTTGGAGAAAATACACCTTTCCAGTTTAGCTGGGATGCATTTACAGACTGGGAAGGAAACATGGAATTTTCCTTTTGATTTTGTGACTTCTCACCTGTAACTAGTTTCATGCTGGATAACATTTTTTATGGGATTGGGCTTCTCTTTTGCCTGTCAGCTTCTCCTATTCACCTGGGATTATACCAGAAAAACTAGGAGAATAAGCTTGTCACTAAAATGTTATAGTTACAAAGCAATGACTTTTAAACAAGGATCTTTAATAAACAAAAATTTCATGCTATTTCTGTGTTAAAGGATGATGATCAGCTATGTTATATTTATTACATTTCCTTAGCTTCCTTTAATTAACATATTTCATTAGTTTATTAATTAGTATATATTTATAGTATATATATTTTAATTTATAAATTTTCTACTTATAGCATGTATTTCTGGTATAATCATAAAAACAATTATAACATATAATGGAAAAATAGAGAAAAGTATAAGTATATGTTTATGAGAACCTTGAAGTAGAGACAGCACTGAAACTAATTCTTAAACAATCAATTCATCATACCTATCTGGCCCTGCCCATGGCCCGCCTTTTTTTTTTTTCAGCATATTATGGGCGTGCAAATTTTAAAGTTACATATATTGCTCCTGCCCCTCTCCCCGTTGAGTCAGAGCTTCAATGTGTCCATCCCCCAGATGGTGCGCATCACACTCATTATGTTTGTATATACCCATACCCTCCTCCGGCCTCCCATCTGCCCAATGCCAGATAAATGTTATTTCTATATGTGCACTTAGGTGTTGATCAGTGAAACCAATTTGCTGGTGAGTACATGTGGTGCTTATTTTTCCATTCTTGGGATACTTCACTTAGTAGAATGTGTTTCAGCTCTATCCAGGAAAATAAAAGAGGTGCTGATCACCATTGTTTCTTATAGCTGAATAGTACTCCATGGTATACATATACCACATTTTATTAATCCACTCATATATTGATGGACATTTGGCCTTTTCCCGCATCTTTGCAATTGTGTGTGAATTGCACTGCTATAAACATTCGAGTGCAGGTGTCTTTTTTATAGAATATCTTTTGTTCTTTTGGGTAGATACCCAATAATGGCCCTTCTTAAACTGTTTTCTGGAAATTTCTTAATAGATCCCAAAAGAGAAAAAAGGAGATTTAACAGACAGGTTCATAGGGTGTTTTTCTAACTTTTAGAAAGCTAACATTTATTTTCTACCCAATCAATGGAAAATGGTACACATGTGACATGGTAGTAAGCTAAGAAAAACATGACTGAACTGTACAGACCTGAGTTGGCTCTTTTAAAATGTACATGCATATGTTACACTTTTCCAAGGTGTTGCTTTCAGCTATTAACATCGTTACTAGGATTATAAAATGCTGACTTAGCATTCCATGTAAAACATATGTCAGTGGATTTTTCATATATGAGCGGGAGTAATGCTCTGAACACACCATATGTTTAATAAATAGCCAACATATCGTATATTGTAAATGAAATCATGAATAGCAATTCCTAAATACTTCTGAATGTGCTGATTTTTTTAAATCCCAAAGGCCCTCTTTACCTGGCACATACCATATTACATACCAAAAATTGGAATGCTACTTTTTGAAAATAGAACAATAATTCACAGCAACTCTTAAGTTGTTTTTTTGTTTTAATTCATGACAAATTTCTTTTTCTGAAACTTGCTTTGCTTTCAGTATTTTGTGGGTGTTCTACCAGGTGATACAGTTTTAAATGAAAAATTATTAAATTTGAGATATGTTTCACTTTTTATGAAGAAAAAAGTCTGTAATTTTTTTTATCTAAAACTTTGATGTGCTATAAACTAAAAATTCTTAAAATTAATTTAATTTACCTTATTATTCATTTAGATGAAATTATGTAGTGGTATAACTTTTTTTAAAAAAAATGTAAGACTAATGCACAGGTTAAATAATCCAGAAAATACTTGCTTAATTTAAACCTTGTATTTTAAATTTCAAACAAAATTAAGTTATATTTTACCTTTCCAAGTATAACTAAAGTCTTATTTTGGCATAATTGTGGAAAAGAAATGTTTTACGTTAGAATTATTTCACATCCATATCAATAGCATAGTTCCTTTACACAATTTCTGGGACATTGATAGTACTTTTTAAAAATACTTTCAATGTTCTATTAGTGGTGGAAGAAATTCAAATCCACTCCTTTATCTAAAACACAAATTTCAAAATTTCAACACTTTAACATTAGAAGCTTAAGGTAACATTTGTAATCTTTAGGTATTTTACCTTAAATTAAGCATATTTATAACATAGTAAAAAAACAAGTAGAATAATTATATTTTTTCCTTTATTGAAACAGTCAGCTTTTTTATTGCAATGATTTGTAATATACCATAGCTTTTTTTCTTTATTTTTATTGGTAATTTTTAGGAAGGTTTATTAAGGATAGTTCATAAAATAATAAATTCATCTCGATTCATTGGTTGCTCCAAATTATCCAAAAAAGTAAAATTTCAGTAAGAAAAATAAATTTTTTTAAACCTTCCTGAATGTCTTGGTAACTGAGGAAATGCATTTATCACAGTGGTGGACAGTTGAGAAGTCAAGTGTCAAAACTGCTGATGTGACTTGAATTCCACATTATAATATAAAACTGGATACAGCTAGATTTCTCACTCCTGGGGCAGCTACCTCTATTCCTTTGGAAAAGAAAAGAGTTTTTGAGAATGGGAAATAGTTTTGCTATGTGGTTAGCACAGAAGATCATTACTTTAAGTACAACCTGAATCCAGAGTACTTCAGAATAGAACAAAAAAGCATAAATTTTGGAGGAAATATTCACAATGTGGATTTATATCATGTATTCAATTGTGAAATAATTCACAATATTTCTGGCCATATCTTTTGCTGACACTAATTAATGATTATTATACTTGCTGCAATAAAAAATTGATGATAAAGCATATGAATTCCACAGAATTTGCAGTTATATTTATCCCACAACTGCATTGTATTGGATAAGTAGGAAAATCCCTGAAAGGCTTCATGGTATCTGCCTGAATTGTATAAAATCAAGCACAAGCACACATTATAAAATTTTGATAGACTCCTTCAAAATATTCTAGCTTTATATGTACATGGAAATTATGTAATAATCTTTACCTCACAGAGTAAAGATTAAATGAGATAATGAGTGCCTGGCATAAAGACTTAATAACTATTAGCTGGACTTTTTTCCTTCTCCCCTACAAGAATTTGAGCACATGAAGGCACACACTGAAATATCTCAATGCCCAGCCCAGTACATTTATTAACTGGCATTTGACTAATACTTTGTATTACTTAATTATATGAGAAAAGAGTATGGAGAAAACATCCCACCATAAAAGCATATTTTTACTGTTAGCTATTAGTAGGACTCAATAAACATTCTTTGGTCAAATAAACAGGAATCTTTAAATAAGTTAACTGAGGAATAGACTGCATCCATCACTTTACAAAATAAATTATAAATACTGTGTTTACCCAAAAATAAGACCGAGTCTTATATTTATTTTTCCTCAAGAAGACACCCTAGGGCTTACTTTCAGGGGATGTGTTATTTTTTTAAGTACGGTACAACAATCTACATTTATTCAAATATAGTTAAGTTGTCTTCTTCTGGAACATCATCATAACTCTTCAAACCCTGAATTTCATCCTGAATTTCTTGCGACTCTATTTCCTTTAGAAGCATTGGCCCCAATCTCTCATGTCAAGCAATAGAGCTCTCAGGGGGCAGATGAGAAGGGCTGCTCATCTTCTTTACTCCTCCGCGAGGAAATGTATGGCTTGTGCAGATATGCTGCGCAGCCATGCCCATCACTAGGTCTTATTTTCTTGGTAGGACTTATATTGCACAAATGCTTAGAAATCCTGCCAGGGCTTATTTTATGGGTAGGTCTTATTTTGGGGGAATCACAGTAATAATAATTTATAATATTAACCTAATACTTTACAAGTTTCTAATATTCTAAATGAATGTACACATTCCTATTTTGTGTTTACAGATTCTGGATCTGTGTCTGAGGTATAAAAATGCTTCTATAAAACAGATGGCATGCCTATTTGGAGTTATGGACCCTAAATTCTCTGATGAATTATTGTACGAGTAAATGTAACTACAAAAATCAAACTCTAATTTATTTAGGGACAATTTCTCCTAGTGTTCTTCTACATACAGTGATAAAATTTGCTGCTCCCTAACCTAGACATCCTTTTTCACACTTGGTTATTAGGGCTTCAATCTCCCCTAATAGATCACCTTAGGTAGTATTGACATTTTAATGATATTCAGTCTACCAATCCATGAACAAGGTAGATTTTTCCATCTGTTTAAATTATCCACAATTTCTTTTTTTAGTGTTTCATAATTTTCCTTGTATAAATCTTTCGTATCTTTCATTAAGTATACTCCTACATATTTAATTTTCTTTGAGGCTATAGTGAAAGGTATTGCATTTTTGATTTGAGTTTCTGCTTGATGGTTCTTGGCATATATGAATGCTTCTGATTTGCGTATTTTATAACCTGAAACATTACCAAATTCGTTTATCAAATCTAGGAGTCTCTTGGATGAATCCATGGGTTTTTCTAGGTATAATATCATATCATCTGCGAAGAGAGAGAGTTTGATTTCATCTGCCCCTATTTGTAAGCCCTTAAAGGAGATAGTGGGCATACTTGTCTAGTTCCAGATCGAAGAGGGAATGATTTCAATTTTTCTCTATTTAATATGATATTAGCAGAGGGTTTGTCATAAGTGGATTTGATGAATTTTAGGTATAGGCCATCTATGCCAAATTTGTTAAGAGTTTTTATCATAAAGGTATGCTGGACTTTGTCAAATGCCTTTTCTGCATCTGTTGAACAGAATCATGTGGTCTTTGTTCTTCATTTTATTTATGAAGTGAATTGCATTT